>VXBI01007450.1:417519-514264 GCA_013397375.1 Toxostoma redivivum
CCCGCCCGCCAGCCCCGCACCGCCGGGCACCTCCGGGCACCGGCGGCGTGCGGAGCGGACCGAGCCTGCCCCGGCCCCGGCTGCCGCCGCTGTGGCCGAGCCGCCGGCACTCCTCCTCCTACCGCTGCCGCTGCCTGGGCCCGTGCCGGGGGCGCTGCCGCTGCCCTGCCGGGGCGTGGGGCGGCTGCAGCTGCCGCCCTGCCTGGAGCCCAGCTGCGGCGCTGGATCAGCCGCTCCCGGCTGGAGCTCAGCCCGCCCTGGTGCGGGCAGCTGCGCGCTTCCCAGGGCTGGTACCTGATGCGGGGACTGTCTGGGAACCGGGAGAGCCTGCTCGGGGCTTGCCCGCTCTTCGCAAGCCGTCCCTGATCACCCGGTGCTGACCGATGCCGGAGATGCGCTCCTGGAGCAGGCGGGGCTGGAGTGAGAACCATGTGGGTTTGCGAGCGTGTTTTGGGATTATAACGTTGCGTCCATGCTGTCTGAACACAGGGGAGTGAAGTCGCCCAGTTTTGCAGTGTATTCACTGGACAGAGCGATAGACACTCTATGGAAGTACCATAGAGAGAGTTTAGAGACACACGGGGAACACACGGCAACACACGGGAGTGTAGTCGCTCAGTTTTGCAATGCATTCACTGCACAGAGCGATAGACACCCTGTGGAAGCATCATAGAGAGTTTACAGGCCACCAATGACTAAAAATCAAGTAGTTGTTCCCTCTGAAAATGACATAATTTCTACTAGTAATGTTAACTTTGTCAAATGCAACTTTGATGCTATATTTTCTACCAAAAGAGGTAGGATGGAAGCTTCCCCACATACCAAATAATTTGGATAAAAATCCCACAGGAGAGTCTTAAAAAGCTTCTGATTTTCTAAGGACGGAAGGATGCATGGGAGGCAAGGAAAACAAGAAGCGAAGAATGGAAGTGAAAGAACCTCTGCTTCATTCTAATGAGGTTGTCTCTAATCAGAAATGGTATTATTATGCGCAGCTTTAGAAACTTGTGTTTTAATGTGGAGAATTGGTTTAAAAATCTGTTCACTCTCTGTTTCTGTCTCTCCCACTTTACCAAAGGGACAGAAAAATCAAAGAGGTCTGTCTGGTGAAGTGTGTTCAAGATTGCTGGAGAGCTCCATGATCTAAAATGAGAGGGAAAGATGGCATACATAAAGAGCTATCTCTGGATCTCATTAATGATGTGCTAATATGCTTCTCAAATTTTGAACAACAAAGGAATGAGATTCCCAAGCATTTTTTATGGTCATCAGTGCTGAATAAAATTTCTGTTTCAGACTTTCTATAGAGTTTCTGATACCTCTTTTTTCTGTTTGGGCATTAGAGGAGGATGGTAAGGCTGATATGTATTCATACATCAGCCATAACAGGGCCATAATCTTCAGCAGTGCCATCATCATGATTAGTATTTATTTAGATATGTGCATGGTTGTATAAAATAACTTGCTGTCTGGCTCCATTCTGACGTGTGTCCCAGGCAGTGACTCTACATCTCACCCATCTTCCCCTAACATACTGCAGCTACAGGTAAAACAAACTTCTGGGAGCAGGAGGTGGCTGTACCATGGAGAGCCCTTCATCCAAGATACCAGACAATGAAAACACAGACTGAAAAATAAAAGCAATATAATGCAAAAATTAAGCATGGAAGGAAAGATTTTAACTGAGACAAAGTGTTCTCAGTGGAAGGCACAAACATCAGTCACCCACAGCTGAATGATTTCAAGTTGATCGGAAGCTGGGTGGAGTGACAGCCCAGAAAGTTTCACATTAAGTCAATTAAATCCCATTATTCTTTAGTTTTAAAAACTAATTAAATTAATTTTGTGTGACTGTGAAAGGAGCTGAAATGACTGCCAAAAACTGTTCTTGTGACAGGCTACAGAGGCAGCATTAGTCAGTAATTATGGCACCAGGCTGGTACTCAAGAGAGTTTTGTGCCTTATCTGCCCAGCTCTGAGTGGTGATAAGAGGACTCTTCAATTTCCACAAAGTGGTACTGGGGACAAGTACTCAGTTTGCATGTTGGGGAGGAATCACTATAACTAGATCATCTCTTACTGCATCCCAACAATACTCCTCCAACCTGGGCATATTTATAGGTAGATGATGTAGAACCTGCTGAGTTGCTTCCTTTCAGATATCACAAATGTCTTGCCATGGAAAGGAACATGCCTTTCAGACAATGCTTCATAAGCATTTAGGCATGTGTGCATGCATCTGTTCAGTCTACCAAATTTCCATTGTGGCAGAACTGTGGATGCACAGGGAAAGTAGTGTGAGACCATCTTGTGGGCTAACCGCAGTCTGCCTTACTTCAGTTCTGGATCATTCAGATGTAACTGGTCAGGCTGAGCCATGATGTTTTGGGCAGGAAACACCCAGCAGGGAATTGTGGGCTGGTTGCTATCTGCACAGATTTCTTTTTGTCTTTCTTTAATGTATTGCCCTTTTCCTTTCCTGATCCATTCTTTGCATTTAGGCTGCTATTTCTTTCCTAGGTGGTCATTGGACGTGTTACCAAGTGCATCCCTGCAGGGCTAGAAGGAGCCACCAGAGTGGCTATCAACAGTGTGCTCTGTAATCCCATCCCTTCTGTCTGCAGGGCTGGCTGCTCAAATGCTGATGCAGTGTACGTGGGATTCATCTGCCTTTAGCTTCTGACATTGTGAGTTAATCATCAGAGTGCAAGCACATCACCTCAGGCTCTCTGTATAGTTAATGGAGAGAAATAGACACCTCCAGAAGGCAGCTTATCTCATCCATCTTAGGCATCCTCTACAGGAAGATGAAATGAGCTGCCTTTTGGAAGGGCCCATTTCTCTCCACCAAGTCAGAAGGGAGCCCAGGGTGATTTGCTTAGATAAAGATGATTAATGTTTAGATATATACAGTGAAGTGAAATGAATCTCACTTCTTTTGAGTAATTCTGGTAACCATGACCTAGTAGAAATTGAGAACCTCTTGAGAATTTTTTGCATATCCTATAAAATCCTAGCTGAGGGCAAATCTAAGCTGTTTTGCAGGTTCCTAACAAATAAAAGCAGTGCTGATCAATCAGGTTAATCCCAGGGCAGCAGGATGATGTTAATCTAGGGAGGAATAGAGAAATGTTGTTCAAGCAGGTTCCAGAAATGCCATTTTGTACTGGCAAGTGGCTGCTCCCACCCACTTGTCCATCTTTACATGGTGGCTGGCTGCTCAGAAACAGGTGTGTACAGAACCACTCTTGCCTGTGCTAAAACAGGTTCTTGTTCAGCACTAGAGTGATTCAAACCCCATTTTAAGGGCTCTTGCAGCTCTCTCTGAAGCACCTTGTGCTGGCTACAATGAGATGCTGTAAGAGAGACTCACCAGACTCACCACAGTCCTTTTTAGAGCTTTTCTCAAACCTGCCTCTTTCTGAGCTCTGCATGACACCCTGTTATCTTCCTAAGGAGATAATTCTCTCTGAAAAGATGATCTGTTGTGCTATCAGTAACCAGTAATCCACTGCACTGCAATTACTTCTCATAAGCAAATTAACAAAACAGCATCCTCATTTTGTTTGGATTAACTTCTGCAGTTAACGGTTGACAGATGATACCAAAGATACTAGTGTAAACAATGTGTAATTTTATGTTTGAGCTTCTCAGAAATGTTCTCAGGCTTATGTTTTTCATGGGTGGTCCCTGGCCATTAGTAGGACCCTGAGGTATAAACAAATGCTATTTCTGCAGAGAAAAGCAGAGCTGCCCTTTTTAAAAGTGCTGTCCTAATAAATCTACTGAAATTTATGACTTGGCAGAATCATACTCCTCAGCAAGAAGGAGTCATTTGGTTGTTAGTTTGTTGTTGTTCTCTGGTCCTTCCTAGTCTACATGTCAGTACTGCAGCCTCAGACACCCTGGAGCTGTGATGTGCTGCTTGGTGCTGTCAGTGGTGTCTTGCTCCAAGCAGAGCAACTGCAGTGTCAGCTCAGCAGCAAAGGCCAGCCTGGCAGCACACGACCCAGAGGACAGAGCACCAACCCACTCACATCCAGCAAAGTGCTAATGTCTGTGGCATGCTACAGGCACAGCATCTTCTGGCTCTGCTCTGCTGGGGCAAAGTCTGTTTGTGACTTGTTCATTTGTACAATACTCAAAATAATCATGTATTATCTTATGTGTGTGCCTTACTTGGGGTGTGTTCTTTCCATCTCTCTCAGTGGCACTGGTAATGGTTCAGCAAATGTCTCCCTTACTCCATCATTCTCCCTTGGTTATTTTGCATCCATATTTAGCAGGATGCTGTCTTGTAGCACCTCCTCAACCTCGGTAGCTCACTCTTTCACAGGCAGCCCATTTACTGCTCACACCTTGTATGGAATCTGTTTTGGCTAATGCTTTAGCAATGTCTTAATATGATATATGCCAACCAGTGCTCCACCAAGGCTGATGTTTGTCACAGGTTTTTGACTTGATTAGAGCCATCTGGTTGGCATTGTCCTCTATAGCATACAAGCTTCAACTCCCCTGAGTCTCACCTTCTGAGATGTGGTTTTTGCAAGGTGTCTGTCACACCCTGCCTCAGCCCAGCTTCCCTGGGGCAATGGTGCTGCAGTGCCTTTTTGTCAGGCACTGTGCACTGCCTGAGGACCCCTCTTCTTTCACAGGGCAGAGGGCTCCGATCACCAAAGATGCTGTGTGAAGATGCTACATGTTGACTGAAGAAGTTGCGTTGCTTCTGCTGGCTGTTTTAGAGGGTTTCCTAGAAGAGATGGGAAGTTGGTGAACCATTATATAAGTTTTCCTGGCATATATATTTGGAAGAAGATGTTAAAGAAATGCAAGTGTGGTTAAGGGGCTTCAAAACTTCATAAAATGCACCTCTTTTGAGTTTTGATTTTCAATGGTATACTCACTATTGGTACAGGAGTTGTTGTGGGCTCCTGTCTGGACTGGATAAAAGATCCCAGTGTTGATTAAAGTGTGATCAAACATAAAACACAGACTATTCTTGACAGAGAACTAAGTACTTCTTATTTAGATGCCACCTAAAATTAATTATGGGATCTTTTTTTTACTCACAATAAAGTGAACAGAACAGGATGTCTCTTACAAATCCTTTCCTTATGACTATCCAGTCAGTATTTAAACTCAAAGTTTGTTAAGACTTCATTCAAATTTCTTATCAAAGTTATTTCATGATTTTGTATGTATGGGAGAGTCCAGTACAGCAGTAAATATATCTGAATACACTCAGAATTTCTGTGCTAAAACAGGAGTGCACTGAAGTATGCAATTTACTCTCTGATTGTACAGTAACTGGAGGATTTCCCTTGCTTTTATTTTTCTGTAATTTAGTGTTATTCTGACAAACCACAATGAAATGCACATAAATAATTTTCATATTTCTAGATAAGAAATAACTGAAGCAGTATCTTAAAACCTTGGAAGTCTGTATATTCTCAGCTAAGTAAAGAGCATTTGCGGAGACATCAAATAATGGTGTTCTGTTATGATTTGAAATACAAACACATAGAAATTACACAGAAAAGAAAAAACATGGCTGAAGTGGTGAAGAGCAAAATCAGTTTCACACTCAGCACTCAAAACAGCTCATGTTTAAATCTGTCTGTAGGCAATAGCTATTGTTGATAAAATCCTTATGAATAAAGTCATTGTGTTACTCTTTTCACAAAGAACTTCCCCAAAATTTGACTTATTGTTGCTTTCATATCCCACAGCAGTTCTTTAATTATATCTATCCTGCTTCCTGGGGGTGTGCCTGTGATGACTGTAAATTTTATAAGAGTGTGTTTTTGTGTTGCTGCTGTAACTTTAGCTTAGCTTGCTGTTAGCTGGGGATGTCGTGTGGTTCTTAGCCTGACTAATGGGGATAGACCCCTGATTTGGGATGCTGTTTGAAAACTGCCATTGCTGATTTCAAAGGATTAACTGGTGACGTTGAGGGGTGATATATAGAGGAAGGGATAATATGATCCTTCAATAGTGATGTATCTCACTATGTATTTAAAAGATGAAATGAAGGTGACACTCAATGGCTATAATTCTGTTTCATTCTGACATTTGATATAGTTGCCTGTGTTGGATAAATTTAAAGTATTTTCAGGTAATTTCATGGCAAGAGTTTTAGTTGCACCCAAAGCCTGCTGAAATTGATCAGACAACTTGCTTAGTTTGAGGGGTTGTGGATCACACACTTGGAATAATCATGTAGAGATCATTTCCTTTCAGACATCCTATGTTCTATTCATGCCCTTTCTGTAATAAATGCTTATGTAACATTTCACATTACCTAAAATGCAGCAAAGGTGGCAATGCCCAGTTAGAAGGTCACTACATTTTAGGGTTTTATCACCAAAAAACCAAAGATATATTAGGATCTAAGAGTGCATAAAAAATTATGGGTTAAGGAGGTATATAGAGTTTTTGAGAACATGTATGTTCTAATGTTTTAGAACAGTGGCTGCAAGTAATCAAGCAATTAAGTCCTTTCCATGCTTCCAGCTGGTGTTGGTCAAATAAGTATTCCCACCACCATCAGATAATGCAAGAAGTTACTTACCAGTTGCCATTCTGCTGTTTATGATAGCACTGCCCCCCTTAGCTGAGCTGACTCTTCTCCATAAACTTTCTGACATGACAGAGCCCAGCTTAGATACACCACTGTTAGGAATGGGGCTTTTTATGGATCATGTGTTTCTCAAGCACATGTGGAATGTTTGCTTTGCACTGTGTTTGTTGCTGATGGTTGCCTGATTATCTGCATGGGCTACCAGGTGTGTCCCAGCTACTGAGGGTTGCTGCTCAGTCAAAATCCCTGACAAGTTGACAGCTCTGCTTCCTTCTCATGGCCCTCATGTGATCAGTCTATTTTACTCATGGCTGTGGCTGGGGAATACTGAGAGTGTGTATGGAGGGCAATGCAGCTCTGATGTTTTGCTTCTACACACACAGAAATAGTGAATTGGCAATGGGTCAGCTCTATTCAGTAAGGGAGCCATGGTCCTGGAGCTACAAAAGCATCTTAAGATTGTTCCCTCTGGGATCCCAGATTGTTCAGAAACAACTTTATATGCCACTGTCTGTGCTATTTATATCTTGTATATGCCACTGCTAGGGTCCTATTGTCCACCTGTGTGTCTGTGTGCACTTGTGAGTATTCAATACAACACAGGTAAGTGACACAGCCCAGGCATCCTTGTCACAAGAGATGCTGTGGGATCACAGAGGGAGAGCCAGGTTTGTTTTCTGTGTAACACCAGCGCAGGCTTAAATCAAACAGGATGGGTTTCTGCATGTAATTTTGGAGATATTTCACACCCCGTCACTCTCAAGCAGTGTTTTCTTTGCCTAGTCTGCATTCCTTTAGGCTCTTCTCATTTAGCCCGTGATTGTTTAGAGGAAGCAGGTGGAGAATTCCCAGTGAGAGGAATAATACAGATTGAAATGGACTTGTCTGTGCAATCAGGCTAGCCACCTTTAAGAAAATTCAAGCACATATGTTGCATGGAAATTACCTGACTCGTAATGGTTCTTGCATCTTCAACATAATTTAGTTGCTCCTTCCCCAACACTCCATCTATCTACAGTGGAAATCAGTAATGACAGAATATTATTGATCTGTCTGGCAGTATAGTGAACAATATTTAAAACTGAGTGTCCATTACATTTTAATTTCCTACATTATTAGTTCTGTTTATCTCAATCTCCTGAAATCTTATGCTCCTTCTAGAGCCTACAACCTCCTCTCATTTCATCTTCATTCACACACTTCTGGTGGATAAAAATAGCCGGGGTTCTGTCTACCAACAGAAGGACTGTAGAAAAGCAAGATTTGTTTGGCACCTCTTTCACTAAGGTGTTGCCCTGTACATCTTTTGGGAGAAGCACTGCTCAGGCAAAGGTGAGCCATGGACAGGAACCCAGGTGCTATTTAAAGTCATAGATGTCTTTCTCTGAATCTTTCCCTCTGAAAGCCAAATGTAGAGCTGACTCAGACCACTATCGTCCTGGAGCACATTTCCATAATGGATCTAGATGCACAGTAGCACAACCTGACATTTCATTATTTTTAATAGTGCTATTGCTGGAAGGAGCTGCTGATGTGAATGCACATTCCAGCAGCAGACGGGGGTATTAATGTGGAATCACAGCAGCAAGTGCTGAAAGATGTGGCTGGGAGAAAAGGCAGTGCCACTGACTGCATACAGTACACAGAGTAAGATTCAATTACACAATATTTATAAGCCCATACTTTCTGTTTCAGTGGTGTGTAGCTGCAAAGAAGGGAGAACAAGCCTCTTGTACAAGCAGTAGCATGTATTTGACCAAGAAGAGAAAGGACTGGCCCTGTGTGTTTGGTCATGTGCTGTAGCCTGGAGTTCCTCCTGCTGTGCAAACCTCTGTTGTCAGTTTTTGCAAGTGAAGGGAACGTCATTCATTTTATGGAGCAACAGTGTTTTTCTTATATGAATTTATGTTTATATGCTTTTTTCCTTCCCACCCTTTGCAGCCCTGCCCCAGCTGGAAGGAGGAACAGCTCTGCCCTCTTCCTGAAGTGCTGCAGGGAGCCATGGGGTTCCAGCTCAGTCCTGGCCAGAGAGGATGGGCTGAGTGAACAGCACTGGAGACATTGCTGGGCACAACAGAGAACATGCTGGATGTGGCAGGGATCAGTGGAGGCACCTGACACAAACCACAGATGAGGCCCCAAGGGATGGCTGGGTTCTGCAGGTGGTTGAGATGAGAGTTACCTGGGAAGTGGTTGAAATTCCCAGGTAAGTGAAAGGGGAACTCTGGGGACTTTTCGGGAGCACAGCCTTGTAAGTCCTACTGCGCCTCAGTCACACCATCAGTAAGTGTATATAGAGCTGAGCTTGCCTACATCAACTCTATCAGAAATATTAGATTTGGGTATGGATGGTTCTGATGGGGAGGAGGAGATTCAGGCAGAGTTGTCCATCTGGGAGGAGATGGAAGTCTTCCCAGCGCTGCAAAACAAAACTCATGCAGACATCCCCCAGAGAGGGAGAGATGTACCTGAGGTCCCTAGCAATAGGAGCTTGTGATGACCTTATGGTCAGCACATCTGTGTCCCAATAATAGACATGATAGGTCAGAGAGGAAATATTGAGACTTAGGAAGGATTTTATTCTATCCAGACACAAAGAAAGGAATTTGCAGATCCCAGAAGCATCACTGTAGAGCTACCCCTTACTGCAAAGTCTCTATCACTTCTTTTCTCTGGGGGTCCAAAGATGCATTCCCCAGCTTACACTGTTTAGCTACACTGGTGTGAAGGAAAGGCATGTGGATGACCACCAACATGGCTCACCTGAGTTCTCTGGGACACACAGGGCAGTGGGGAGCACCAGAAACCACAGAAGATAGAACATGTCCTCCCTTCCAAAAAACATGTATTCCTACCTCAAAGCTTCATCATTGTTTGGTGAACAACAAAAATCTTGTTACTAACAAAGTGGCTTAAGCAGATCAAATTTTGCTATAGGTACGTTTTCAGTGGTGACTGACTGTAACAGGGAGAAATCAGCCAGAAAAATCCTGATGCCTCATCTCTGAAATATATTTTAAATACTTTCAATATATTTTCAATACTTTTAAATGCTTTACATTTTCCTTTACTGTGCTTTTTGGATGCAGTCAGGTAATCCCTCAGTAAACTCTTAACTTGACCTTATGCTAACACCACATACTGATTCCATTACTGAGTTTTTATAGAAACATGAAAAGCAATTGATTGTACTTGGATAAATATTTAGGAGGACTTTTTAGAACCCAACTCTTGCTAGTGCCTTTCTCATGTTTAGGTGCCCCCTGAGATAGACAAGTAGAAATGTCAAAACCTTTGAACTGGATTACATTACAGAAAGTTCAGAGCGCTGCAAGGAAATTAGGAATATTCAATGACAATAAATTCCTCTGAGAAAGGACAACATGGGTTGTATGAACAACCCAATCTATTTGTCACAGGTAAGCAAGTCATGAATTACAAGTGGACTCTAATTTTGAAATGTAAATAGGGAGATGCCTGATTTGAGGCACTCAGGTTTAAATATTTTAGGCATCATTATATGGAAAAAGCAGGCTATTTTGTGCAGTTATCTGGGCTCATGATGGGCCCTGGCTAAATCTACTTTCCAATAGCAAGGCTTCAGGGGAGGTTTAATGATGCTGCAAATAGCAGTGCACAAAGGACTCTAATAATTTACTTTCTTTTAAGTTACAGCAGCATTTTAACAATACCCCCCTCCTCCCCCTCCACACACTTATGCTCTTTGTTGAGATTTTTGTTACAGAAACACCAGTTTAAGTCATCTGACTGCTCAGTTCAGACTTCCCATGTCCTAGGTGTTTGTGTGGAACCAAATGACCCTCACCATGTCCTCTGAATGCCATCACCTGCAGGGAGAGCAACAAGGCTGCCTTGCTGGGGTGCTGCCTTCTGGTGTCAAAGCCCAGGGGGAATGGATGGCAGCATGCAAACCCACAAACTATTTCTAAAATAAGTCTGTTCTCATCTTCGCTGTTACTGACAAAGGTATTTTAAACCCAAGTTTATCTTCTCTCCCTGCTCAACCAGGTAGGAACAATAGGGAGTCCAGCTTTAGCCTTCTTTCTAGAAGAATGGTGAACAAATTACTCCTTATGTTGTGGGTAAAGGTGTTTGCACTGTGGTGTGGTGCATCTTAAATACAAAGCTTGAAATGGAGTCAGTCCTTGGGTGGGAGCAAAGCAGAACATTTCAGGGACTGTAGCACAAGAGAGGAAGAAGTGAGTGTGACGCTGCTGTTGTCTTTGGCCACTCTGACACTGATGCGGATGTGCTCAATCTTCAGATCCACCCACAGATGTTTCACATTGCTTGCCTAAAAAGGAGCTGTTGTCAGAGAAAAGCGACTCTCAAGAACAAATAACAGAGGGAGAACAATGCTCTTAGGTGATGATTTCTAAAAGAAAATGTCCAAAGGAGGTCTGTACATACACACCAATCACAGTCAGCAAAAAAATAGAAACAATCCCCTCACACAATGACTTCTTCTTAGATACTTGGAGTTCAGGCTTCATTTTCTTAACTGAATGTATTTTTTGTTATTCCCAGAATTTGTTCCTTTCATATATTGTGTAAAAAAGCACAGCTGATGAATAAACAGGCTGGAGAGTTAGCATGGATAATTTTCTTCAGCATTACTGATAAAGTTCTGAATCTCTTTCACTTGCATGTAGGAACATGGTTGTAAATTATTTTCACCACATACATTTCAGCTCTGCTGTTGTGGCACAAAACATCTCTCAAGGAAACAAGGGAAAAGCCCACTCAGCCAAATCAGCTTTTGCTTCTCCTTTTTAATGTGATGGTTTGGTTGGAAAGATTGGCAGAAGTTGAATCAGAAGTAACTAAATTGCAGAGCAGTTTGGTGATCACAAGATAGATGCAGAACAGTAATTAATTAAAAATTATGTTTAGTATGGATCAAAATGTAGAGATCATAGGAGAGATCCTATATTGCAAGGGAAAAAAGGAGTTTAGAAACAGGTCATCATATCCATGGCAACATAGGAGGGAACTTCTCAACAAAGAGAGGAGCTGCTTGTCTAGGTGTTACTGCCTCATGAACAACAGGTACAGCACTTCTGGGGGCCTGCTGAGTAGTGGGTGAAGATGCTATTTTGGGAGGACCTCGGTCCCTCTGATATGCTGAGCCAGTCCTCAGGAAGCAGAAAGGAAGGGGAACATCACAAATTGTGAGCAGCACCCAAGCCTGCCTTGCCTGGCTCCCCCCTGCACGCTGGTTGACATTCTCAGCAAATGGTAGGTCCCCAAAATTCTGCTGACTCAGCTGCCACCACAAGAACACACAGTGTCCAGGGCTGACAAGTCTGGCAGTGTGGTCAGGCAAAAATAGCTTAAGTGCCTGAAGCTGATGATAGAAGAGCAGTTGTCCCACAATAACCTATTGGACACTTCCTAGTGTGCAGTACTCTTAGGAAACCAAAAAATATATCACAATCATCTCTCAGCAGCTAGTGCTGGAATATGTAAGCATAGCGTGGATGTGGATAATAAGCAAGGCTTGTCTCTGTGACAGTCAGTATGGATAAGAGAAAGCAGCTTTGCATTGGCAGTGTCACAGCTGTATCTCTGGAGCAAGATAAATAACTCACAGAGTTCAGAAGTACAGAATCAGCCTTCAGCTCTATTCTTTCTGCCTGAAAGGGATGCACACAGCTCAGTAGTCAAATTTTGTTTGCCTTTGGGGTTCTGTGCATGCAGAACCTGTACTTAATCACCTTTTGTCTCATCTACAAGGAAAAGGGGAGGACCTGGATAAAACCAAAGTGGAATCTCAGTAACTGGTTCAGATCTTCAGTTGAACAGCATCCCTTTTGAGTCTGGGAGTTATTTCACTGCTACCTGCAAAGAAAAGAAACTGGGGGAGTTGAGCAAAATGTTTTCATTCACTCTATAGTGTCTGATGAAAGGAGAGCTTTTGCCATAATTTCAAAGTTTTTTCTTTTCCTAGTAAATGTATAGAAAAAATCTCAAACAAGGTGTTCTTTAAATGCAAACTCAGAAGACATTGATTGCCAAGATGTGTGAAAGGAAGAAAAGATACTGTTTTCTGACTGGCCTGCCCTTCCTCAACCTCTCTCTGCTGCTTCTCCTTGAATGTCACCTTCCTCAGTTCCAAAATGTTTCTACACTGGGACAGTTGATCTGCAAGTTCTCTTCCTATCTTTCTGCACAAAGCTCAACAAAGACATGGCACATGTAGTTCTACTCCATGGACACCAGTTTCTACTCTCCACCTGCAGCTGACAACACCTGTGCAGCCACTACTTTTATGCAGCAGAAATGGAGATACCCATCATCATTCTTATACAAAAATTTGGTCTTTAGTTCATAGGTGAATCTGTATAGCCTCTGCTCACAAGCAAACTGAAGCCTGGGACACTCCCAAGAGATCTGGCATAGCAGTGCTCAGAAATAGTTAGAGCCACTTGTTAGTGCTTGTAAAAAGCAAAAGAGATGCCTAGCCAGCATGTGTGATGGACAAAAAGGAGCAGAATGACAGTGACAGGGCTTTTTTTATCCCTTTGGAAGGTTACTTGGAGAGAGGTGTTTTCCCAAAAAGTGTATGTGAATACCTCCAGGAGCATGCAGAGGACTGTGATGAGGAAGAGACTGGACTACAGCAGCTGTGGCTCAACTATAGCTGGTGGCAAATGCCCATGGGCCAGGAAGATATCTCAGTTCACAGGCAAAATTTGTGTGCAAATCTAGAGAAGAGACCCTGGAAGATTGGTATGGAAGTCATCAAGGGACACAACAGTGCAAAAAGTTCTGAAGACTGAGCCCCAAATACCATAGTGATCCATGGACTATGGATGCAGAGGATCAGAGATATGTTTTTTTGCCACCACCAAAAGAGAGAAACAGATGCTGGCATTTCCAGCTAGTTTAAGACAATGCTAATTTTTATGCTGGTATTTGTTATTTTCAATAACTTTGGCACAATCTTGACCTCATTATAATATAGGAAGTAGGAAAACCCCTGAAAACTCAGAAAATATTTTTCAGGGCAGGAAACTCATTTGGTTAATGCTGAAAAGATTCTCTAATACAACACGGCTCTAGAGGAGGGACACTTAATTCCTCACAAAGCTGGGTTTAAATTTCTGCTTACACTGAATGTGTGTTAAATTATCGTTTAAAAAAAATTAAACCAAGCTAATACACCCTGTCAAGTTTTATCTCATCACTGCAAATGTATATTGAGATGTTATGATAAATGGCAGCAGTCTACTTATACCAGAAATATCAGTAAACCTTTAACTAGAGCAATGCAAATGATGCCACTTTAATTAAAATTGGTAGACGGTCATATTCAGTTTTTAATGAAAATATTCTTCCATGCATTCTCAATCTTTAGCACCATTTCGTCTATGGTGATCAAGGAAATAATTACTTCAACTGGAGTCTAAATCTCCATGACTATGCTGGTAATCAAAGATGACTTCTCTTAGCACTTAGACGAGCTATTCTGCTAGAAATGAGCTGGTAGTGATCTGCACTAACGGCGAAGTTGCTTTCACTTTGGGAATTAGATGGGATAAATGTTAGGTAGTTATGAACATTGGCCAGCTGGCTGGAGCTGTTTGTGCTGTGCAGGGAATTAGCTATAACAGTGAGACATCTTCAATGCATGCAATTCAGCAAAGTGACAAGGTCCATTTAGGAGTGTGATTAAGCAGTGTACATTTTCTTGTCTTTGCAGCCTGGAAATGACAGGTTACCTCAGGTCTAACTGAAGAGCAAATAAGAGGCCAGGTGAAAGAAAATGGGGGAAAAATATCAAATAAAAGAACTGCAGTCAACCTGAGGTGAAGTCTTTCTCATTACTTCCCTGTCTGGTGCCACTGCTAGGTTTGTGCTAGCCACCCTGATCCCTTTTCCTGTCAGTAGAGGGAAAGTATGGACTTGCCATGGGATACAAGTTACCTTTGTCACTTGGTGGTTTTTTGTGATATTTCTGGATAAACCCAACGGAATAGAAAAAATTATGTCGGTCTTCATAGTCCTTTCTCTTACTTTGTTTAATAAACTGGTGATTTTTTTATATTTCCCAATCCAGCAAAGTGCCATCCTTTCTACACTGCTAATAGTGATAAAGTGCAGATGTTGATCATGACTTGCCACCTGGGACATACAGCAGCTAATGTTTCTGAGGGCTCCAAGAGAAAACCAGTCCCTCTGCATTACTCTTTGTTAAAGGGGGTGAAAGATTACAGCATTTTAAGTTAATCAGCTAATAAGTCCTTAAGATTTTAGTAGTGGACTACAGAAGATGGCATGTGCTTCTTGTGCAAGTACATCACAGCAGTACCTCGATGCCAGTGGCTGAGAGCCTTTGGTGCAGCTGTGCTGTCTGCATTAGTCCTGCATACTGCAGGGTGGTACCTGCTATTATCTGTAGGGAGATTACCCTGTGTGGTGCTGGGTGGCTGAACAACAGCAAGGCTCAGGCAGCCCCAGCTCCTGGAGATCACTCCTGGACATCCTTCTCCAATGGCCCAGCTGGCCTCCTGAAGCCCCATTTCCAGTAATCATCCCCTTAAATCTTCCTGGAGTCATGACCAATGGGAGACAAAATTTTGTGGGTTGTGCTCCAGCCTGTCAGGAGCTGCAGTATCTCCAGTGTAAAACAAAGCCCATTCAGGAAAAGTGAAGTCAGACTTTCAAAGGCTTAATACAAAGTGGACAGGCTTTAGCATTCCCAGTGTCCAAGAGGTTCTTAATCTCTGCAACAAAATGTTTTGCTTGCCAACCTTGAAAAGTCTTAAGGAAAGATGTTTTGTCATTCCTTCTATCAAACAAGGCCTCCCAGGAAATCAGCACCCAGAAAATAGGAGGTTTTCCCTTCACAACCTCATAAGAAAATCTCCAAATCCCAGACTTGGGCTCAAGTTTCACTGTACTTTCCACTGCTCCCTTTTTGACAGCACTCAGGCTTCCTAATGGTATCCATGGAACAGGCACTTGTGTCCTTCATGGTCTTGCTCAAAGAGTTTCTCTCAGTCTGTGTATTTTTCTCCACAAATGGTGCTTGCACAGGATCCAACCTTGCTGTATCAAGCCCCTTTCTCATAACTCTCAAGACAAGACAAAACCAGAGTAAAATAAACTGGCAGTCCAAGCAACCTCAAGTAATTGAGTTATTTTGTTTTCTTTCTCATTAAATAATTTATCTCCCCAAGAATCATCATTTTCCACTGGTTCTACCCCTGCATTTAGTAAAGACAAAGCTACACATTTTGGCCACACTCTGCTGACTTCATGTGCACACTTTGTTGCCATAGGAAAACTGGTGCTCTCTCTGAATATTTTTCTGAATCTGAGGTGTTTTTTTTCCTGCAACTTGTTGTCTATTCTTTTAAATAGTATATTAAACAACTTTATTTAAGCCACATTAATATCCCTTTTCTTTCTTGAAGTAAACATATTGTAGCAAGTACTACTGACTCCAAAGTCTTAAAATATAAGTGATATTTCATTCAGTTTTTCCTTTGACTTTCAGAAAGTTTGTTCTCATGAGTTTTTCAAAGTCTCTATCTGTCTGTTTACAGGTGCATCTTTAGCTGAAAAGTTTTAACAAGTAACACAGCTAGAAGAGCTATGTTATTTTTCCCTGATATGATGTTCTTGGACTAGAGTTCTGGTCTTGTTAGAAAGTACAGGGATAAATGCCATCTCCTGCTTTCAGCCTTAATAGGGACATGCTGATGTATTTTCACAACATGCCCATTGCAGTTAGTAGTAGATGAAGGCTCAGAGTCACTCACAGATACACAGAAATACAAGAGCTGCAGAAAAAAAAGTAGATAAAAGAAGTATTTGGTGAAACACAGAGAAAGGTGTCAGGGTTATAACAAACTCCTCTCATGGCAAGAAGGAGCTTCTTGCAAAAGAATTACCTTAGGAGGTTTTATTAATGCCATTTTTTGGAATAACACCATCAAGAATATAATTGTTGATTCAATTCAGTAGAAATTCAGTAATTCAGAAATTCAGTTCAATTCAGTAAAAATATGAAGATGAAAATAAGCAATATCATGAAATCCAGTGACTTCACTGAAAGTAAATTGTCTGAGCCATGATCCAGGAGCAAACATGATACAGCCTGAAGCTTTGAGTCCTTGCTTGAAGGAAATCTTCTTAAGAAATTAGTCAGAATTAAATTATATTAAGCAGAATTAAGTTATATAAAGAGGCCCATTCAGAGCCAGCACTGAGCATTTACAGAAAATGTTAACTGACTGAAGTCTAGGATCTATTGGAAATCAAGCTGTGGAGGGCCATGCCTTCAATGTGCAGAGATGCCACCTGAGAAGGATGAAAAGATGCAGAATGACTGCAGAGGCAAAGGACCAGTGTGGGGTTTGGGTTGGATGTTTTAGGAGAGTAATAGAGGGGGCTAGGGAAAACCAAGATGTTTAGAGATCTGAGTAGAGAGAGGACACCCTGGAACAAGGATAGAAGGGACAATGGGATTTGAGTTTGATATCTGTGCATCAGAAAATGAAAAAATCCATGGAGAGCAGAAAGAGGGACAGAAATACAGCTCTAGCTGCAGCAATATGGTCAGGCCATGGCAGGCAGAGGGAACAGTAGGTGCAAGAACCTGGGTTAGAGGGACTTGCAGAAACTGCAGTAGGATTGGCCATTGCCAAGGCAGATCCCTGCAGTTTAAAGTCACCAACATATTTTTATGAGGATGGTGTGGTATCTGCCTGAAAGAACCCAGATAGAATGCAGGAAGAAACATCAGCTTATGAAGATTTATGGATTTGCAAGAATTATCTGTCCAAGGAGGGTATAAAACAAGAGGCAAATCTCAATATGTCACAGTGACCTTCCTGCCTGCAAAAGGGAGCATCTCCGCCTTTCTCCTTCCTTCCATGTTGTTCAGTTGCCATTCCCTTCCTGGAAGAAAGAGAGAAGAAAGGTATTCCCCTCAGGGCCAACCACAAAACATTCATTCAAGGGAGAATCAAGTAAGGATAAGTAAGAAAAGACAGCAATAGAATTTGCTGGGTGACTGGAAATGTGAAAGAAGAGTTACAGTTGAATAGTGTCTCAGAGATAAAAAGATCCAATAATTTATCAGTGAAAATAAATAAAAAGAAGCAGGCAAAGTATGTTCTGCTGCAGAGTGTACCAAAGATGCCATTTCACCTTTCACTGATGGAGAAATTGAATGTGTGCTAAAACACTGCAGCCTTGTAGAGGAAAAAAAAATCTAAAAATTGTGTTTGACAATCTCCCAAAAGATCAGAGATGTGTAAGTTTACTGTTAACCTGACTGCTGTGGAGTTGCCATGTGAAAATTGTCCTGTCCGCACTGAGAGGCAGGCAGCATGCTGCTTTTTGGCATGAGAAGGTGGACATGGATCAGCTCTTCCTGCCAATGGAGCCCTATCTGTGTGAGCATGGAGCAGTTTTATTGCCACAGGGACAGCCTGGCTGGTGGGACTGGACCACAGCAGGATACTAATAAATCCTCCAACACACTGAAATGGATGTTTGTGCATAGTCCATTTTCTCAGACATGTCCACAGGGCTGGGTATTGCTGCTTCTGTGAGACATTGCATGGTGCATTAGGTGACTCACTGGAGTTGTTACAGACCTTGACACCTACTGAAACTTGCCAGAGGTGCCATGCTTCAGGAATGGGATCACTGCCTGTGGTGCAGGAGGCCTCCTGGCAGTGATACACAGCCCTGTTGTCAATTGTCTTCAGGTCAAAGCCACAATATTTGTCAAAATTAAGTTAAAGGAAGCCCAGCTGTGTATTTAGCTATAGGGCAAAATCAACCTGATGCTGCAGTTTCAGAAGCATGTATGTGGCTGGATATAGCATGACTGACTGGTATCATGGGCAAGCAAAACAGAGCTACCTGGAGGTGCAGAGTGGATGGTTGCACTAAGAAAATGACACCAGATGTGTCATGTGTGTGTATTTATGACTAAACATCCAGTTATTTGTAGGAATAGAATTTTTTCTATTCTAGAATGTTTCTATTCTAGACACAGAATTTTTCACAACATTCCAGATCTGTGCATCTCTCCAACCAGTCCAAAGGAAAACACTCAATATATATGTCTCAGGATATGATGGAAGATTAATGCAGGATGTAAAGGAAGTGTGAATACCTTCTTAGCTCCATGAAGTTTGCAGCCTGCACATTTCTAGATTTTTTTTCACCAACATTCCTTCAGGTTACTGGTTATAGCAAAAATTAATTAAGCAAAGAGAGTACTTGACCTATTGAATAGTGTTCTACAGTTATAATCATATATAGAGCAATGAAACCATAAATCAATAACATTGGGTATTTAGTGCTCATTGCAAGATTTGCTTAGGATCAGCTGAATAGTTTCAAGTGCTTCTGAGTGAAACGAGTAGGTCAAATACATTATGCAGCATAAAATTAGCCTACCCAGACATTTTCACAATGGGTGAACTTGCAAGAGTTGAGTGGATGATGACAATTGCTTGTGTTCCTCATGACTAATATATTTTCTATAAAGATAGACCAGAGCACCTCTGTTTCCTAATGTCATATAGTATGAAACATATAACAAGTCAGGGGAAACACAGCAAACTGTGTATGCTCTGAAAAATAATAAATCCTGATTTATCTGATTGCTTTTTGCCATTCATTCATGAAGTTGTTCATATCATGCTTGTGCAAAGCAGTGGCAGTGAATTGCAGTGTGGCTTCAGCCTGTTAGGATTCCTAATGCCAGCCTGGCTCCAGTGGTGCCTCAGAGCATCCCTCACTGCACTGGAGGAAGAATTTGAGCAGCATGTTTCAGTCCATGGCCTTTGTACCTTTTCCCCTCTTTTATATGTTAATGCCTGTGAGGGCTTTCAGGCTCTTCCTCAGCCCCAGGATTTCCAAGGCAGATTGTTTCTGATTCAAATCCCACCCACTGAAAAGCAGACACATCTTGCACACCATGTAAAGACTGTACTGTTTGAAAGCAAGACCAGTGAGAGGCTCCAAGTTAGTAACACAATTTTAATAGGAAAAAAGAGAAAAAATTAAATACATGCAATAATACAAAATAAAACCACTGACAGAGTCAGAATACAACCTGACACCCTGTCAATCAGGGTGTTGGTGCAGTCCCATTAAATGGTGGCTGCAGTCCTCCTGGATGACAGACGTGGTTCTGTTGAAGCAGTGCTCCTGCAGAAGGTGCAGTTTTCCTGCGAAGGTCCAGTGATGATGTGGAAAAGCCTGGTTTTCTCCTCTGGAATCCAGGGGAAAAGGCTGTCTTGGTGTTTCCAAGTCTCGGTTTTTATTTAGGTAGGAAAGGTATGGCTCCTCCCTGTGGCTGGAGCATCTCCCAATGGGATGATGTAATCTTATCAGTCAGGCAGTGGGGCTTAATGGCCCATTAACAGAAGGTATCTCCCATAGAGATAAGGATCAGCACTTCTCTCGTTTCAACAGATGGTGATAGAATACATTTTGAATTGTAAGCCAGGACAAGACATATCCCCCATGTACAACCCCATGCCAGGCAGCCTGAGAATACACTTCTATTAAGCACATGAGGTCAGGTATAAACCTGAAAGGATTGCAGTGATCACCTCTCCTGTGTGCTGCTCGGTACAGGCTGGAGAGCAATCCTAGATTAATCACTGTTTGAAACATTCAGCAGCACCTGGAAAGGCATTTAATTTCTTCTTAAAAAATTCTGCTCTTGGAACAGCTACCATTAACACAAGGAAAATGTTATAATGCTTAGCTTCTCTTTGCAGTAAACTTGTAAATATTTATTTTCTATTTGACTGCAATTAGGCTAAAAATAACTGCTTATTTTGAGTGTCTCTTCTCTGTGTAGGTAAGATTAGCTTGTGACATAGTGCTTAACCTCTTTTTAATAACTTACAACTCCCAGAGTATCTCAATGTCTTCCAAACTGTTCATAATTCATTGTAGACATGGTCCAATTTTTCATCCTTCTCTTCCGTTTGTAGATCCAAAGTTTGCATATTTGGTTTTGCCTAGTCCTGAGACTTCACACGCAGGTGGTCGATCACACCACTATCCACACGTCTTTGTCAAAGTCATGCTCATAGGAAATTTTCTCTGTGTGTACAGCTTCCCCCATGCACACCATAACTGCCCTGGAGGCTAGGGGATTGATGGGAGAATGAGTTGAAATCCCACAAGAAGCCAGGTTGCTGCAGTGGACTCACCAGAGCATGGCATTTTTCACTGAAAGACTGAAAGACCTTATCAAAACAGATTGATTTCTGCCCTCACTCGAGTGGGGAAGGTGACTCTGAGAAGGCTTCTTGTCCTAGCCTGTGAAGAATGAAGTCTTTGGGGGATACATGGGGTCACTGCACCACCTGGCTTCTGTCCAGCACAATTTTCATCTAAAATAGATGTGCAATGAAAGAGCTTTCCCCCCCCCTTTTTTTTTTTCTGGTGAAAATGCCAGAATATCAGCTGTTCACGTTCTATTCTTAATTATGTTTCAAAGGAACATCCTGTTCCTACAATATTTTATATAAAGGCCAGCCACCAGGATAAATTTATGCATGAACAGACAGGGAACAAAGCTGGGCCAAAAAAGGAGAAGTGATGAAACAGAGAAAATCCATGCTGTGTACAACAGAAAAAATGGCAAATGAGAAAGGTGCCAAAAAGTAGTGGGTAGAAATACTTCATACCACTGGGAGGAACAGAATGATGTAGTGGAAAGGAAGAAGGACTCCGGCATGTGGAGATGGAAAATAAAGGGAAGCACCCAGCTGACTCCATCATCACATCCATTCCTGTATTCTCTCCCTACAGGAGTCAGTTCCTGATCTTCCTGAGAGTTGCTCATTGTCTTTGTGTTTATGTCCTGGTGCACCCAGTGGTTCCATCATCTTTCACCTCCTGCCTTCTCAACTGGATATCCAGCCCATAGCCATATCCCATATGCCTGAACATCTCATGTATAAGTCTCTGTAAGTGCTGAGATTTTAAAAATAAATGGCTTGAATTTTTTGCTGAAGCCCTTGCAATACATGGAGAAGCTGTAGTCAGACACATGCTCACTAGTGCTTCAGGTTTTTTGTTTTATCCTTCCAAACTCTGATATGCGTTGCACTAGTGAGGACAGCTAATAATCCTCAGGACCATTTTGACTGATTTTTTCTCTCACAGATTAAATAGTCTAAGTGCAGAGAGCTCTATGAGAAACTGTCCAGCTTGACATCTGTGTGTGGGCCACAATGTCTGGAAACTGCTGTCATTGACTCCTCCTGCTTTCTATTCAGAGGGTCCTCATCTCACAGGGAATATGTGGAATCTCCTCTGGGTATCAAGCGAGCAGAGAGGGCAGAAAAAAGACCTAACTCCTTTAGCAATGAAACGATATTGAGAAAATCACAACAGTGCTTCTGCATTCTCATTAACAGGAGATTTATCTAAAAGCATGGACATAGAGCTATTGGTTTATTTGCCTCTGCCAAGCTGAACATTTGTCTCTGAAACTTCTTAACTTTTGATAATGAATACCGCTCTCAGAGTAAAATAACAGTTGTGATTGCTGCAGTGAGTTCAGCATGGTGTCAGTTTCAAGGAGATGACAGAAGAAGAGATGCGACAGCAGAAACAGTGGGATGTGGGAAGAATGGAAATGTTCTTGGATCTGTGCTCTTCAGACCAAAGAAAGGAGTACATACAAATCATTCCCCCACAAGGGAGATTAGGGGCAGGGTAGTGCTGTGTGCTTTGGATGCACATGCCAGAGTCTTTCATTGTCTCCACTGCAGTATGCTATTTCTCCCTTTAGTTTGGATTATGAGATTTTTTTCTTGCTGTCTCTGGACCACATTTAAATGCACCTTCACAGGTTTCTGAAGCAGATGAGATTCCAGCCACCACTGCTTTCAGCATCACTGTAGTGCCTCTTCATTTAAAGAATCCTTTGCTTATTGTAAAGCACCTGATGTCTCACCCAGCTCTGCAGAGGAAAGGAGCTGAGACCAGACCCAGAGGGCAAAGAGCCCCATGGGGTGCAGGGGAGGCCGTGAGCAGCAGTGACCAAAACAGAGGCATGGAACTGTTTTGCCAGTTTGTTTGAATGGATCTCCTTGGATATGGGCCAATGATTTGGCTGGGCTGGGCTACTTCAGGCACTGCGTTATGCTGTGCATGGAAACCTGGGAGGGACTTTGTGTTGTCCAGATCAAGTTTTTCCAGCACTGTGAGTTTGGATTGAGATAAGATAAAGCTTAATTGTTACTTTTGCTGGATCTGACTAACTATTGTTAAGAGCATGTTCCAGGCTCACATGGGCAGAAATTGAGGCATGGGTTTTGAATGCTTTTTTTTCCTGAATTAAAACCAACCAACCAACCAACCAACCAACCAACCAACCAACCAACCAACCTACCAACCTCTTTTGAAGCTAAACCTAATAATCTAAATTAAATGGTTTCTTATCTTCTTTGCATTATCACCTTCTTGGCTTGAGAGGAGAAAATGGCCAGCCAACATAGTAGATGTTAACCTTGAGCAAATTTCAGATACTCTTTTCTTAAATGTGCTGTTTCCTCCACAAACCACTTAATTTGCATCTTTGTTTACATATATTTTCCAGTGCATTGAATTATTCTATTGGCTAATTCTACTACTTCATTGACCCAATTTCTGTTTTAGTAACAATGTCCAGATCACAAATAGAGTAATTGAAGGAAAACAGTTGCCCTGAAATCTGTCTTTAATGAGCAAAGTTAGCTCCTGATGGAATTGATACAAGGATGTATGACACACTTGTTTTAACACCAAATTTTCTGTTCTGCATATCTATTTATCCCTGAGAGACCAGAGATGACAGAAGAAAGAGCTGAGCAGCAGCACATAATTGAGATAATGGGAACAGCCATTCTGTGTCCTTCTAAATATGTGAAGGTTTTGCTTGCCTATACCAGCTGGATTGCTGCTGCCTGGGGCTGCTGGTTTCCAAAACCTTTTGACTCCTGATGACAAATGCAGTTTTCAGAATTAGGCAAAAATTTTGATGACTATACTGAAGTTAGCAAGTTATTAAAAATGAGATCTAATTACTTATGGCTTATAAAGCTGGTTTCTTCTCAGAGCAAACCCAGCAAAATATACATTTTTTTTTATTCTGTTCTGTTTTACACTGATATAAAGGCATTTCAGAAAAAGCTGAAAAATGTGGAAACAGTTGAATACCTAGTTAGTTTTCTAAGTACCCTGTCACATTATTAAAATTGAATAATGCAATTAAATTCACAAATGACAATATTCCTTTCCAGACCTTTTTGCACTCAAAAATAAGGGAAGTGTTAACTAATTTATTCTCTTTCCACTGTTAAAGTGTTAATTAAATTTATCCCACTTCCACTGTTGCATATCAATATTACTGTAGTGCACACACAGCAAAACCAAGTGACAGAAATTAAAGGATTCAGATTAGAGCACTCAGTAGTTTTCTATATTTTCAATTGCAAACATTCATGCTTGTTCTTCACATCAGACTAAAAAGCAGGAAAAAAGAGTTAACTGCCTGAAAAAAAGTCAAGAGCTGGAACCTCAGTGTCATATGATACTCTGAATCACACTGATCATTGCTAGTAAAACATGAATATGAAAGAATTCTTACAATGTATTTATATGACTTCTCACTCCTAGTTAGAACAAAAAACAGGTAAGGACCTTAGATTAAAAAAAAAAAAAAAAAAAAAAAAAAAAAAAGCAGTGCCCCAGTGGGCTTTATTTGATCTTGAATAAAAATATTTAACTCACTGTCCTGACATTCCTCTGGTTTCTAACCCATATCACTGCCTATGGAAAGCTGCAAAGGAAATTGTTACCATGAGTGATGCAATAGAAGTCTGATAGAAGTCTGCCTGTTTTGAGTGAGTACTCTTTGTCCAGTAGCAGTGTCTTGGAAGTTGTGATGAGCCATACAGCACAATCACTCTGTCTAAGAGGCTTCATGTTGTTGTCAAGGAGACCAGCCTTTTTCATCAGACACAGCTTTGAAAGTGAAGCAGTTCTATGAAGGAAAGAAGTGTATATTTGTGATATTTAAAAAGAGCAGCTTCTCAGACTCTAATTTGAATTATTTTCCTTGCTTACACCAAAAGAGCCGTAGTGGGTTTTTAGTAATGTCTTAGTGCCTTTGTATTGTGCTCTCAGTTTCAATAAAATCAAGTGGCAAATCCAGAGTATCAGCCCCCAGGTGGATGACACTGACTTTTCTGCACTGAGACTATGGAGGGTACAACCACCTATGGTTCTGCTTTGGTCTGACCACTATCTCATGCCCTTGTCCCTCTCCTCAGGACCAGCCTGCCCACGGGTCTGGACAAGGTTTGGTCTGGCCTTTTGGCCAAGAGATTTGTGAACAAGCAGATGTTCTGCCCTTTGTGGTGCTCCACTTTTGTGGTACCTTAGATTTGGGGGATCTTCAGGGATCTTCTTATTCTTGCCTCCACCCTGGTTCACCTGCATACATGCCAATCCCTGGAAATGCTTGACTCCTCTTGGGTTCTTATTGGTATCTGAACTGTGTTTGGTACCACAGTTCCCATATTTCTTCAATTCATTGCTCTAAATCTTTGAAAATAGAGTTTTTGGCCCTCCTATCATACTCACTGGTATCTTCTTGGCTTTTTTCAAGTCACTCATGTCTTTGCTGGGCACAGGGTCCATACCACGTCTGATACATCAAATGGGACCATACCAGTGCCAAGCAGAGCTTAAGACTGTCTCATGTACTGAACTTGGCTCTGTGTATTCAGTGATGTTATTGCTTTTCATGGCAACAAGAAGTGACAGAGGGCTTGTGATTGATTACCTGTCTGTTCCTTGTGTCCTGCCTGCCTCCCAGCAGCTCGGTAAATTCAGCACTGGTAGAGGCAGAACAGTATATCCCCAACCCTTCATTTTGATAGTAAATTTTGGATTCCATGCCCCCTGGTTCAGGGTCTGGACCTATTTTTGCATCCATCCCTTAACAGTCTTAAACATATTTTCCTTAGATTCTTTGTGAGAAACCAATTGAAGCAACACAAGAAGCTTTAATAAAATCAAGCTATGACACCTTCTCCTTCACCCCCATTCACAAGGACTGCTACTGAGATGTAGGAGCCCTTTTTGTTGATTCGAAACAGTTTGTTTTAACATACAAAGCTTGGCCATGTGTCCAAGTCAGAGGAAGTTGTTGATGTACTTCTATGGACTTAATTACTCTAATATTCCATGTTACAAAGAAAAATTCTTAAAAAACCTCCAAACCTTCAAAAATTCAAGTTTCTAAAGTACATTTTGTTTTATAACACTTTACATTCTGATTTTGTTTAGTACTCATTTTATTTCATCAGTGTTCAGGATTCATAAAAATGAAAATACCTTTTATTAGAGTACTGAATATGTCTTTATACTGCATGAATTTACCGTCTGAACTGACACTGATGAACGTTCTGGGATTTCAGAAAGTGTTTCCCTGCTGTGCTGAGCATTAGCAATTTTCCCACAATAGATTTTATCTATTGACACTCTTCAGTCATTTCAAGCTCATTAGGCTATCACAGCTATGACATCTCCTAGTGAGGCTGCAACTGCACTTTACTGTATCATTATTTCATTTTATGAGGCATGGGAAGGACAGGAACCAGAATGGCAATTCACACAACTCTGTTCTCCTTTGACCTTTCCCCCATGGCTCTTTTACAGCTGGCTACAAAATCACAAGCTGATCAAAAGAAAAACATCATCGGTTTTTAGAAGCGCATCTCTCTTTTATCTGTCCCATGTTTTCAGCTTTGCCACAGAAATGATAACCTGTAGGCATCAAGTGCAAGTATTTTTTTGGTGTTATTCAAAGGTGACAGTTATGATGTGTGTTATTTACCTCCCACATTGTGAGTTCATGGTGGGGAGGCTGAGATCCAGCCTGAGCCTCCTCCAGCCACAGGGCAGGAATGGTCCCTGTCCACAGGATCTCTGGGGCAAGGCAAGCAGCTGGCAGAGCAAGCAGGAAGAGTGTAGGAGGGAGAAGAATGTCAACAGCAATGGAAAACTGTGCCTATGGAGTGTAGAGAACATACAGAGTTCAGATCTTCCTTTTGGGACTGTGAGCCAGTGAGTGCTATTTAATGATGCCGCTATTCCCGGCAGCCCTGCTGCCTGCCCATTAGTAGTTGACAGTTTTCCTGGCAGCTCCTAAGGAGTGATGGGCTCTGGGAGAATTGCTGAGCTGTGGACCAATCTGAGGAACCAGTCCCAGTCCTGAAAACACACAGGAAAGAGAGATTTACAGCTCCTTACACCAGCAGCTGGACTTTGAGGGTGAAGGCTGGTGGTGATGCTGGAATAAGAAGGGCAGGCCAGGAGGATGAAGGAGGAGGTAAGAAGTGAGCTTACATAACCCAGTCAGTGAACTGAACTTCAGACAGCTCACTGGGAGTTTGCTTTCCTCTGACTTCCATGTTGTAGTTTAGCATCTGCCCATACTGGGATAAGCAAAAAGAATATAATTCTTCCAGCTGTGATATGGCCCTGATGCTTCCAGCTATGTAAAATTCTTCCATCTTCTCTGGCTTCTCCCATTTTTGCTGCAGGGCTTTCCATTTCTCAGCAGAGGGAACTTCCTGGAGGGTAAATGAAAGATCCTTGTGACAAGGGGGACAGGAATTACAGCTTACTAAGGTGAGATAACATTCGGAAACTGCAAAGAAAATGCCCCACAGAAAAAGTGGTTTCACATTGGTTATTCAGGGAAGGAAAAAAATTCCCAAATCACTGCACTTTTCAGCATCCCCAGCAAACTTTGCACTGCTTCTTTCCTGGGGTTTTAGAAGACCTTGCACAGTGGAATGTGAACATGATTTGGGTTTTACAAAACTTACAGGGGTACAAACGATTACATTTCATAATAGAAGAGGAAAAAATGCCCTATGCTTGGAAGCTAACATTGCCTGAGGATGAGAAACAGCTTAAATTCACTATTGCTGGAAGGAAGATCCTGGTGCAGCTCTTACAGGTGTTTCTTCTGCTGCCAGTCTCAAAAATGGAGCTGCCTGTTGGATGCACTCCTTGGAAATGCTTGTTTCCCAGAGGGCAAATGTTTGACAAGATTAGACAGCTCTGATTACGTGCAAAGCATTACTAAAACTCTGAATTTATGTAAAGTCCTCTTTGAGGCAGTAGAGATGTTTATTGTTTTCGAGACATCATTTACTTTTTGCATCAGGATGCACTGAATCAGCTCTTTCCTTCTGTTGTGATGAGCAGCCCAAACTGGGTCACTTTCTGAGTGCTGTACGTATGCTTCATGGAAAAAAACTAAGTGTGATTTTAGTCTTCTATTTTCTCTCTCTCTCCTCCCATCCCTTAATCTTTCCAAAGATTAGTCACTCTTTCTTCCAGGAAGTTTACTTGAGGTGAAGAATATGTCTAACATGGAGTTTTACAAGTAGCTAATTTCAGGTAGGTGCTCCTCACCCATCAAAAAGCACAATCAGCCTCATCAGTCAGAGGAGCAAATGCCATGAATAAAACCATGTTCTCAAGGAAGGATCATGTTTCCCTGGAATGAAGGAGAAATGCACAAAGAAAAAAATTAATTAGTGTAGAGTCTTTATACTAAAAATATCTGGCTTTAAATATCATTTTAGTTAAAATAAAGGCAATACATATTCCAGAGAGAAATATATAATGCTCAGAGTACTCTAGAGGAATGAGTTGTAACTCAGGGTACCATTCAGGGGACTTCAGCAGAAGCAGAGGCATTATTAATGTTCTTTTTAAATCTCTTCCCTTTTATAAATGACTCTACAATTATTTAATAGAGCATAATTTTTAGAACCTGGAGTTGCCTTTCTACAAATGATGTTATGAAGTGCCAGCTTATCCTGGAGGGACCCAGGAAGTACAGAGTGTAGTTTTTTCATCATTGTTGAGTTTAAGAAGCTTCTCCTTTCTGTGTCACTGAATGTATCTCCACCACAAGATAGTGGCTAGGCATCCAGTGACCATGGCAGTCCCACCAGCAGCCCTTTATTGTCTTCTTCACCTCCTCGTATAAAACCCAATCCTGTAGTAATGGTGCAGTGATGGTGAGGAAGGCTGGAGATATCATGTGGAAATAGCAGAGGAGGGTAGTGGTGGGGAGTTGTGTAGGTCTTGTTTCTTTCTCAGCTGCTATGTTGTTGTCATAGGTAAAATTTTATTTTTTTCAGTTTGTCTCTTCTCATTTCCAGTAATAATACCAAGAAGTAGCAGGTCAGGATGGGTTTTGATTCCTCTTACATACTTTCAGTGGTACCAGGCAACCTCTCTATTTGGGCACAGATCAGTCCCTGTTTTTTGACTGTCTGGGGGTGCATTAAGCTCTTCATAGCCAACTGGATAAAGAAGTGGTTGTCCTACTATTCTCAGCATTGGTGCAGCCTCACCTCAAGTACTGTGCACAGTTTGGGTCTTCACAGTGTAAAAAGGATGTTTTAACTTTAGAATGTGTCCAAAGGAGGAAGAAGGATATGGTGAAAGGACTAGAGGGCATGACTTATGATGGATGGCTGAGTATATTTGGTTTGTTCAACCCAGAGAGGAGTAAACAGAGGGATGACTTCAGGGCTGTCTACAGCTTCCACTACACCCTATAGAGGGGTGTGCTGATCTTTCTGGTGTCTGGTAGGATGTGAGGGAATGGCTTACAGCTGCACCAGAGGAAGTTCAGATTGGACTTTAGGAGAAAGGTCTTCACTGAGGGGTGGTTAAACACTAGAACAAGATCCCTGGGGAAAAGGTCAACCCTGTTGGTGTTCAACAGGTGTCTGCACAACGTTCTCATGGTTTAATTTTATGTCACCTTGTGTAGGGTCAGGAGTTGGATTCAGTGATCCTCCTGGGTCCAGGGCATTCCATGATTCTAGATCATCGTGTTAGGGGCACTGCATGTCTGTGAGATGGTTGGAAGTTAATGCCATGATTGGTGTCTGGAATGACCTATGGAAATCAGAAAATGGGTGTATTTTCTTACTTCAGTGGGGGTAGTGCTCAGGTCTGCAAGATTCAGTGGAGGAAAGAAACAGCAATGGGGATCCTCCAAACCTTACTTGCTGCTTCTCTGCCTCACAGGGAATCACAGCACTTTGTCTGTGGTTTAAAGAAGTTTCACCCACGCAAAAGCTGTGTTTGAAGAAGCTCATGGTGTAAACAGATCTCTACTACACATTGTTGGATTCAACTAATTTGCAGTGGTGACAGTGCTAATGGTGATTTTTAACTGGCTCAGAATAACATGTGACATGCACATGAAGTGCTCTTGGGCTCTGTCATTGCTATTGCTGTACCCATAGAGAATGTTGAATATTTAGAACGTTTCTGCTGCAGAGCAGAAACTCTGGGGACCTGTGTCTGTTCTGCCAGTCAAGGAGGCACCAGGGTCATCTGAAGGATCCTCAGTTAGGAAGAGAATATTATTCCTGTAAAGGTTTAAAACCTCATTTTATAAAATTGGCTGAATCTATTGCATTTAAAGTCACATCCTGAGAAGAAGGCTCAAGGCCGCTGGGTCTGCTGCACTGACAAAGCTCCAGACTAATATTTGCTTACAATTAGATCTTCATAAGGGAATCTAGGTATCATCTGATGCTTGTTTCTGAAAAAAGAATAATGACTTTTCTCCCTTGGTCACTGCCAGCCTACATTGATTGTTAGTCCTGGGCTTATATCAATATCCCCATATATTCCTCTCAAAAAAGACAGCAATCTGAACTTGAATATATTTTAGGAGAATTGTAATCAGTCATTAAAACCTTGTACAATCAGAAATATGAACTCGTTACTTAGAATTCCTGAATACTTGCTCATTTTTTATTTAGTTTTGAGCAAGTGCTCAGTCATGCAAAATATCATGAACTGAGCTCCTTGTGCTGCAAGCAGTGGGGCATCTACACCCCAGAATGGTGGTTCAATAAAAGAGTGTTTGACAGAGTCAAACTGACTTTTGCACCAGGTAAACTTCTTGAAAACTCAGTTTATGAGACTGTATGCATTCAATTAGTTCTGTTTGTCTTTGTACACTGCCAGCACTCTTTGAATCTGCTTTGATAACGGATGTGAGATAGGTATGGCTGTGAAGTTGAAACCAATTACTGGTAATGTGCTATTCAAAAATGATAATGGTACTATATAATAGCAGTTATATAAGCACTGATTTTTAAATGCTTTAATCATAACAGAAGTCCCATTCTTTCCCTACATGTGTTTCTGTTTAAAGAAAAAAAACCCAACAGAACAGTTAAGGCACTCAACCTTCAATCTAGGGAAAACATATATCAAATATTTATGTTGAAGGCAAGATCTACAGCTCCTTTCGAGACAATGATGTAAATGAACAATGCCAAAATCTGCAGTGAAACACAGTAATTGCCCAAGAATATATTAATTCCCAAGAGTAGAGAAGTTATTGTAGCCTAATATTTATTATTTGTTTGTATGTTATTTTGCAGTGTGCACATGACTTGCCAGGCATGGCCCAGACTGTTATAAAGGGTTTTTCTAGCTCCAAGGTGGACTATAATTGAAAGACAGGGATTATGTTTTCTCTTCACCATAATTTACAGCCTTCAGTGAAAAACTTACAAAGATACATGGCAACACCATCTAAAATAAACGTTCTGAGTAACAATTTAGGGCAATTTCTTATTTCTGCTTCCCTGTAACACTGGTGGCGAGTGCTGTCCCTGCAGATGAAGGGACTCTTATGGGAGCATACATGACAGAAGGTACACAGAGCTCAGAAGAGCATTTCAGCAATTCTTCATTAAAGCTCCAAATAGGGGTCATTCAGGGGGATTCAGGCAATTACAGCAAATCTAACCACTTGGAAAATAAATTAATGCAATGTCTTAAACCTAGGTGTTTTGCACTGGGAAAGAACTGGCACGTCCTTAGTGCAAAACTTAACTATAAGGAAAACAATTACCATTAAGCCTAAGTAAGCTCTGGAAAGTGAATCCACAATTGGACAGGTAGGATGAAAATAGAGAATATGGATGCCATAGGAGGAAAGAAAGGAGGACTGTGGTGAAGTGTGTTGATTCCTATGCAGCATCTCTAAGGTGCAAGCCAGCAGGTAGGACCTAAAAGGGAGCCAGAAAGGGCTTTGTGCCACTCTCCATGGCAATGCCTGAAAGTCAGGAATCCAGCTGTGTGAGCAGCATCCATGCTCAGGACAAGACAGTATGATAAACTGAGCCAACCTGCCAGGCTCCAGGGATAAATACATGGTATGAATGTGGGATGACTAGAAACGGAGACATTGCCCCAGGGAGGGACAATGAGCAACTCTTTGCTGGTAATTGATCTCTCATAATGCCCATGCAGTGACGAGTTGATGACTGAGGTGCATACAACCCAATGAAAAGCCCTATCTGAAATTAAACACTAGCCCAAGGAGGTTGTGTTGGGCTCAGGTTTGACTTAGATGTGGCAGATCATCCAAGACTGTCAATATCTGAGAAAAAACCTAGCATTTCAATCAGAATTCTGTGCTAAAATGCCACCTTAATAACACTTTTGAACATTATTTAAACTGAAATCCCCAGAAGAATATAAAAAAGTCATAATAAAGGTAGAAAATTTCATATTATTCACACATTTCTGTGTCAGGCTGGGTGACTGTTCTGATAACTTGGTTTCAGAACACCCATGGGGAGACCCAGGTCAGCAAGAATCACTAAGAGAAGAGTGTGTTGGTAAAAGGAGTCATCAGTACTAGAATAAGTGTCAGTTGCTAAAGGAAGTCTGGCATTTGGAGGGCCAGCATCTAAAATGTGGAGGCTCCAAGCCTTGAGGGAAAGGCTGCAACCTCCTTCTGCAAGTGGGTGGCTCAGCCTTGGTGGAGGCACTGCAGCCACAGGTCACTGTGCTTGGCTGGGCCAGGGAAAATGTCCACAGGCACTTCTGACTCATGGCAAATGTAAAGTGCTCCATTCACCATGGGAAAGGAGCACGGGCACAGGCTGTGACCGTGACTTGGGTGACATCCAGTAACTCATTATGCCTTGGTAATTTGGTTACATGTCTCGCCTGAAGATGCATTTGTTACCACTCAATGCCTTGCATTTAAGATGAGCTGATTGACATGTCCCCTCAGGCAGACAATTGCCTGAAAGAGTAATGAATAATCATCTGGAACACAGTTTTGTCCCCCCTGATGGTGTAAGCAGTCCCGTGGGTGGGTTTGATGTAGGGAACAAACACTTGGCATGAACTGGGATGTCAGAAGCAGCCTGTATGACCACCAGTTCTCATCCAAGCACATCTCAGGTTGAGAACTTCCTGATTCTTCCTTGCTTGAATGCCTAAACTTTCCAATGAGCGGGAGGTTTCTACACAATTTATTGTTATTATTCAAGTGTCAAAAAGGAAGAATAACCTCCAATCTTTTCAGAGCCTGATGTCAGGCCATGAGGACACTGGGACCAACACCTAGAACATGGTTTCTGCCTGCCTCACAGGACTAAGGCATACCTGCTCTGGAGAGCAGGACAAGTGAGCTGGAGGCTGGAGAGAGCCTCACCTTCAGACTCTTCCATGCAGATTGCTGTCTTAAATATTAACTCTATTTGGACTTACTGGTTTGGTATTTGCCAATGCATACAAGGGTGCAAACACAGGAGCTAACACCCTGCCCACAGCAGGCAAGAGGAATGAGGAGGCTGGCAGATTTCAAACTAGCATTGATGTCTTAGTAATCTCACTCAAGGGTACTGAAACAGGGTTCAAGAGAACTGAAGGGAAAGACTCAGTAAATGGAAACATGAAAGGGGTCCCAGAGAGGCTGGGAGGACAGGATCTGGAGTGACAGTGGTGGCAGAGCACTGAGGCTCATGCTGGAGCAAATCTCCCATCAATACTCGTGGCACAAAGCAATGTGACAAGGCCCAAAGCATTACCCCCACAAGCTGACCCCAGTGACAATTCTGGGGGGCCATGCAGGCTGGACACACCCTGTCAAGTCAGTGGATTGCTGTGCTGGTACCACACATGGTGGAAAAGCCCCATGGTGAGGTGGGATGCTGGCACATCTCTTCAGCTGGGAAGCAACAGTGCAAGCCCATGCAAGGGACCATCAGTGGGACCAAATGTCCTCTCTGTTTCTTTTATTTCGTGTAGCAGAAGTGTTCAGATCTGAACGGTTTCTTTGGAAATGCAGGAGGACTTATTGGCTCAGCAAACTAAACACCAATAAAACTGGGATAATGAGCCATTATTTATGCAGTGGAGCCATTATGCTTTTATTTATTGCATTCACTGTAATTACAGTTTCACCAGACCTGACAGCAACACATCCTTTAATGATATACCCAAAGAAAGGATTTATTTGAGAAAGAAAAATCCCACAAATGTTAATTGTAAGTTAAATTTCTACTGGAAATTTTTAGGAAGGGAGACAGAAAATATAAATTATGGATTTATTAAAAAATATGTTTGTTTGTTTTTTAAATCTTTGTCATGTTTCCAACCTCCACATCACTCTGAAAGGTTGCACAGTGGAAGCTGCTCAGCCCTGACAGTGGTAGTTCTTGCTTTATAGCATGAGATCAAATAAGCTAGCACATGCAGAGATTGTTGTGGAAAAGTAATTGATGGTAAGCAGAGAAGTCCCATCAGACAACAAAACTTGCCTTGTGGCAGCTTCTCTTTATCTCACATGTTCGGCATCACCAGATCTTTCACATTTCTCGGGTTATCAGATGACTTGTCTTTCCTGAGTTCTGTTCTGTCATCAAAGTGTCAGCCTCCTATTCTCCTATTCAGTTGTTTTCTAATCCACTCTGCCTTCAAAAAAGAAAAAAAAATGGTGAAACATAATTTGTTAATTTTCTGTAACCTGTTATTTGTTTGGCATGTTTCACCTATCAGGTATCTCTGTGTTGACTAGCCTCTTCATAAATATTAAAATAAAGGCAATACCTTACTTGACAGAAGAATGCATAAATGGCTAATGATGAGCTCTGCTCCAGCTAACTTCCAGGCATCCCCTCTGAATTAAAGCCTACCCTCAGCCTGAATAATTTTCATTCTCTTTCTCACAGCAGGAACAGCCTTCTGTACTACTAACTGCAAACAAACACAGAACTCTTAGTCCCTCCCTGCTGTATCAGCTGCACAACAATGACTTAGAAAATCCAGTCACCTGTGAGATCTACTACAGCCATATTTGACTTTAGCTCCATTTTTTTCTAGCGTATAGATTCAAATGAAGACCCATGGACTGGATAAACCATGTAGCTCAGTCCTGCCTGTAGATTTGTGCTGACAGCCGAGGTCATGGTCCCTGGTAGGGGTGTGTCTCAGGAGTGCCTCTCTCAGCTCTGACTGCATTTGCACTGAAATAATGTAGTAATCCTGAATGTGGGGGGAGTTCAGGTGAACTTGAACTTTCCTCCAGCACCTTTTCCCAGACTGATCTGTTATTTTGTGAATTGCTATATTGGGCACTGGGGCACTCACAGTGGTGTATGTCTGAGTGTTCTCAGCCTCTGAGACTGGCACAGAGCTTGAGGGGAGCTCTCAGCTCCTGACAGCAACTTAAAAAACAGCAACAATCACAAATGTTGAAGTGAAAAAGCATAGCTTCAGTGTGCTGGAAAATGAAAGCCCTACCAAGAATGAGGAAAGTATGCTAAGTTTCTCATTCTTAATTATTTTGTGTGTTTTAAATTTTGCTGTATTTTGTGCTACTCCTGTCCCTCATGGGGCTGTGTGCAAATAACATACTTGCTGTTCCATCTGCCATCAGAGCAACAATTTCCCTGCTCCTGTTTCTGCTTTCTTCAAATGAAAGTCTGTCCCCATGGTAAGCTCTGAAATCACTTCATTACTGTCTTTGAGATCCATGTTGACTGAGTTAGTGAAGAAAAGTTCCAGTTGCTCATAGCCAGGGGAACATGCCTGCATTTATTTACAACTGCAAACAAGCAAGCAAAAATTTGAATGACTTGTGGCTTTACAAACTTTTTCTGAAACTATACAGCATTTATCACAGCCAACCCTGGCATCCTCACTCCTATGTGCTTTGCTGCTGTGACTTGTGAAGCCTTTATCTTGGATTAGGTTGTTAACTCTTGAGGACTATGATGCTAGCCTCTGTGTTTCAATGTCATTCACTGGTCACATACACCAGAACTATTTGCAAAAAGGTCCATGAGTCCCCTTTCTTGTGATGAAAGCAATTAGAGATTCAAAATTTGCTTTCTGCTCCTGTTCAGCCAGAATTCCCAGCTGTGCTGAACATTCATGCCAGAAGACATTAAATACATTAGCTTACTTGCAGAAAACGATGGGAACAACAATGAAGCAGGGGAAACCAAATAAGCAACCATGGAAAAGCTGCTTATAAAATTCAATCAGCCCTATGAAGACTTTATTAAATGATTCCTTGGGCAATAAAAAAAGGGCAAAAGGAATATTTGGGCCTATAGTTGTTCCAGCTGCAAAGGCAATAAGCAGCAGATTGATCTAAAATCCCAGTCTGGTAGAGTTTCTCCAGTAAGAGTATGTTAGGATTTCAGAGTTAACCCCTCAATGATGCCATCAAATCTTTCGGAGTCTGTAGTCTTCACCAAGTTTACAGGACAGATTTTGTGGCTATCTGGAAAGACATCAAAGCCAAAGCTACTGTCATGGTGTGACCAAATTCAAGTGGCTGACAGAGAAGACCTTATTACTATTAAAACAAAAATCAGTTCACAGCACAAGAATGAGGATGCATTGAATGAAAGAGATGGGTGCCAGCTTCCACAACAGCAAAGCACTAACTGACTATTTCCCTCAAATGTAGGTTGGCTCCAGAACACCTATGCACAAGATATCACAGATGCTGAAAGTTCCAGAGAGGAAGAGAGCTCAGTGAAAAAGTCTGAGGTCAGAAAAAACATCGGGTCCAACCAGGATAGGAAAAATGTCTGGCTCAGGAAGTTCTTGCATGTTAAGAAGCAGGAAACAAGGAGAGCATGTCAGGGAAATGTCATACATATTTGATCTGGTCTTATTTATTTCCCTAGGCATTCATTTAGGACACACTAAGAGACTTGATGTCAGGCCAGACAGACCTTTTGTTTGATGCAGTAAAGTAGTCTTATGTTTTATGTACAATTGCATATGCATGTGTATAGAAAAGTTAGCAGAAATATTAGGGGTTTTTTAATTTTTTGTATATAGGATTTCTCTGCATGTACTGCTAAATGATTTATACTCCAGGTATATTGTCCCCAAATTTCAGCTGATATGTTAAAAGTCTGAGCCTTAGGAGGAGGGAACAAATCCATCCATTGAGGTCTTCAAATCTTGATGCTCCAGTGCCCCTAGTCAAGGGGTGCTTTAGCCAAGCACAATATAGAGACATCAGACCGAAATATTAAGGCCTAGGATTTTCAGGTGTGGATCATCCAACAGATCCTTCCAGCCTCATCTGACCTGGAGAGTCTACAAGGCACAAGCCTCTTTCTGTGAACTAGACTTTTGAGACTCCTTCCATAGTCTCTTGAGAGAGGAATTGGTTTGTTCAGGATATAACTCATGTGACTTGTTCCAGGTACTTGCTTTATGATAGGTGAATCCTACTCTAAAGGTATCTATTATCTGTGACTAGACAGGGAACCTTAGGAAGACATGTACATTTACAGGAGTTAGATCAGCTTCATCCTCTGAGTCATTTGCAGGTCTAAAAGCACCTGGAGATTCACAGCTCTACCAATACCTTTTCAAATCATAACTTCCACAGGTCTATTATTATTGAAGAAAAATAATGTGCCAAATTCATTCATGCAATCAAAACTCTGTGAATTCAATGGAATTTCACAATGGATTAATTTAGTAACCTGGACAGATGTTTTGATGAGATTAACTTATTGTACAGCTATATGTAAATGTATTTCCTATGTTGGTAAGCATACTGGCTTATACTGGCTATAAATTCATTGTAAAGTAAAACAGGAACACAGAATGCTTCAAAGATGCTCTGAGTGTTAATCTTGTTTGCCTGTTCAGTAGAACTTCATGGAAATGAAGAATTACAGAATTATTTTCAAGTCAGTCACAAGATATATGCTGTGTACTTCTGTTTGTTCCTTATGCTTGGATTGAATTCAAGACTAGGAAAAAAATCAAGAACTCATTTCTTTCTCAAAGTTGTATGGTTTTTGCAGAGTGAGAGAAAAAAGGTCACTCTCCTTCTCTCTTCAAGTATGATCCCACAAGAGGAGCAAAACCTAATAAAACAAATATACTACTATTACCTTTTTTTTTTCTTCCCAGAGGTCAATGTGATTTGTTTGGCTTCCCACATGGTATTTTGAGCTAAGTATTTCCAAAGGGTTGCAATGAATGCAAATAAATCTTTACCCTGTGGGTCACCCTAACTTGAACCAATGCAAATTTAATGCAGTGTCATGCTTGTGCACCAAAGCTCAAGATAGACTGTTTTACTCAATCTCTTTTCAGTGCTGAAGACTCTCTAACAAAAGTGAAATGAAGGCGAAACAATTTGCTGTGCCAGAGAGTTATTTATCTTTAAGAAGTTCTCACCAGTATTTTCTGCTTTCATATTTAAGCACACCATTTAGACCAGTTTGATTTTACAGGTAGAGCTCTTGAGACCTTCTGCAGGTCATTTTGGGGTGACAATCTGCCTAACCATCCTGTCTGGATCCTGTGTCCAACATGCCATGTCAGTGGATTGAGGTGTGTGAAGGGGCTTATATTTGGAAGGGGGAAGAGGGGAGGTCAGTGCTGCTGTAAATTTATCCCACCTACACAAGCACATTTGATGTGTGTGGCTGATTAAAAAAATCAAAATCAGGGGTTAAAAAGGTCTGTGAGTCCCTGGTTGAAGATATCCATGATAGACTGCTGGAGGTCTCACTGCTCAGTTTATCTCAGCCCCGTGGCAACAGCAGTGACAGCAGCACACCACTGCAGAGAAGCTGTGGTTTAACCTGAACTTTCTAAATCCTGGTGTCAGGCACAGAGATAAATCTGAGAAGTTTTAATACCTGGACCAGTTCTTGTTCAACCATAGACTCTACTAGGTAATGGTAGAATTTTGATAACTCTTCTTGTAGTTTTTTGTTTGGTTGTTTTCTTTCCCCAAAATAAAAACTCGGTTCCACACATTCAACTTCAGTGCTCATGAGTGAGCCAGGAACAAAGGGAAGCACTGAATTTCTCAAGAGGAAGACAGAAATATGTGCTGATTTCCTCTATTGGACAAAGAGGCTAGCATAAATTTGTCTTTTTTTTTTTTTTTTTTTGAGCTGGATGGGAGACTGAAAGATGATTTTCTCACTGTAAATAACAGTGCTTAAGGCACAGACTTTTAGTATCCAAAGTTATTAAAATTTCAATGTAAATGGGAATGAAGGAATATATCTAAAGACTTCTTAGATACAAAATAGTTGATAAACCATCCTATAATTTTCTCCATTGCATGATGTGTGTGCGTTTCCTATAACAAAGGCACCTATTGCACATGTGGAACCTCTGTCTGCTCCAAGAAAGGGGAAAAAAATAAAAATTTCATTTACATAGGGAAAAAAAGTATTTAAAAAAATTAATTTGGTCAAAGTCAGCTCTGGAGAAAATTACCTTTGACATCAGTGGATTGTTTTGGTCAGAAATATCTAAATCTCAAAGGCTGCTAAAGTAAAGATGGTTATCTTGTCTGTCTTCCCACAGATTAAGAAGCTGGTTTCAGAGCCTGTGTTAACATTATCAGAAATTTGCCTCTCACTTGTGAATATCCCTTAATCACTTTCCCAGAAATGTGATTTTATAAAGATGTGAATTGATGAAGTTTTGTGCTGAGTATTTTCTTCTTGTGAGATCATTCAGGGATTTCTCAGGAGAAGTGTTTGGGAAGCTCTGGCCTTGTAATTAGGATGAAAGTAATTTGACAATAGAAATCAGAGAGATACTTTGTTAGCAGAAGAATGTATGAAAATTGCTCTACTGCTTCTGCTGCTTTTACTTGCTATTGTTGAAACACTGAAATAAATACCTCAGAAATTAGATGTGTACCTAAAAGGAGCCCTACACATAAATATGAAGTCCTGGACATAGGCAGTATTCTTTTTGAATAACTCTTCCAAGAAAAGGCTCTCAGAACACTTGACCTTGTGTTTGATCAGACTGTGGTAATTTTCCTGAATTACAAAACACAACTTCACTTCTATTTGAGATACATGTCTCTACCAGCATCTGCTGAGGCCATAACTCTCTTTCTGTTGCCAGCCATCCTCTGCAGCATGCATGTCTTTGAGTACATGTGCATACCATCTACACTTAGTATATATTTTGTGATGTTTATTTTCCTTACCTTCTACTCCTCCGAAAGAAAGAAAAGTGGGGGAAAGGAGTTATGGCTTTTTATGTGCTCTATGTTTTTCCACATGTGTAGGATGGAACTATGCATCTAGAAGACCCAGAGAGAAAAACAGATGTCTCACGCTGTTTGCTCATACTGTCTTTTTTTATTGTCTTAATATGTCAGCTTTAGTCAACAAGGCAAAAATTACTCTTAAAATCAAAGCAAGAGAATAATGTCATTCTTTGGGCTCAGTCAAAAGTGTTGAGGTGGCAGAAGAGCTTCATAAAGAATACACCCCATGTAATGACTTCCAGGAAAATGAGCTTCACTCCATCAATCAGGATTAAACCAGATTTATGTTAAAACCAGCCTGCAGAATACAGCATGAGTCTAGAAAAGAAACCTTATTTAGATGCAGATTAACAGCAGCTAGCACTGGGAGCTGAATAACAAAAAGTCACTCTTCCTCTCTTTTTGGAAATGATTTAATTATCAGAGACTCTCCTACTCCCATGGAATTCTCCTGGAAGGGGAGCAAGAGAGAATGCCTTGGGCATCCATGGAATGAGACATATGAGAAAGAGTGTTGGGGGGTTCTGGCAGTATGGTAGCCAAGGAACATTACATATTCATGAAAAAACCCAATACTGTGTAATACTCCTTTGACAGTTGCAGCTAGGTAGCACCTGTTTGCTTTTCCTTTAAGAAATGCACATTTCTCCAAGTTTCTTAAGATGCATCACCTACAGGGCAAGTAAATTTATTGCTCTAAAGGGCTAATTAAATAATGGAAATCATTGTCTAAGGGCAACTTTTAATAATTATTTCTAAAGCAATTTGAATTTTAGTTTACAAAATTTGACTAAATTATTAATATTTTCAAGTTATGTTCTGAAGTAAAGCTATCATTTAAGGGTATTTTCTATACTAAGCTGATCACTCTCTTTTTAAAGGAAAACTGTGTAAGAGTCTGAGGCACCAATTTAGCTGTAGATATTATAATTAGCCATTTAATGTCCACTGGCATTTTCTGGTGGCTATTAAGTTGTGGCTACAAATCAAATCTGTCACTTCTTCATTGTCTTTCTCCTCTTCAAATAACAAACCAATTTATCACCTCATTATACAAATTTTATGCCAGCATATTTTATCTCCGTTCTCTGAAAATGCATAATAAAGGCAAAGATTTGCAATAGCTTATGAATGTCTCAAAGATTTCAGAATTCACAGTTTTCCTAGCCCCTCTCAGTACTGAATGTGCTATTAATTCTAGGTGAATGGTATTCTCTACTTTGACCTTGATTTCCCTTCACTTGTTAGTTCTTAAAATAGCCAAAAATCAGAATATCCTTCTAGATTAGCCCAGAAATCTTCAGGCATTTTGCTTTCTTGGCTTCACAGCAGTTATGTCTTTCCAAATACTTTTCTACAGTGGTTAGAGAAGACCTTCTTGTCCTCTTTTCTCCTGTTAGGATGTCTCACAAGGAGCTTCTCTTTGCCTCTCTTCCCTCACTTTTCTTCCTCCTTCTAAGCTTACATTTCTATAAGGCTAGAAGACGTTTCTGAGTAGTAATTAAAACTTTGCTATTTTTACCTTCCCCATACAGACTTCACCTAGGTTTCATAAACTTTTAACTTGGCTTTTTAGTCTTATACCTCACACCTTGCCAGAATCTTTTACCTTGTGTCTGCCCCAGGTGAGATGAGAGAGAGAGAGATAAAGCACTTGTGGCAAGTCTGACTTCACTTAACTTCTTGTATTAACAAGATAATAAATCTCTTAAAAAACCAACACTATTCATGCAATTCTACTTCCAAAGAACATTTTCTTTTTCTCTTCTTAAGGACAATATTCCTAACCTGGATTTTGTTCCAAAGCCAGGGACAATATTTTTCTTCATATATTACAAATTTATGGAAGTTTCACCTTCAGAAAAGTTTGTCAAGGGACTGCAAAAAACCCCAAACTTCTGTAAGAAACATGGAATCAGATATAGAGCTCTATATGTATAAGGAAAATGAGAAAATGTCTGTTTTGTTGATATCTCCCATTTCCGCCTTTCAGAATTTGTTGTGATGGGTTTCAAGCAGAAAGAAGCCTTAGTTTCAATATCATGCATTGTAAAGTCTTCATCTGAGTTGCTTAAATGCATCATGATTTTAGAAGATTTAGGGCTTTTTCCAATTTTCAGCGGGGAATCTGTGACAGTTATGACAGGGAACTGCTTTGGCATAAAGAAAAAGAACACCAGCAGCATCAACTGCCTGAGGTTATTTGAGAAACACATTATTCCAAGAGGAGTTAGCACATGCAGCTCTGGCTGCCACATGTCTCTAAATCTGATTTACAAATCTATGAGAAGACACCACCTTCACTTCAATTGTTCACCACAGATCAAATCCAGCAATAGATCACCACATGCCCCTGAGGGCTACAAGAAAATAATCTTAAATACACTTCACATATGTGCAAGGTAAACCATTCTACTTCTACTCTAGCAACAATACTCATGGCAAATACCCATGAGTCAAGAGAGGCCTGGGAAGTCACCGTGACATGTAAATCCATCACAATAACCAGACATATGTTAAGACTTGCTGATGAGTCAGATCACTGAAACAATTGAAATAATTGTTCCACATCTTTGATAAATTCATTTTCTGATCTGATACATGGACCATATCTTGGGCATGCCTTTAGGCACCAAAACAACTCCACTATTTTGTCACCTCTTCACGAACAATTTGGAGGATGCTAAATGGATCAGGTCCTACTTCTGCTACACAGATGGATTGAAAACTTGAACTTATGCAAAAAAGAGTTTGTAGAACACATGCTGAATAGTTGGCTGCTATAAGTGTAGACATGGAAAGGGAAATCAGCTCAGATCAGGCAGACTGCAATACTTGAGCCAGGTTCTGTTCCTCACCCAAGGTCTCATTGCATTGGAGCACCACGGAAAGACAACCAGCTGTGAGAATCTCTTAACCCCTGTGGTTTGGGAGCTTGGAGAAACTCTCCAGCTTCACCCTTATGTGACAGATCCACAGTTGATACTGTGTTCACAGGCAGAAAAAAATAAGGTTTCACCCTAAATTTTATGTGATTGTCCTCATTACTTCCCTTCAAGGCAGCTTTCCTAGTTTATCTTGTTGTACAAGCATATTAAATAGTGAATCAAATATTTCCATCACTTAGGAACCAAACAATTTGCGGTATATTTACTTTCAAGTAACAAAATCACAATGTAATATATTTATATCTCAAATCAAAAAAGATGAAGAAAACATGGAAGCCTTGCTTTTGTCTGTCAGTTTAAATATGAAAAACAAAACCCAAACAAAACAACAAAAGCTGACTGCTAGCTTGTTTTTGCTTATGGAACTTGGATGTTTGGACATAATGCAAACAATTTTTCATTTTTTCTCAATCAAAAGATAAACTTTAGAGATGAATATAGATATATATTCATATTGATACTGGTATACTGCTATAGATCATATAGATATGCTTAGATAATGATAGAGACAGAGATGAGAGATATAAACTGTCCTTGCAAAAACCTTCCAAATCTGAGGAAAATGTGGTGCAATAATTCCTGCTTTAAGCTTGCAGATACCCTGATGTCTTGTCAATGTTGAAGTTTAATGAGAGTGGAGGTAGAAACATCTTTCATGATTTCCCTCAGGGCAAGAGCTGCCACCAGGAGAGTGGGAAGCTGGGCTGCAACTTGCACCAAAGCCCTCGATGCCTGAGTAGCACTCACAGTTTGACAGCACATCAGTCCCCTCTTTCTTTCTATTTGATTTCCAATTATAACCTCTTTTTCACTCAGCAGATGAAGGAAGATGGTTTCTCACACTGTGTCAGTGAGCCTTAACAGACAGATATGTCAGTCCTGGTTTGTAATTCATACTTGCTTAACTTATAAAACTAACTTACTTTACAAAGCAGTTTTGATATTTGCATAAACTTTATGTTTTTCATGTTGTCTTTTTTCTCTTTTCCCTGACCCTTAAAAGGAAAAAGCCTAAAAAGAGGAAATGCCTTCAGACATAATGGTAAAAGAAAGCCTTGCATCATTAGGGTTTTTTTCTTTTTTCTCTGACTTGTTGACTGAATATTTCAGCTGAAATATGTTTCTCACTCTGTTCTTCATCCTGCTTCACAACTAACAAGAACTGCCAGCACTAATTCAAAAATTGGAGGGGAGTTGGAATGTTTCCTTCCTGAGGACTTCACAGATTTAGGGAAAGTTATTCTGAACAATATTAGATGGAAAGATATTGTAAATGTCTTATGACATAAAATTACCATAATAATTCTCAAAATATGGAAACTATTCAATAGTTGTTTAAATTTTAAAACTTTTCAGCTAAGATCTTATAACCAAGTAAACTAATTTTGAAATGAGACTCAAAATGTTCACATAAGGCAAAATCAACAGGTAAGTCATTACCAAGAGCTTTGTATTTAATGTGTTTTCTGATGTATAATAAAATGCATAATAAAATTAGCCTGTTGTCATAGGCTTTGTCACAGAAAAAGCGTGAAATAGTATAAACTGTTTTCCATAGACAGAATCCTTAATTACTGCTAATGATGCTGAGTAACTTTTAATATCTTATGAAGCAAAGAATGTCACCAAAGGCTGGGCACCTCCTTGGTGGAGATCTGGCTTGGCGCCTTCTTTTTCCTAACAACCAGAGTCCACCAAACACTACAAGTATGCAAGGCTGTTGGAAACCCAAAGCATGACAACCACAGCTGGACAGTCAGAACAAGAAAAATGGCTCTTCTGTCTTCACCACTCCATCCCACTGTTTTAGAGATTTAATCTTTAAATATATGTTAATTTTCAGCAGTGTTCAGGCATGGGATTGAATTATCTAAATGCAGGATGTGGTTTAACCAAATCCAGGAAGAATAGAAATTATCAAAGTCATGGAACCCAATGAGATACACAGCCTAAACCTTCTTTTCTTGCACACTGAACATGCTAGATAAAGCCACATACTCTTTTAATTTCATCGTCCTAAGATCATAAACAGCAAAAATGATTAGGCAATACAAGTGGCATTAAAACCAAAAATTATGATGAGCATCTGTTATGACTTAGTTCCCCTGGGGATCCTGGGGGAGGTTCTGCAGCATCACAAAAAGCAGAGGAACAGCCTCACAGGCAGCAGCAGCAGCAGCTCCAGTATTAAATTACAGCCTTGATGGATTGCTGCATCCTGCAGGGCCTTGTGAGGGTGTCACAAGCAGTTATGGCCCGAGTTGCTGTAACCTTTCTGGAAGAAGAGAGTTGCTAATTGCTTTGTGTACGCTGTCAGAAGGCGCTTCCAGAAAATTTACAGTCATTTGCCAAATGGACTGTGGGATCCTTTTACCTCAAGCACATTAAGCAGAGGCCAGACTGAAGTAGAATTGGAGTGCAGGGTTTATAATGCACGTAGAAAGGGATTTTTTTTGGTTTGAAAAAATAAATGTTTCCCACAGTAGGGACAGGTAATGAACTCTGGAGCCTTTAACCTTCACATCACTATCAGCAGCACAGAGTGCTGCGCCTCCCACTTGTGGTATATCACATATGCAATGGCAGACAGGATGCTTTAGGACTGAGATATCTGGGAGAAACTTTAGACAGTTATTTTGCTGCTGTGGTCCCAAGGAATTGTTTGTGTGTGTGCAGGGAGCACAGGCAGATCTGCAGAGGAGAAAATATGGGCTAGAGCAGAAATGTCTGTCACTGCCCACTCCCTCCCTTGGCACTGTCACATCAGCTGATTTAGAGCTCATGTATTTTGCTTTAACTGTGTGAAGTTCCACTGTGGGAAAATCTGAGCCTAGGAAGTTGGAGTTGTAATGTGAAAAAGTTTGAAATGTTTCAAAACACTTAAAAATACCCAGTACTTTGCACATGAAGGCCCCGCCTCCTGATCTGCATAATTTATTTGGTGCAAAGGAAAACAAAAAAAGATCAATAACTGAAAATACTTGTCTTTTTAAACATGCTGAGAGAGTTGAAAGGAAATCTAATGATCTTCAGAGTGAGATGTTGTATTTGAACCAAAGAAAAGGAGGCAAAAAGGAAAGAAAAATATTAGAATTTGAATGCAGAATAGTATCCTAAAATTTAGTTTGTTTCGATAATTATGATATTTTTACTATCACAGGAAGCTGCATTAAAGTGAGTTCTTACAGTACAGAGGAGAGGAATTGATAGTTTGAACCCAGCTCCAAAGTGTTTCGATGGCCTGAGTCAGAACTGTAAGAGGAAATCTCTCAGGATCAGTCTCCGTGTTTAGGTAATGCTCTACTTGCCCCAGGTTTAAATGTTAGATTAGAAAGATGACAACCATGTACTCTTCAATGTATTCTACTGAGGAGCAGGCACTGAGAAACAGCGGTCAATGACCTTATGCAAGTACTTCCAAGGCAGGGAACTATTTTGGGTAACTGCCCATACAGCTTTAGCAATTCAGGCTGCTCCTAAGGCATCCATAGACCACACTTGCCTGGTTTGCTGAGAAGAGACAGCCTGGAAATGGTCAAGGCACAGGTTTTTGAGCACAGCAGTGGAAGGACAGTGTGGGATAAGTATTGCTAAGAAAATACTATTATCACATTGTACACCTCCCACAAAACCTTCCCAGAAGCTGCCTGAGGACAGCAAAGTCTGGTTTGAAGCACAAACACTTACATAGGTCAATAGTGAGCACAGAGATGAGAGGGGTGGAGGAAGGGTGAGGACAGCTCAAAGCCAGAACAGATGAGGTGGGACAGATGCAGCCAGGGTTGTGGTAGATATTTGGGGTACAGTAGCCAAAGGTGGGGACAAGGGCGCAAAGGCAAATCCGTATTTATTCCGGTATTCAGCATGTACTTTGGGGACTGTCCAGCTACTCTTGGATCTGTGTATGCCATGGTTTAATTAGGGCCCCTAAGGAGCATCCAAATTGCTCTGCCCTCTTTCTGGGTGGCTGAAGGGTTTGAGGGTCTAATACCACACAGAACTTCACTTTCAAGCACTCGTTTTGTATGTTTAGGCTGCAGCAAAACATGTGAGAGCCTTGCTACCATACTAGGACACAGCTAACAGAGTTGGTTGAATAAACAGATAGAACATAAGTGTTTTATGAGAACATTAAATTCAATTTTATAAAATGATACATCATTGTAACAGTACTACACAAGATGTCTTCTTTTGTGGTAGAAAATCCAAGAAACATGAGCATCTGCCACAGTATTAGTTGAAGTCACTTCGTTTGGGCAGGTTAAGTGCAAATAACACTTTGAAATCTTTTATGCATTGACCCAACATGCATGTGAAAGGAAAAATGCCTTGAACTGAGAATAGCAGAATATATTCTCCCACTGTAATCAATGCAGTGGAATAATAGTGAGGAAAAAAAAAAGTAGTAATGAGAAAGATTAAAAAATTGAGGCTGAGGGACAACCTCATTGCTCTCTACAGCTTCCTGAGGATGGGAAATGAAGAGGCAAGTGCTAATCTCTTCTCCCTGGTGTCCAGGGGTTCAACACTTGGGATTGGTTCAAAGCTGTTCCAGGAGAGGTTTAGACTTAACATCAGGAAGCATTTCTTTGCAAAGAAATTGGTCAAACACTGGAATAGGCTTCCTACAGTGGTGGTCAATATGCCAAGCCTGTTGGTATTTAGGAGGAGTTTATACAATGCCCTGAATAACATGCTTTAACTTTTGGTCAGCCCATAAGTGCTCAGACGGTTGGAATAAATTATTTTTGTCGGTCCCTTTCAACTGAAAATCCTCTCCTCTCCTCTCNACTGCTTCTGGTTTAGAAATATTTCAGTGTGACTACTCAATCAATTCCACCTCTGGTTTCAGCTGGCACACAGCCATGGCCCTTTATGTGCTGGGATCCTTGCCAGTATGTCAAAGCAAGAGCAACACATGGGGCATGTTGGACAGGAAAAGATAAAGGTCACACAGTTCTTGTCACCTGCAGTGATCATCCTTACCTATTCAATGCCTGTCTGTTCCTTCAGAATCCACTAACTTAGAGAAATGGAACAGACCAAATGTGCAAGGTGAAAGGGACATGTCAGCTCACTCAAGAAGCTTCTGAAGCAGATCCAAGAGCAGCCAGAATGCTGAGGTTTTCATGCTTCCAGGTGTGAAGGAGGGGACACTCAGTTTGATGGAGGAGGGTGTGTAAACACCTTCACCATCAGCCAGGTAACCATTTTGCTCATAGGTGCAGGGGTTATGAATTACAAATTATGAAACATTCTGAATTAAGAAACCAATAATAAATTTACATGTTTGGCCACTATTTGATGTTTGTGTTTTCTTTCCTAACAAACTCATAAAAGTTTAATTAAGGGAGTATATTGTCCTGTAAAATTGAGAAATCCAAAAGGACTATGACAGGGCCAAAGATTCAATGTAAAGTGCAACGTTTTTTCCACTTAAATTGATTAATATAATTAAGTTCTGTGGAAGCATTACAGGGAGAATACAGTGTTAGTATGACAGCTTCATATCATGCCTCAAAAAGAATGCCTCTGCTTAAATCACATGCCACTAATGTTTTAAAGTTTCCCTCCAAAGAATTCTCCATGACAAATGGGGTAGGCATTGTTAGATGCAAGAGAGAAAGACAGGTGGGCTGAATACCTAGGTTCCAAGAAATATTTTGCCAACAGCAAAACCTGTTACTAGACAGTTCAGCCTTTGGAAAATTGTGCTCCTTTAATGCTCCTGTAATGTTTCTCTGGAGCTTCCAATATCTATCTTTCAAGACCAAATTTTCATGTCATGCTTCTTTTTTGTTGGTGTCATTATAGACAACTGCTACAATTCCTTCATCTTCAGTTTTGGAAGAAAACGAAGCAAAGATGAACAGAAAGTGAGCACAGAGAAACAACGTTAGAGTAGAAAAACAGGGAATAAAAGGGACCAGAACTTAAAATGAATAGAGAGAATATAGTTGTAGGAAAAATAACAGATGAATATTAAGACATACAGACCAATTAGATAAATTGATAAATGTCAATTAAAAAGTGCATTGAACTTCTTGGAAGATTTGCCTCAAACTGTCCCAATAACAGCTCTTTTTTTGCTTCTTCAGAAATTCCTGCTCCAAGAGAGACCAAAGGTATCCTTTCTCCTGTATGTTAGTTTGGACTTTGGGGCTTCCTTTCCTACACTTGCTTAGGGGAAGACACTGCCCAGGCTTGAGGTACCCACGGCTGGAGAAGCAACATACTTTGATATGCGCAGAAGTTGCATGTGAATTTTTGTCTTAATATTCTCTACTGAACTGAAAGCTATTAAAACTCAGAAGATGAGTTTTTAACTGAAATTGTACAACCACATTGAAACACAGCATGCTACTCATAGCATCCTTGCTGAACTCAAAAGTCTGTTCATGTTTAATAAAGAAAGGCAAACTTGATGAAAAATCAGTGACTGGCATGTTCACATTTATGGATGCATGCAGCATTAAAGGAAAAATACATTAATCCTCCACATAATGAATGTGCAATCCCCCAGCACATACTGCTGGGAAAGATAAGTCTTGAAAACCAAAAGGATAACTCCATAGGAAGATCCATCTGGAGGAAGAAAGATACAGCTATCAGAAATGCGATTCATCTAAGAGACGCAATTACACTCTCCCAGAAGGGATTCTTGCAACTTGAAACAGTTGATGATTCAGGCAAACTTCCCTCATCAGGAATGGGAAAACTCTCCCAGCACCTGGACAGCCTCTTCTGCTCCCTCAGGCTGCCTGGCCATTCAGGTCTTGCTTGCTATGTCACCTCTCTCCAGTGGAAGCAGAGACAGCTGCTCATCCACACTCCTCTCTCAACAAGGCATTTGTTTCAAGTATGTGAATCCCTTTAATGCCACTGAAACAAACTCCCAGAACCAAAGCAATGTTTGCTCCATAGAGAAACATCTCTCCAAGCTCGAGTGCCACATTTCTCTGAATAGATCAGGAGCAAACAAGAAAACCCCTCTTCAATTTACTCATATATTGCAATTTTCTCTCTTGGGGAAAAATATGTATCCATGGTCCTACCAAAAATATTTACATGCTACCTACTTATCACACTCATGACAACTTTGTGTGTGACATTCTAGACAAAAGACTACAAACAAACCAAAACAAAATCTTAAACAAAAACAGCATTTACATCTTTCCTCAGTCTTACCATCATAAAATTGTGATAGTTTATCTCCTATATCCAGTTGTCTCCAAAATGGATATAACTGGAAGAGAACTGTTCTGATAGGCAACCTTTGTTGTGATTTCATGCTTGAACAGAGGCAGGTGGAGTCAAGGGGCATTAGAGTCAAGGGACCTTCTCACAAGAAAGCCCAGATGAGGGCTAGAGCAGAACTGCTGGAGCTGCTGGAGCAGCTGGAATGCTCTGCAGTAGCTTTGTTCAGGGGAAGCCCCAAGTAATGAGATTTGATACCTGGAAAGGGAGCACAGACCATGCTTGACCACATCCCTAGTTATTAGCATCAATTGCAGCTCTAAAGAGGAAAAGAGTCACCAGTCATTTTAGTTTGGGAAATCACTTCAAAACTTTATTTTCAGTTCATGATTGTTTTTGTTTAATTCTTCAGTGCAGAATTTCACCTGAAAAATTAGAACTTCTAAAGTGAAAGAAGACTAATTACCCATGGCACACTATAATGTATTGTAAAAATATAATATCCGTGGAGAAATCAAATTAATGAAAGATTAATGTTGTTACAGGCAGCTCAATTATATATCTATCTGCTTTTATTGAAGGTCTACAAATATCTGAAATAAAAGTCTGATGAATCATCCATTAATTCTTTTAAAGAGATAAGACTATAATCTGCCTTGGGGAGTCTATGTTCTTATTTGCAGGTATTTCTTCTTTACAAATTTTAATGGTCAGGGTGACTGTGAAGGACAGAATCTGTTTCTCCAACTTATTTTTGCCAGTGAGATGTAGGCAGTTTAATAGGATAAAAAAGGTGGGGGAATAATAAAAATTATGATAAAAGAATACACAAAACAGATAATGAGCAATGCAGTTGCTCCCCGCCTGATGACTTATGCCCAGTCAGTCCCCAGGCAGTGGTCTGGTACCCCCCAGCCAACTCTAACTAATTTTATTGATAATTATGATATTATATGGCATGGAATATATCTTTGGCCAGTTTGGGTCAGCTGTCTCCTGGCTGTGTCCCTTCTTAGCTTCTTGGTCACCCCTCCTCATCTCTAGGATTATGAGAAGCTGGAAATATCCTTGATTTAGTGTCAGCACTGCTCAGCAACAAGTCAAACAGTGTGATATCAACTTTATTCTCATCCACTACACCACATACAAGGAAAAAAATTATCTCAACCAAAACCAGAACACTGAGGTTTGCAGTTTTTAATATCCTTAGACTACTTGATGTGTTACTGAAGGAGATAGAACTAAAAGAGCTACACCTTACATCCAAAGGGATCTTACAGGAAGAGGATAGGGAAGTAGAGATGAGAGGATGGACAAGGAGAAAATTCAGGGTAATCAAAGTACATGACTAAGAGTCATGTGTACAGTGTATTTCACCATGAAATGCATCCATAAGTACCTTTTGCCCACATTCCAGCTACAAGTTATGTTTCTCACTTCATTTGCACAACAGGAAGTAAAGAAAGCAATTTTCTAATTGCCTGGAATGCGCTCTCTAAAAACCTGTAAATTATTTGTAGATGAAACAAGGCATGGTGTTTATATTCAGATCCAGATTTCCTTTAGAGGCTTACAGTGCCAGCTCCTGATGTGTTTTCATGTCTGCACCAGGCCATAAGCAGAGATCATTATCAACATGCAGCAAGCCCCAAGATATGAGGAATAGGATTCATAAAAATTTCATACAATACATTTTCTTAAACCTCCGGGCAAAATGCTGTGTACTGTAAACAGACAAAGCCAGTGAAGTGCACCTCCTCCTGTGGCAGGGACCCTCAGCCAGCATGCGGAGTGGCACGGCACAGCAGCAGGGGATGATGTTTTGCTGCTTAGCCAAGGACACAGAAATAACCTCTGCTGTATTAGAAATCTCACTCCATTTTAAACATCTTTGTGGGCGAGATTAAAAGATTCAGCTGAGAAACTCACAATGCAGTAAACAGCATGAAAAGCCTTTGAATTCAGAGAAGGAACTCCTAAGCCAATGTGGCGTGAATAGCACTGGGTGCTCCCAGGAGGGAGGGCAGGTTTGCAAGGAAAGAAGGGGCTGCTGAACCTGTTATCCTCATTTGTTCTAGTCTTGCTTGTTGAAATAGAGGCAGGTTTACATGTTTCATGTTTATCATCAGTGTCCTTTGAACAACTTGTAAGGTTTGGAATAAGATGGTTTTTGTTTGTGTTTTTTTTTCTTTTTTTTTCCTTTATTGAAATGTTCTTTTTTTTGTTTGTCTGTTTGTTTTCTAGTTTTGTTCTGGTTTTTGTCCTTCTTTTGTTTGTTTTGTTTTTTTGTTTTTTGTTTCCTTAAATTATTATTTCCACTCATAACAGAGTTTTGGAAAAATACTTTGTTTAAGAAAGATAAAATTTGTCATGAAATCCCAGGATTTGGGCCCTATTACACTGGGGAAGCCAGAAAAATAGCATCTGGGTTTTATTGCTCTCCAAGAGCAGTTGTTTTTCAGTGTGATTGATACAAACATATTGGGGACCATTATTGCTTCATCCAAGCATCAGACAGAAAAGGGTGAAAGAGAGAAGAAAGTCAAACCCACAGAAGCTCTGGAGACCTATGCTCACTACCCCAAAACAGGTCTAATTTGTATCAAATTCACCCAGCTCTTAGCCTTGGGTTTTCTTTAGTGGCAAAAGTATTGGGGCTTTTTGTCTGCACTATGCCACCCAGCAAGTGAATGCTTGTTCCTTGCCCTTTTGGGACGGATAAGCAGAAGGGCAGTCTGAAGCTATTGCACTCCTTTTGCAAACATGAGAATGGAGCTTTAGCTGAATTATCTTCTCACAAACCAGCAGCAAGTGTGTTCAGAACCAGGTGGGGCATATTCCATCACAAAAATGTTACAGGGAGCTCACAGACGATGGATGAAGGGTCCTGCCCAAGGCTGATCATTCTGTTATGTTCTCCAAGATGCCATATCAATTCATCAGTCCTTTTATTGCAAGTCATTAATTCAATAACAGAAAATTATGAACTGCATTTATTTTGAACATTTTTGGAATAGACAGTGATGTTTGTTACCTGCACTATTAACTTCTTTCTGCTTATTGAAATATACTTAAATTGAGATCAATCATCTGAGTGAAACTTCATTTTTCAAAAAACCTTTATTTCTTTCCTATAAACTTATAAATTCAATTGTTTGGTGTAAAATTTGTCTTCCATTATGAAAATACATGGTCTCTCCTTCTATTTCTGTGAAAATGAAGGCATTAGTAAATTTGTAACTGGCTGGAAAGTGACTGGAAAAATTTTATGGGATGTTCCAGAAGAGATTAGATTACAGATTAGTTAGTGAATGCCTTACAATTTTATATGCAGAGAGAAATATAAACTTGGTGATCTTTAATCAGGAAAAAAACTTGAGTTTATCAGAAGTAATGGCTGTTTAACATTCCTTATGCATTATATAAATATAGACTAGGACCGCATATATCTATTTGTCTGTCTGTCAACTTATTTTCAGAGGATAAAATGAATGTAGCAGAGGACACCCACACATAAACTGCACACAAATGTCTGGTATCCCACTCAAATAGGGAAAGAATTCCACTTTATGGGATAGATCCTGCCAGGTAATCCATACAGCTATGAGCAGACAAAGAACTGATGCAGCTTCACATCTTTCAGGACACAGGCATCACACCCAGCTGCACCTCCTCACAGTTTTTGGTACCTATTTGCTATCTAGCAAAAGAGGCTGAAGAGGACTTCAATGCAGACTTTTTGACTCTGGCTCAAGCAGGTCCTCTCTGGGGATCCCTGAAGCTTTGGATCCTCCTCAAGGAGCAGAGGTACTGAGGCTCCTCACCTGCACTCCTCATGGGTGGTTTCTCCAGCCTCATAAAACTGAGGACCCTTAGGATTTCCTCAGGTGACCAAAAATGACCTTTGCCAGTTTTGGGGAGCTGCAGAAGCTGCTGAACATGGAACCATGCCCTGTCCTTTCCTCTACCATCAGGGACACCAAGTTTTGAGTGCTGGCAGAGAGCGCACGGAAGGGAAAACCTGTTGAGCCTTCAGGAGTGACACCTGTGTGGTAAATGGCAACCAAGTAGCAGGCTCTGAACACCAGGTCTCTTCTTTCTCTTGAGACAAAAATACAAGCTAAGGGGACATGCAGAAGCTTTCTATTACTTTGGCTGCAATGGAACAAACCTGGCTTTGTTTTGTACTGCAGAGAACATGTTAGAGGAGAAGCTGGCTTTAGAGGAGTTGATCAAAATTATGAGGTAGAAAATTGGCATGCTTATTAATCATTTATAATTGTAAACATTTTCTTCCCTTGATGCAGCATTTCCCTGCTGCCTATAAAACTCCTCTCTAAGTCATTGTTATTCTGGATATATTTCTCCCCTACTGTGAACTGCCCTGAGTACTTTATTTGATATGTCTTTTATGCTTCTTTCTAGTAGACAGCTTTCCACCTGGTTTCTCAAGGGGCCTTGGCATGTGTTTTGGCCTTGTGAAGTGGATGGAAATGGCAGGCACCAAAGAGAAAATACCCCATAAACCGACCCAAGCAAAAGGAATGGAGTATCTGTTCCAAATACCCATTGCAGAAATCAAACAAGATTTCTTTTCATCTGAAGGAAGCAAATCAAGCTAGATATGAATGTCTGTTCCCAAAAAGGTGGCACCTCTGACATCCTCTGTGGTTCCAGAGACAATGGAATGAAGTGCTGACCCCTTGCCCACCCAAAAGAGGCTGCTGGATATCCTGTCAGTTTGCATTTGTCCTTGATTTAGCTCTTAGTGGCCATGCATATCCTGCAGTAACTTTATAATTTCCTTCCTGGAAGCAATACTACAGCAAGAAGAGCAGCCCCAAGGCTGTCCAAGTGCCTCTCCTGGCTCTGATGGGAAGAGCAGCTCATGGACAGTGTGGTAAGCCATGTGCTACAGACATATCACTATGATCTCTTCCAACTAGAAGAGCTCTGTGAGTGATGCTAGTGCTCCCAACAGAGACAAACCCCTAACTCTACAGAGAAAATTTGTATCCTCTTGGGTTACCCAAAGCCAGAATATCTGAGCATTTCTGCCGTTCAAAATTTGTAAAACTTTCTCTTGGTGCTAAGACAGAAAACATTACTGCAGTGCAAGGTATTATTTTTCTCTCCATGGTTCTTGCCAGAAAGCATAAAACTGTCAATAAAGAGCCCACACAGATTCATTAGCTTGTTCTTTTCATTTTAATACCATTTTTGGCCTCCCTCTAACAAATCTGTCTTAACTTTACAATTTGAAATAATTGCTGTGTACACAAATTCAGGTAAATGTTCTTGCAGACTTTAACTTCTGCAGCAATTACAGCATATGAAAGGCCAAATCTGTTTGCATCTTGTTAAGAAATTTGTTTGGGGAAAGTAAATAGAAAAGCTGACTAAAGCAATATTCTCAAGTTTATTTTTTACTATTCTCTAAAAAGAGATAAAAAACCCCCAAGGTCTCCCTGAAAATTCAACTGACACTATTTCAGCCAGAGGTGTGAAAGAGTGGGTCTGCTTTCAGCTGAAGAACTGGAAGCTGGGGAAAAATTGGCAACCTTTCTTTTTACAGGCTTTTTACATGAAACCATGATTTCTTTTGTTCTCAATCCAAAATACGAATGAGCTCCACACCTTTGCTATTACCCAGGGAAAGGTTTAGGAATAAGGGACAAAATATGTCCTGACAGTAGAACTATTTTTGCCAGTGAGCTTCTATTTAATGTATGTACTCACCCTATGTGCGGTTCAGCTTGCACATAGACAAGTCCTAGGAAGAATTATTCAAAAAGTTCAGCTGTTAAAAAATTTAGAACAGGGAATATCAAAAGATATGGCACAGAATTGTGAGTAAAATCACTTACCAACCAAAGTTATAGCTTTGCTATCCCATTCATTTAGAAAACAACCCATCTGTGCCTATTTCAAAAGAAATACCTGATAACCAAATTTCACTTTTTGTATTTCCAAAATATTAGGGTTCCATCTTTATTTGAAAAATTAGCATCTTTGTATATATTTTCCTGTTTTCTTCTCAGAAGAGAACTGCATTACCATTCCTACATCTAGGAGATGCAGAGGCATGAAGATAGAAGTAGCAACCTGGTAATATCTTACACATCTCTTACAGATTCATACACACCTAAATATTGGAACAAAAAGTGCTGCTTCTACAGATGGTGGATTATGCAGGAATCATATAAAATTCAGTGCTTAAGCAGAAAATTAGTCAGAGTTACACTGCTTTTTTGTATAACTAGCATGTTTCGTTCAGTTGTTTTCAGTTGTGCCTGTAAAATAATGCAGTGCCAGAATGTCATAGATCTTGACTTTCTATTAAAGTCAGAGGGTCTGAATAGACAAAGTGTTCTCACCATCACTCAAAGCAACTTTTGTGTCTGATTAAATGTGTGAACTAACTATTCAGATCCTAGGTTTCCCATCTAGTCAGTAGAGAAAGGTAAATGGTTCCAAGGAACATAAACAGTGTGGTGGTTACTCAATGTCAATACCTCAAGTAATGAAGAAAAATTGCTTTTGTAGAAATAAGTTTCTGGACTGATTTATAAACTCGACATTAAATGCTGCCACTTGGTAGTTATTTGTGATGTTAAGTATTTGCACATTGGCATATGCTGGAGGTAAGGTAGGAGAGTTAAAGCAAGTTGATATACAGAAAAGCGCTCAGGAAAAGGAAATATTGCCTGAAACTATTTAAAAGCACAGTATTAGAACTGTGACCTTATTCTGTTCATGATGAATCCAAGATTGCTTTTTTACCCACAAATCACTAGCTGTGGATATTTCAGAGAGGAAAAATTTGCAGTACTGCTTTAAACTGAAAATACTGAATAACTTCATTAGGGAGTGCTTGGTAACTTTCTCCTGGTTCATTAATTAGGGAAAAGAACCTCTCTCAAGTGAGTCTGAGTAAAATCAGAAATGTAATCCCCTATGAGATGCACGGGGAGGTGCAGGGATAAAAGCTCAACAAAACAGAGGTAGAGCATCTGATGGAGCACAGCCTGGTTAAAAACATTTAAGCAGAATGTAACCTTTGGATAATAGTCAGACCAATTAAATTTCTGTGTTGCAGTTAAAGTTTGAAATCAATCAGGAATGGGAGCTTATAAAGACAACCACAGAGAGAGCAAAGGAAATAAAATTATGGGGGATGTTGCTGATACACCAGAGGGTTGCATTTCCATCCAGAGGGAACTCAACAGGCTGGAGAAATGGACTGACAGGAACCTCCTGAAACTCAGCAAAGGGAAATGCAAAGTCCTGTGCCATGTGGAGGATAATCCCATGAAGCAGCTCAGCCAGAGGGCTGTCTGACCAGACATCAGCTCTACAGAAAAGAACCTGGGGGTTCCAGGGCTGACCAAGCTGACTATGAGACAGATATGCACCTTCATGCTGAAAATCATCATCAGCATCCTGGGATGCAGCAGGCAGAACATTACCAGCAGGTTGAGGGGGTGATCCTTTGTTCTCAGCCCTGCTGAGGCACATCTGAAATACTGGGTCCAGATCAGGGCTCCCCAGCAATACCAGACTGAATGCAGGAAAAAGTGAAAACAGTGCTGAGGGGACTCTGGAGCTGGAATTGTTCAGCCTGAGAAGAGAAGGAATGAAGACTGGTTTCCTGGTGGTGCCCACTGGCAGGATCAGAGGTAGCAGATATAAATTTAAACCCATGAAATTTCATCTTGACATAAGGGAAAGAATTGTTACCTGTTACCAAACACTGGCACAGGTTGCCTAGAGAGGTTTTGGAGTGTCCATCCCTGGAATTATTTAGATCCTGACAGGACACAGTTGTCTAGCTGACTCTGCATTAGCATTGATGTTGGACTACATGATATTCAGAGACATCCCTTACAACCTCAGCTATTCTATGCTCTATTTGTCCTCCTGTGTGATGAGGTGAGTTTAGGAAAATGACAGGCTCTCTTTTGAATGCAGAGCATTTTGTCTTGTTTAAAGTGACAGATGTGCTGGACACTATGTGCCAGTCTGTGTGAGATACCAACCTTCATGAACCAAGTTTAAAAACAATATTGCAGATTATGAATGTACTAGATGATCTAATAGAAGAAATTACTGCTACACACAAACGTGGTCTAGTTCAGCTCTGCACAGTCACTGTTCAAAATTAAATGACAGTTCTACAGCAGGAGTTTTTTATTTGGGGGTAAAGCTTTTTAATTGTTCCCTACCTATTACTGTTTTTGTATGTCTGCTAATGTCTTTATAGAATGGCAAGTAGATCAGAGATGTTGCTCTTTATTAGTAACAAAATGTACTACAAGAGATGTACATCTGCAAAGAGCTGTGCTGGGAACTGGCTGTTCCTCAGCTGTAAAGTAAGAATTCCTCAAACTACAGGCTTTGGGACATTGCAGAAATTACAACCATTCTCCTGGGTATAATTTACATAAATTATAAAATCAAAATGGAAGGCTGAAATAAAAAGGGTAACTCATACAAAGAAGAGAAATAGACAGCACTGTTTTGGTTATGACAGTAACTTTTTATTTCTCAAACCAACGTGTGACTTGGAATTTTCTGAAATTGTTTGCAAACCATTAGCAAGATATGTAGCTAAGGGAGCAAACCATCGCATTTTGGATTGTAAGATAGCCAGCACTATTACAGCAGAAGTGTTTTTTCTTTTTGCACCTCCAGCCCTTTACACCACCTCCAGGAGATGCAGGCACTGAATATTTTCAGCGCTGGGAGGAGGTGTGTGTGTTTAGCCTTGAAAAGAGGAGGCTTAGGGGCAGCCAACTGCTGTCATCAACTACCAACACCGAGATTTTGAAGAAAACAGAATCAGGTTTTCTCAGAATGCACAGCAGGAAGGCAGGAGTAAATGGTCTTAGGTTGAAGCAAAGGAAATTGCAAACAAATATAAGAAAAACACGTCCTCTGTGAAGTCTGGGCTGCCCAGAAGACTGCAGAATCTCCATCCTCAGAAATTCAAAACTCAGGCAAAGGTTCCAAACAGTCTGATGCAACTTTGAAATGAGCTCTGCTTCGAGAGCAGAGCAGAGTAGAGAGTTGGACTAAATGATCCCCAAATGTCCCTTCCAACCTGAACTATTGGTTCTGCTATGTGATTTCAACTCAAATATTTATTATAGACCCCAATCCAATATATATCTTAAAATAAATCTACTAGAGACAGACATTAGAGGAATATAATTTGTTTCCTTGCTCAATCTAGTCATGAAAGAGATAAGTAAGAATTATTGACTCGAGAAAAAAGAATAGCTGTAGATGTAGCTCTGTTCTCTGGGAGATATATTTTAATGTTCTTTCTTTGCCCTTTTTCAAATGCAAGCTCCTGGTATTTAGACACTGTTTTTTAAAACAACAATTTGGTGGGTTTTTTTATTCAGTTGCCTTATATCAAGACAAGACTATCAAGCCAATAACTATTATTTACATAAAATACATGTCAAGAGAAAGTGGTGTACTCTATGTTCTTCACTTAGGTAATTTTATCCTTTTCTTCAAAATGCTATTGAAACTATAAGATAAACATGTTGGACAATGACAAAATGTATAAATGGAAACAAGGCATTGGATTTGAAAGTTTATGGGGAAAAAATCCTTTATAATCCAGAGGCTCCTGGATAGATCAAGGCTGGAGAAATCACCTGGGAAGCAATGTTTCAAAAAACACATCCCAGGTAGTAACTCGCTCACTTGAAATCAGAGAGAAAAAATGGCTTTTACAGACAAAGCAGTCTTTTTTTCTGAGAAGATGGACGATTGAAATACCTCTGCTGTGGCTGAGGAAAAAATGAATGCAGAAAAATATAGTTTCGGAACATATTAGAAGATGACATCAATAATATTAACTGCAGTCCAGAATCAATCTGGTAAATGAGAGAAATACACTGAGAGGAAAAACACAGTAAGCTCCCAAAAGTCATGAACTTCACTTGACTCTGCTGACTATTTCTGTCAGTCTTTTAAGGCCTGTGGTAACTCTTGTGGAACCAAATGGAAAATTAAGCAGCAACTATTTGTTCCTTGCATTATTCAAAAACTAATAGTAATCTCCTCTGGTGTTTTATTATTGCCATAGATTAGGTTCTCTGTAGTACTAATTGAGCAGAGTCCTGCTGACTACAGAGAAAATCAAAACAGCTTAACTGAATATCTGATTAATAAAAAAAAATAAATCTCCTTTTATGCGAAAGCTTTGCCTAACTTTTAAAATTGAAATTAAAAATTTGAATTTCATGCCTTGGAGTTGTTCATATCAAGAGTTGTTACTGCTTGCAGATTCACCATGGGCAAACTGGAACAACATGAGGGAGGACACATCTGGGACAATTATTTTTTTCTGTCAGTGATTTAAGCCCTGTGTGTAGAAGATATTCTTTCTAGTCCTTCTCCAAGGTATCCCAGTTTTCAAGGGAGTGTGTGTCCAATATATTCCTTAAAAAATGGGTGAAATTCTCAACTCAAGACCTGTGGTCCTTTCAGCACCTAGCCACAGACCTGTCCTACTCATTGGCTTGTGTGGCTTGAAGCTTGCTGGCAGATTGCACACAGGGAAGAGAGCACACTCATAGCAGATAGCTATGGACAAAGTTTGATAAGGAAATGGGAGAGACTACAGTGTTCAGGCACAAAGCCTGTCCAGCATGCTGACCAGCACCTAATAACACTTGAATTTCCTTTGGTTATTCTCATAACTCTTTTTTTCCCCACCTTGTCCCTTCCATGCTCACCTTGATGCATCCTTTTGGTTCTTCCTCTAAATTTTATGTCATAAGTTTAAAACAGTCACACATACCCCCTCAACTTCCAATAAGATCACTCTTTCCCACAAGACACTTTGTAATCTTGTTTGCTTTCTTCTTGCCTTTACAAAGTTGAGTTGCAACATCTGACTCTTCAAGGCTGTACTTGAGTGGTTCATTAAGTGGCCCATCAATCAGCCTTTTCAGGTGTCTGTATATTTGTCTGTTTGATTTATTTATTTTCCTTTTTCTTGTCCTTGTCATTCATGCTGAATAGCCATTAGCCAGTTATCCTTACAAATAAACACTAAGACAACAGAGTGGTTAAGAAAAATGAGCTGCAGGCTGCCTAGTAGCTAGTAGACTGCCAGATTTCTCTCAACTAACCCAGAAGCATGGTTTGGGAGATAATTTTTTCGAAGAAGCTCACCTCCAACATCTCCTTCTGGTTTGAACCCCAGACAGGGATGGTGAACAGAGAAGGAGTCAGGATCTTTGTCTTCAAATATGGCTGCACACCAAATTTTCTGAATTTTCTGAATACAGTTGTTGCAAGGCCCCAGCTCCTCCAGTAAGGACCTGGTTTGCCACAGGTACTCTGAGTGTGACTTGTCTCATGCAATTCACGAGGCTGGACCTTGTGATAACTCATCACTAAGCTTCCTCCATAGTGAATAAAGACAGAGGTGCAAACCCAGAAGATGAGTCATTCCTCCTTTCCTATCCACCCACCTCAGGATGAAACAAAACCCATCCTGGAGATATTTTTCTCTCTATTGACTACAGAGGAGTCAAGACAATAAACCTTGTCTAATCACCTCACTTATCAATAGTATAGTAGGGTAACTTTCACCTCTCTGTAGGGAGGTGGAACTTACCTACGTGATCCAGAACTTTTTTTGTGACTGTAATCAAACCTTCCACCTGTCTGTGCCAAATGGCTTCTCTGCAGCCCCCTTTTTCTCAAAGGGCTGCCACATACAGTATTAGGCACAGTGAGGGACACCAGCAGGAAAACCTACACTCCTTCTCCTCCTTTCAAGATGTCACACAGCTGGTCAGCAACAGGTAAGGCAACCAACTGTTCAATATGCTCAAAGCTACATGAACATTTCTGATTTCTACACAAATACTGCTGTTATTGTTGTTATTATTATGCAAATAGTTGGTCTATTGGCAATATATTTTCATCCTGGAAAATGCACACATTCAAATGTCTTTAAAAGCACCAAGTGAAAGAGCAAGACTAATGAAATGGAGAAAACTATATTCTGTAACATGTGGTGCACTTGCATCCCAGCAAATGGCACGTTGCTCCTGGGAACCTCCCACGCTCTGGTGTGTCAGTGCTTCAAGCTCCCTCTTCAGTGGGTGGAATTCCACCAAGCTCTTCCCATGAGGGGTGAGCACAAGCCAAAATATCCTGAAAGGAACTGTGGTTGGGAAGTTGCTCCTACTACATGTAGCCATGAAGTTGAAAATTGTTGGACATTCAGGGAGAAAGCTCCACTTAAATTGTTTGTCCCCTTCTCACAGAAAAGGAAAGTATTCATTTTGTTGTTTTCCTCACAAAATTTTGTGCACTTGATTATTGCTTAAAACACTGAAGAACATTGCTACACTAAAGGCTCTATTTAGTTATGAGTTGAGACATCACAAGCACACACTTAGACACTTGAAGCACACTTAGAAGAAAATGGAAATAAGTGCAAAAGGTCAGTGTTAGACCCTGTCATGGATGGAAGGGCAGAGAAGTGTAGGATCACCTGTGCTGGAGAAGCTGATAGAAAATGTCAACAAGGGAAATTTGGGGAGGATGTAGAAATGAAAGTGGAGGCAATGGTGGGAACTCCCTTTGTTAAGGCAAATGCTGAAAGTGGATGAAGATTTATTGGTTTGAAAAAGACAGGAATCAGTTGGGTAAGAAAAGTAGTACTGAAAAAAGAGCAGGGCAAGACTTCTACAGCATAGAAGAGAAATGTGTCCTTTCATGTAGCTAATGTCAGGGAGGAGTGAGCAGTGGTTGGAGTGGACAGGACTGCAACAGTTATGTCTTTGCACAGTGCAAGTGCTGCCACGTTATGAAAGTCCAGTTGTTAATCATCGACCATTGATTTTTATGTTCGCTTTCTTTTCCAATACTAGAATTAAAAAAATAAATTGTCTCACCCCTCCCAAAAAAGAAAAAATATAGAGCCTTCTGAACTGGTTCCCTGAATTTGACATAAACTTGTTATTGCTGTGATAAAAATATTTTCTTTTTCTTCTGGGATTTAATTGTTCATTTAAAAAATCTGTTTTGTTTTGTTCATGCATTTTAGGCTTCCAATAAAGCATTCTCTGCCTGTAATTCACAAGATAAACTTTGTTGCAGTTTCTTCCTGCTAGACCCTGTAAAGCCTAACTTTTGTAGAAGGCAGGGTTTGAACAGACCCTGTAGTTTTGTAACTCTCAAGTAAAGTGTAGAGCCTTGGTGTTTTCTACACCACTGAAACTTTTTCTTTTGTGAATACTATTTCTAAATGCTGATGCTCTTTTTTTTAGTTATTTTTCCAAGGGAAAGAAGCTTCCATTTATAGAAGGGGAAGCAAATGGGATTTTGGAGACCACAGAAACATCAGTTTTTGCATGAGCACTCCTCAAGGCTAAAGCTATTTGTTACACCCTTGTTGGGACCCTGAGAGAGCTCTTAGTACCAGCTTTTGAAAAAGATCCATTCTCTGTTCACCGTGCTGAGCATTGTCCTGTATTGTATAAAATCCACTGGAAAACTGGATATTCAGCTCCAATTTTTGTCAGAGCTGCAGACACCAACACAAACCAATTATGCTTGCAGGCACCCTCCTTGCAAAAGGTGCACATGCCTTATCATGCTAAAGGAGCCTTGGTCGAGGATTTTGGGAATTCAACCCTTCTGCTGTCAAATACTATCCTATCTCACATTAAATGCACCACTTCTGGCAGGGCAGCTCATGTGCCTGAGCTCAAAACTAGCTCCACAAATGTTTCAGCAAGTTAAATTTGACAGCAAAAATGTCCTTATACAATGAGAATTCTAGAAACAGAGATTTAGAGAAGGGGAATTAAATTCATCCAGAACTCCTCTCTCTTTGGAGAAGACACCTGTGCTCCTTAAAACTTCTGCCAAAATGTAGGGGGAGAGTCCCACATTTCATGAGTGCCACCAGTTGCTTGGCTGACATTCCTCTGAACTCCAGAGAAGGACTTTATTTAATTCATCAACAGAACAGGTGTTTTCTCTGAGATCTGCTGCCCATGTGAGCCTTCATAGGAGAGGAGCTCCATCCCTCTGCTCAGTTTGGTTGCCTCCTCCAGACTTGGGCCAGCAGGGGTGTATCCTTCTTGTGCTGGGTACCCCCAGGGCTAGATGAACTTCTTTAGGTGAGGTTTCATGAGGGCAGAACACAGAGGCAGAATCCCCTCCCTTGCCCTGCTGGCCCCATGCTTTGGATTCAGCCCAGGATGCGTTTGGTGTAATGGGTGGTATTTGTACCATTAATTAGTGGCTTGTTTGCAGTTTTCTTCTGTTTTCACTCAGAGTCAGGATTAAAAAAAAACACAAAGGAAACTAATTTCCTCATGTTTGGGCTTGGCTGTTTATTAAATCTTATCTAGGGAGTTCTGCAAGACTTCTAGCTACCAGCTAAAAGCAAGCAAAACGGAGGAGTACGTAGCTACAAGGTCTCTTAAAGCTAAACAGTCCAGTAGAGAATTAACACCTCTATTATTTATACTTTTGACCCAATAATCAAACTCCTGTGACCCACAGTGCAGCACTAACTGTCCAACTAGAAACTATTACCTGAAAACATGAAGAAGAAGGAAAAACACCACCAAAAGAAGAAAACACTCAAAATCCTCCATCTTGTCCCATACTTATGACTACAATATAAAAACTTCAAATTTAAAACTTTTTACCATGTGAAATCACACACTTCAACTTTAACTACACACCTGTGACTCTAAATCCATTACTCAAATTCGGAAGCCTTCTCCAAGGCTTCAGGTCAAAAGCAGGGTTCTCCAGGGGGTCAGTGTCAGAAAGCACAGAAAGCTCAAAAATTCCAGGTTTCTGGGATCCAACAGTTTGGCTTTCTGGGCTGAGTGCACATGGCTGGGTCATGTCCAGCCTCTCATCCTCCTGCACCCTCAAGTCCCTCTTGGCAGGGTTGCTCTCATTCTGCTCATCCCCCAGCCTGTGTTGATACTGGGGACTCCCTGGCCCAGATGCAGAGTACATTTCACATGCTCTTATTGAACCTCATGAGATTCACATGGAGCTATTTCTCCAGCTTATCCAGATCCCTCTGAATGGTATCACATCCTTCAGGTGTGTCAACTGTGCCACTCAGCTTCCTGCCATCAATCTGAAATCAGGTAAAAAAACTAATCTGTCTGCAGGTAAAACCTATAATGCAAAACCACTTGCAGATGAGCCCCACACATTACTGAGAAATAAAGCAAAATGGCTTAGCCATGCCACTGAAGTGCTGCAGTGCATCACATAGTTTGTAGACCCTGCAAGAATTAATTTTGGGTCTATGCTACTTAATTTCCGCTATTTCAGAAGCAATTTTTTTTTCATAAATCCTTTCTGAGTTAGTGAGATAAGTCTTGTCCTTCCAGAATACTGAGCTCAGCAACACTCAGAATATTGGAAAACCAAGAAATATAGCACCGCAGTGCACAGCCACACTGCCTTTACTCTGCTTCCTTCCTGTCCCATTAAGGCCAGCTATATCCAGTGACAACATTTTGAAAGCACTTTATGGGTTTACAGATGGGAAATATAGTTATGATGTAATACACACAAGATGGTTTAGCATGTGGTTTAGCACAGGCAGACTTTTTTGAAAGACTAAATGATTGAACAGAAGGCAGAGGTAGATCCTGCTCGACACTGTGCAAAGGAAAGCATAAATATGTCTTCTACAGATATACTGAGTAGAGTGGCTGAGTTAGGCTTATAGCAATGGCTAAGGCTGTAATTTTACTTCTAGAACAGTGGATGTTTGAATTGTTCTTAAAGAAAAACCACCAGGAAAGGACATACACAATCACAGCACAACCATATCACTGCTTTAAAATATTTTGTTGTGGAATTTCTTGGAATTATTCTTTTCAACAAAAGAGAAATATTTTCCTGAAGGGATGAATGTGCACATGCACAGATATTCTAGTACAAAGATCTGAGATACTACACTAACAGGGTAATTGTAAAAAATACTTATAGTCTATCTTCCCCTAAATTTTGTTACTGTGAGATAAATAGCAGAAGGAAATAAAGTAACAATATTAAAACACATTAAACTGTGTTGTCAGCTAGTCCTTAGAGCATCCAAGGATATATATTTTTGCAGTTATTTATTTAATTCAAGAAGAAACTTTCTGCTGACTGCAGAAAAAGTTGCTTCAAGTTACCTGTAACTTGAAACTTTTGTACTGGGGCCATAATTTCAGCTCAAATTTCAGGCTTCTCCACTCCTTCTAGCTCCACAGCCTTTTGTTCTGTCAGAGAGCATCCTGCCTGCAGGTGCAGGAGGCTCTGAGCAGCCTCAGGGATGGTGAATGGCAAAGGCTGGCACCCCCTTTCCCCCTGCCACCTGCATCATTAATGTACCTTCCAGTATCTTTGAAGAAACAAAGATGAGCTGAGGTATTGAATGTACATAAATATTCATGTATTTGTATCAATTCAACTGTTACATGGAGGGATCCTGCACCCTTTGGAGGCCTGGGGGTGGTGGGGATAACTGCATGCATCCAAAGATGTCCAAGACCTGGGGTGCTAGTGTTCACCTCCTCCTTTTTCTGATTCACAGGCACCAATTTCTTTCTTGGTTTCCTGGAGCAATGAGAGGCAGCAAAATGGGGAGCCTGGAGAAGATGGTAGGGATAGAGACACATTGCAGATAGTTTGTTTGGAGGGGGAACCTGATGAAAGCACGAGAAATGAAAGGCAGCTGTAGAAAATTCATTCAGCAGAAGACTCCTGGGTTCACTGCAGTCTGCTTTGAGGCAGGATTGAATTTACATTTGCCAACCCTGAGCACATATTTTAACTAACACATTCTTTAAAATCTATAGAGTAGGACTTTCTATAGCTTCTCTAGTTAGCTTGTGCCCAACTCCTCACTATCCTGCTTGAAAGTTTTTCCCAATACTTATCCTAAATCATCTTTCTGAACAGTGAGCAGATTTCTCCTGTGCTGGAAAAGAGAACACTGACCATAACTTTACCTTTTCAACAGCTTACAAATCAACATGTCCTGTTTTTTTTCCAGAAAGAAATATTACTTTTCTCTTTCATACATAAATTACTTGTGTAAACCACTTCACATTTTTGGAGCTCACTTCTGGACCTGCTCATTTCCCTATCATTCCACTAAATAACACCCTTCACATATCATGTACTGTATATGACTCCAAGAAGTCAGTGACCTCCACTTCAGAATTCTACAGTCATAAATGTGATCCCATCTTACTAATGTTTTAAAATATATTCCTGAATAAAATATCTTTTCTTTTTTCATAATTTCATCCTATAACTCTGTGTGGGTCCTTTCTGCAGTGCTGACACTCAGCCAGATACATCCCCTTCTGCCTAAATTTAGCATTTTGTACTTGGCTTTACTGTATTTTATCTTACTGAAAACCACTTCACATTCTTGTTCTTCCTTGCAATTTCTCTTCACTCAGGTTGGTGTTGTTCTCAAATCTGATGTTCATGTGCTCTGTTCCATCATCTCAGCTATTAAACACAATTTTGAAACTGCTAATGACTCTGACCCCTGAACAACTACACTTCAATGCCCTTGAAGAGTGACAGAGAATCTTTGATTAACTCTTGTAAAGAGGACTTCATCACGTTTCCATACACCCACTTTTAATGATTGCATCTGCGGGGTATTTGTCTACTGCAGTTAAAAGAACTTCACTAAAACCAGAATGAATCATATCAACCCTCTAAAGTCACAAGGATGGCTATTCTGCCAAAGAAAAGAAGTAGGCTGGTTCAGTGGGATGCATTATTTACAGGTCTGTGTTGGCTTTTTTATTCCATCTTATCCTCTAGATCCATGCTTTCTGTGGGTTGAAGTTGAACCAATGGGTATGTGATTTCATGGGTTCAATTTTTTCTGCTTTTTAAAGGTAAGTTTGTTGTTTTCCCTCCTTCAGTCTTCTTCATCAGATGGCTTGAATATATCTCTTGTAGGAACTCTTTCTCTTCTTTCCTATTCCTCTATTGACACCTTAGATGAAAGTTAGTAATTCAATGATTGTAGTTAACTCTTTTTATGCCAAGAAATCACACCATACCTCTGAATTTTTGCATAAATTAATTTGCTTTTTCTCTTTCGAGGTGGTAGATCTAGACTTGTTCTTGGCACAGTTAGCACATCTCTCTTGGTTCCCTTAATTTCACTGTAGTCTTCACCTCACTTTTAACCTTATCTTCTGATTTAAAGGCTGTTTTTTTCCCCATATTTTTCAGAATATCTGTTTGATTTTCAACTCCCTAAACAACTCCTGGGATATTTCTATTGGTCTAATTTTTTCTCTTATTTTTTTCCTTTGCAGTGGTCTAGCTTGCCTCTTCGTTTTTCACATAATCTCCTTTAATAGTTGTCAGTCTTTGGTATATCTTTGTTTTTAAATCAGTTGGCTAGTTGAATTTGTCTAGAAATTCTTCCCACCAATTTCCTACTTTCTCAGCTTGCTTTTTTCACTCCATAACTAATTCTGATGCTTTTTCCCCTGCCAATTCCTTAGACTAATTAATAAACTTAGAATTTTATTATGCAAAGTCACTTTTGTGGAAATCATCTTCCACTCTTAAGAAATTCTCATCTATTCTCAATTCTTCCCACTCAAAACTAAACTGAACCAACTAAAAACCTGAGATCCTACCCTGTCAGCAGACTCTGCCTTACAGCATGTTTTAGTCAGGTTTCTGCCCTTGGCAGGGGAGGTTGGACTAGGTGGTCTTTGAAGGTCCCTTCCAGCCCAATTAGCCTGTGATTCTGACAAGACTGACTAGGACAAGCAGTGGATCCTGTTTCTGGAAAAAGGTGTCCATCAGCCTTGTTCTTTCTCTTTTATTTTTTTTTTTTTTACATCTAACATACGCAGTGGTCAGATATTGTGTTAAATAGAAATGTTACAATTCACAATTTTTTCATGTCTCTTTCAAAGATGAATACCCAGAAAACAGGACTGGAAACACTCTGGGATAGTCACATGGAAATCAGTTGTTTAGTACTGTAAATAAAATTAATGGTCTCCTCCTCAAAAAAACCTTTAATTTATAAAATGCTCCAAAACATAATTTTTCATTTCCACATTACCTTAAACAGATACAGTTTTAAAATACTTAATATTTTTTTTTAACCTTTCAGAAAAAAGTGCTTTAGGTAGAATAAAGACAGAAATTGATTGACTTTTACAATCATATGTTCATTATTTCAGCTCATTGCACAGATTTTAAAGATGCTGTTATGACCTGATTGCGGTGTATTTCCTTTCAAAAACGTGAGATTGTGCTTTTGTTAAAAACATACATAGTGATAGAAATTGTGCTCACACCTGCAACTTCAATACATTTGAAAAATAATGAAGCCTTTAAGTTTCTCTTGTTTAGAAAGAAAATAGCGCAATGATTTATAAAAAACCTGGCACACAACATTTTAGTAACTGCTTCCACAGGTAAGTACAACATTTTATCCTTTCACCATTTATTTCTGCTGTGATACCAACTTCTTTTGCTTTCAGCTTTTACTGAGACACAGTGGTCTCTACAAAGCCTTTGTGATGTCTGTGATTGAGCTGGTGCTTATGCACTGCTTTCAGCTCTCAGATATCTTACACATCTGCCAGCTGCAGGAATTGATACAAGGATCTCTGAAAATGCAATGGAAAACAGTTATGCAGCTTTGCAAGGAATACAAATCTTCTGTGTTCCCTCTCCCAGTCCCATGTTTCTCAGTGTTCTCAAAGTTTCAGAAGCATGTGGATTGAAGTCCGATACTTTTTAGCCACTAGCAACTTTAAATGTCCACTGCCTGTGGAACCGCCATTGTTGGAAAATGTATTTCTATAGAAATGACATTTGTGAATGTCATTTGAGTTGATCTTAATAGCATGAAGTTTATTCTTCTAAGAGTACAATGTTTTCCAAATTACTACAGATTTTGAAAATTACTGTGCAAAAACATTCTGACTTCTCCACTTGGGTGTAGGCTGTTGGACAAATCAGACCCTGGGCTATTCAGAAATAGAGGTCTCCTTTTGTTCCCATACATTCCTGCACCCTCACTTGCCTTCAGGGGGAGATCACATTTTCCCTTGAACCTCCCAAGTGACCTGTTCCCTCTCTGGGGTCTTCTGGATGCTTTTGTGTTCTTGCTCCTTTTGTTCCTTTCTTTTTTGTTTTACACTTTTCCATACTAGTGGTTTTTATGTTTTATATATAAAATAATAGAATATTGTTTTGTTTCTAGAAATGAAACGTTCCCTAGGAGCCATAAGTCAGGGTTCAGCACTGGTATTAGTAACAAGCCTTTTTAGTTGTTATCTTATTCTGTCTTACATTAAAAGCTACTAGAAGAAAAAGTATATAAAGGAAGGAGAGGGTCACGTGTCTAATTCTGCCAGAAGGCAGAATAATCATTGTGCTAGGGAGAAGCTTTGGTGCCAACACTGGCCCACAGAAAGCAGCTTGCCTTTGCTCAGCTCATCCTGCATACCTCCCTGTGTCATCTGCCCATGTGCCTGTCAGGATCCCATTGTTACCCACCTAGAGGCATCCTCTCCCACTTATTCTGACCCAAACTAACAATTCACCAGCTCTCTCCTGGTCAGCCTCAACATGTCTCCACTTCTCCATTGCTCCCCACTCCTTCCTTGTGAAGCCACTCCTTTGCTGATTCACACATTCTTTATGCAATACACATCTTCACCCCAATTCCACAGATCTCATTTCCCCTCAGTGTTTCTCACTCCCTGCTGCCAAATCTCCAATCCTAGTGCTGCTGCTTCTACACAGCTCTGTTTTTACAGACCTATCACTTAGACTTCTATACCTGTATGTAATTTTATATATTGTTTTTTTCACTGTAAAGTGTTTCCTCTGAGAGAAAAGGCAGAATATAAATTCTTGCTTAGTCTGTACAAAGGATTAGTCCATTAACAATGCAACAGTAATACTGCTTCTCATGTCAGAGGTTGAGTCTCAGCTGTCCCCTTGAACTCTTCCTTACTTCATTTGGAGTCTTCAGGGAAACTGGAGCTGTATACAGCTCTTGAAGCTTTGCATTTTAACAATTTCTCATTCTTAATTCCAATGTTCTTGGAGACAACTAAGAAGAGAAAGAAACACACAACCGCCAAGAACACATTATTCACATCCAACTCCCCATGTCCAGTGAAGGAGCCAAGGTTTTAAATATGCTAATAAAAATCCCAGAGGGTGAATTATCTTTTTCCAAAAGAAACTGGCAAATAGTACATTCTTTCAAGACTCATGATTATGGTATTAAGGGGTAATAATCCCCCATTTCCCAGGCTTTCTATTTTGCCGAGGCTCTTATTGTTGGCCCAGCAAGGGGGTCTGATGGAGGATGCTTTCTCTAGGAGCAATGAAGACCCCCTGTCTGCAGCTCCCTCTGGCTGCAGAAGGGTCGTTGAAGTGTTTGGGGGATAGGCTGAAAGGAATGGGGAATCTCCTACTCTTAACATGGCTGTGGTAAGCTTTTACTTTGAAAGAGAGCTGAGCTGTTTTTCTGGTTACAGATAATTGTGAGGGTCACTCCATGTGTCTTAGGGGTATGAAATTTATTGTCAGGAGATCACAAATAACTCACATTAATTCTCATAAAGGGTTGCTGGTGCTCAGGCAGGGTTGAAAAGACAGCCTGATATTAGGGGACCATTTCTCTCAGGAGAAAGAGCATCAACCTCAGAGCATTGACTGCAGTCACCTGCAATGTCCCCTCAGTGGCACTTACATGGCTAAAGTCTTCAGTGCAACAGATAGCAGAAGCATTTGCAGCCCAGTGCAATGCTTTTCTGAGCCCATGGGAAGAGACCCTGCCCCAGCCATCACGTGCAGAATAGGAAATTCATTGCCAGCATGGAAAAGGAGTGGGGCACATCTGCAGGAATGCTGGCAGCTGGGGCAATGTGGCATGAGGTGTCCTTTGGAACATGAGTGTGAGGAGAGCAACAAATGAGGAAGTCAAACAGCATCACAAAAGCTGGGGCTGTAATTTCTTTGCAAGAAACTCACATTGACTGTCCAAATTGTGAAATGTATTAAAAATTAGCAGAAAAAAGACAGTAGAAGACTGCTGCCCAGTGTTATCCATCAGTTTTAATTCCATTTTTTGATTGCTCTCCTATTATTTTGATTTCTGACCTATGTTTTTTGAAGCTGTGAGAGCTGACATTCTGAGGCTGTTGTTAGGTCCTAGGCAAACATAGCTGCACATGCAATGGAGATGCATATCCAGAGGAGTTCAATATCCAGAGGCGTAAGTTGAGAGGTACAATTGCTGTATGAATGAAAAAAAAACATCATTGGCTTCTACAGTTTTATCATTTTGCATGCCTCTATGGAAATGTAGTACTAATCAGTCTTGCTAGATTGAGAATAGCTAGGTCATTAAGCAGAGTTACAAGAAAGCTAGAATTACCTGAGAAGCCTAAGTGTGTTTGATCAGCAGATCCAAAGAAATTTTATGTTCACCACCTTTGAAAATTCCAGCCAATAAGAAAATGCTGAAGATAGCCCAGCATCTTGCCATTAGAGACAGATGGTTAGAAGAACCTGTATCCTGCTAACAACATCATCATCTTCTGTGTAAGACAGCCAGTCCAGCTGGAGCAGTTGCCTCCAATTAAAGTGGGATAGAAAAGCAGCATCTCACAATTGGCAAATGCCTCATTTAACCAGGCTAAGACAGGAGGTTGTTAATGTGATGAAAAGATACGTGTTTATGTTTAGCCATTTGACCTACATCTTCTCAATCTACAATAAGGAAATCAGAGCAAAAAATCCCTGGGATTTACAAGAAGAAAAAGAAAAATAACTGGTTTTTACTGCATACAACACAAAATAACAATGATTTAAGCATCGGTTTTGTTTAATTGCATACATCCTGATTTGAAATATTAAATTCTTACGGGCTTGATTTGAAAATGCAATAGATATACATGATAACATGGTAAAAATGGACCACAGTTACCTTAGCAAATAATTAACTGTAGATTCTGTTATGAATAAATTTGCAAGGATAACTGGATTAGAAAACCTCTGCACTAAAAGTTAAAACACATATGCTGGAATATAATTGAGACACCTGCATGTTGCACAAATGTAGTTTTTCTGCTTTCAGATAAGTAATTTGTACTAAGTGTTGTGCTATAATATTGCTAGATTGCAAAGTCAGGTTCTAAGCTTAAATGGACCTTGGGCAGAATGTCAACAGAAATGACATCCGGAGATCTTGATTGCTGTCCTTAAAATGCAATATTTCATGGCTCTGACAAATGAACTGCCACAGCACACAAAGTCAAGTATTACACTGACTTAGTGTGATAGATTTTATTCTGTGGGGGAGAATAATTGGATTTCCATAAACCTTAAAGAAGGAAGAGGTGCTGGATTTATATAAATCCCTTGAGATTGTTAAAGGCAGAGTTTCTGTCCATGAAATACGCATTATGAAATTGTCAAGGAGAAAAGGAGGAAGAGCTGTTTCAGAGATTGCTCTAGGAAAGAGTTGTGCCAAAACTTCTGCAAAAGCCTTGAATTTCCTTTCAATAAATATTGTTTTGCAGTGCTATATGTAATGTTGTTCATAAGTTTTAACTGGTTTACATGAACCTTGGATCCTAATGACTATGCACAGATCTTAAAAATTGCTTGTCTTCTCCCTCCTTCTCCCTCGAGGTGAATATATATATATATGTGAGGAAGTGAGTAGGTTAGAAGGTGAAGAAAACTGAGAAGGAAATATATTCTGAAACTTATTTTAATACCTGCTGCACACTGAGTAGGAGACAGTGGGTTGCTCAGAGAAGCTGTGGATGTCCCACTTTTGGGAGTATTCAATGCATGGTGAATGGGTCTCTGAGCATCCTGGTCTAGTGAAATGTGTCCTTGCCTATGGCCAGGAGTTTGGAACTAGATGATCTTTAAGATCCTTTCCAATCCTTTCTATGATTATATCAATGTATGAGTCACGTCATACCCAAAATAAGAGTAGTTTGTATTGTTTCTAGTCAGTTCTTTCAGCTTTTGTCTCTAGCAACATCAACCTGATCTCTATACTAACCTCAACTCACTGATTTTTCTTTTTGATTTCAGTTCAAAAAAATTGGTACTATTATTTCAGAACAACTGAAAATGAGAGTATCTAATAAGACAACAAAGGGAATATCAGGTTTTACATGTAAATCCTTCTTTTCCTATTCACATATAAGACCCTGTTAAGTATGATGAAGAAGGGTTCCTTAGAGCATTATAATAAGAGAAGGGTGGCTAAAAACCCCCACTGATCTTTCATCCAGGTCATGAATCAGGAGGTGCTGTGTACAACATGAAATAATTTTACATGGGAGTGAGTGTCATTCCTTGGTAACTGCCCAAAGTCCAGCAGCAGCACTCATCTCTTGGAGGATTTGGCAGAAGGCAAAGGACCCCAAAAAAGTTGATCAGAGCCTGTATAGGATGAGGCAGAGATGGGCTGGGCTTAACTCAAGGAGATCTTTCCAATATATATTAGCACCTGACGGGAAAGTGAAAAGAGTAAGCCAAGATATTTTCAGTGGTACACAATGACATGACTAGGGGCAATGTGCATAAAACTGAAACAAAATTTAAAATAGTGTTGTTACTCTGAAGTTGACCAGGCACCAGCACAGGTTGTCTGGAGAGGTTGTATAGTCTCTGTCCTTGGACATACTCAAAATCCACCTGGATATGGTCCTGGGCAACCAGGTCTAGCTGACCCTGCTGGAGTTAGGGAAGGAACAGGGATGCCTGTCAGCTCCAGCCACTCTGTGCTACAGTGTCTGTCACCCACACTCAGGGAGACAGAGACAGGGATGCATCCATATCCCCAGCATTTGCCTGTGACTCCTCTGTGCAGTGTGTTCTGCTCCCAAGTCCCCAGGATACTATTATTGTTTTTCATGTAGGACTGGGGAGAGATTTATGTTAAAGCATCCACAGTATTATGAGGGCTGCCTCCTACTGGATTAAGTGTGATCAGACAAGCTGTGAAGTGCTGTCTTTTGGGTTAGAGCTGCATACACAGCAAGACTTTGTCACTCTCAACCCTGCAGCAAGTTTTGGGCAAACACCTAAGGAAGAGGTGGTGACATTTTCTGTGCTTTCAAGGGAAAAGTGATCCCAGGTGTGCTGACAGGGCTTGTCACCAAGCACAGACCTACAGAGGATTTATGGGAAATTCTCCTAGAGAACAGCACCAAGGCAGAGAACATATTACCCCAGAAACTCACTGTAAATTTGCTGAGCAGAAATTGCTCAGGTAGCTGCATTATAGCATTTCTGTAAAACAGGATGAAATGGGCATCTAAAATCAGTTATAGATCAGTACATTCAAGGAGTCTAAGATTTTTATTTCTGCCTTTGATCATCTTCACCTCTGTTTAGCATGGACTACCTGCACTTTGAAAGCTGGTTTGGACTAGAAGAAAAATTAGAAACTATTAAAACAAAACATCCTGAAACTTCTTTTCCTAAATGTTTGGAAGTGGCTTTATTTATCAAAGAAAGAACCTCTCCTGTTCACACTTTCCCACTCAATAACCTGGCATTTTCAGCGGAGAGCACTGAATCACAAAACTCATGACAGGGAAAGAGCCTTTTCAAATGGAGCAACCCACTGACAGTGACAGGAGCTGGTGAGTTAACAGGAGACCATACGGGATCAACATTGCAATGTTGCAATTGATGTGTGTCTGATTTTTTTAGGCTGGAAAAATGGAGCAGATGCTAAGATGCTTTTGTGCATTTTTTTGCCATCCTCCTTGGGAAAAACAATGAGAGCCTTGAGGATTCCTAGCAGGGCAATGATAGTGTTGCAGAAAATACAAATGTAAAGGCAGATATAAAGGCAGAAATCTTTCCTTTTAACATCTGCACTGTGCTCTTTCAAGGCTAGAGGTGGAGGGTGCACATCTTTTGACAAGTTTATATTCCAGTAAACAGATTTGGTTTGTTGGTTACCATTTAGCAGTATTAGAATTCAAATGTACTGGGTGATTCCCAGAAGTGACCCTGCAGACCTTTAGTATGCTGTTGCAACTGCAGATATATTTGTGTCCAGTAGAAAATGGCTTAAGATCACAAATGTAAGTACTGCTGTATAATGCATATCAATGAACAGATGTCAGAAGATAATTATCCACCTGAACCAGATGGCCAGCTAGAGGAGAGACTCCTATTTATTAGATTCTTGATTAGATTTTTTTCTCTTAATGTTTAATGAGCACAATAGGGGAAGAAGTGGTAAAATGAAAAGGTCTGAGAGAATCAAGGTTTTCTGGTTATGGGAATTTCTCTGGCTTGATTTTGTAATCAGTCTGTTCTTTCCCAGAGGTACACATTAGGATCACTTCTGTAAGACTAGGCTATGAATAATAATAATAATATTTTTGTTTTGCACTTAATCTCCTGTACCATGCAGAGAGCTGTCAGAGTTTCCACAGTTAAGAGCTACTTCCAGCATGGCATTGACATAAGCAAAGACAATCTCACTTTGTCAGAGGAAAACTAGGATTGCAATGCTTGTTGCACCTTGTGATGTCAATGCCCACTTTCTTCCAGTTCTCTGTTCAAAACAAACATAACATCTGCTAGAAGTTTTCCCGCTTTTGGAGTAAACCACTTCTGGTGTGGAGAACCCAAATTTCTTTTCAAGCACGAGCATTATTCACCATGTACACCCAGGAAACACAATGTTTTGTGTCTGAAGGAAAGACAGGAGATTTAACTATGAGTAAAGCCTCAATGCAATAGTAGTAAATATAAGAATAGAGAGAAAAATAGTGCTTTTTCATTGTACTATTCTTGTTTGTTTAAAAATATGAAGCACTATATCAGGATTTACACATTAAGAACAGTAAATTAAAATTTCATGGTGAAAATGCAGACAATATTCAATAAATGCCAGTCCAAGTGACATATAAGCCACAAATCTATTAATGATGAGTATTTTATGGACACTGGTCAGTAAAACCATCAGGTGTTTACATATCTCAAGTGCCAAAAAGAATAGAGCTTCTGATGTTACTGAGCAGGGCTGCAGAAGCTAAACCTGTTCACACTGTGAGGAGCTGTTAAGGAATGGTTTCAAGGGTATTTAAAAGCATATCAAATAATGCTAAGGTGTCTCATCTGAGTCTGCTTCCTTATAACATTAAGCAGAGACAGCTCTGTTATCCTCATTAGTGAACAAGATACCATGTCTGAACATGCTGCTGGAAACCTGAGAGTCTCACAATTTTGGAAAGCCCATTTGCAAGGGCTGTAATCATGTACCATGAAGAGTTGTCAGTCACTCACAACATCATCCATGTCACAGCTTTATGATCATTTTTGATGATGTTTTTACTCCTACTGTAGCAAAGTTCTCATTTTTCTAGTCCAGAAGGATAGTCCAAACTCACAAATTAAGCATCACCTCCAAAAACAGGGAAAAGAAATGAGAGCACTACTAAATGCTTAGGCTTAACATGATGAGATTTTCTTTTTCTTTCATTCATTTAAATAGTGAAGAGAGCTTTTATAATGGAAAAATGTCATTTTACCCCAGCATCACAATTGTAAACTCTGACATATTTTTGTTTAGTCCAAGAACATGAGTTTTCAGAAACTGCTGCTCCAGAGGTGACAGGTACTCTTAAGGAGTTTTCCAGGATCAGATGTATGTTCCCCTGAAAAAAGGAACTTAAAATCAAAGCGTGCTTCAGCTGTTTCCTGACATTTGCAGTGCTGCCTCATGGTGGGAGTTTCTTCTGGTGGGAGCAGAGAGGTGATGGGAGACACAAAGAAGTGCTGACAAAGTATCTCATTATCTACCTTTTCCCTACAAATAAGGGGTGTGTCAGACACTGCTACATGGCATGCCCTGAAAGACATCGGATAGACATTGAAACATGAGCACTCGGTTGCTGTGGGGCTTCAGACAGGGGTGCTGTGGCATCCTACATCTCCTGATCTCCTGAAAACCCTGTACAGTCATCTGTGCTTAATTGTTACACTTCTAATGGCCCCTGGATGTTTATAAAAGCAAAGCCCTTTCCCTGAATACTGTTATACATGACAAGCACCAATCCAGAATCACCTTCTCAGCAACTGTAGCTCCCTCTGATGATAGAAAGAGGAATGCTAGCGTGAAATTCTGGTGAGCCTCTCAAACCATGGCAGGTTTTAGAGAATCATGGAATGTTTTGGGTTGGAAGAGACGATAATGGTAATTTAGTTCCCACTCCTCCACCATGGGCAGGGATCCCTTCCACTAGATCAAGTTGGACAAAGCACCACCCAGGCTGGCCTTGAACACTTCTAAAGATGGGGCATCCACAACTTCTCTGGGCAATCTGTTCCAGTGCCTTGCCAACCTTATAGTAAGAAATTCCTTCCTAATACCTAATAGAAATCTGCCCACTTTCAGTTTAAAGCCATTGCCTGTTGTCCTAACACTACGTGCCCTTGTAAAAAGTTCCTCTCCAGCAGCCTTGCAGGACACCCCGAGTGACTGGAATGTGTTTAAAGGTGTCCCCAGAGCCTTCTCTTTTCCAGGCTGAACAAACCCAGATCTCTCAGCCCGTCCCTGTAAGAGATGCTCTGATCATATTCGTGGCCCTCCTCTGAATCTGCTCCAGCATGATGATGTCCTTCTTATGTTGTCATACCCCAGAGATAGATGCAGTGCTTCAGGTGGGCTGTCACAAGAGTGAAGTAAAGGGGGAGAATCCCATCCCAGACCTGCTGGTCATAGTTCTTTTGATGCAGCCCAGGATATCACTGCTTTTCTGGGCTGCATGCACACATTGCAGGGGCACATTCAGCTTCTCATTGACCAACAACCCTGAGTCTTTCTCCTCAGGTGTGCTCTCAACATATTGTCTGCCCAGCCTGTGTCTGTGCTTGTGTTTCAGCAAGAACTACAATTCCAGGAGAGATTAATGGCCTCATGTGATGAAAAGATAAGTGTATACTTTCCTCAGTTGGAATTAAATCTGGAGGAAATAAGGTCCTACAAAGAGCAGAGAAATCACAGGTGGCAGAGATAATAGGAACAAAAGAAGAAGAAAACGTAATAAAATCTGAGGCCATTTATCAATTGGTAGTGAAGGGATTGCAGCTTGCAGCAGAGAGAGACAAATTTGTTTCTCCTCGATGCAGAAAGAAACCATAGAAAAATCCTCCAGTGAGGGATTCTTTGGAGACTGTAAGGCCAAGCTGAAAAATTCATTTCTGAAGTGCTCAATTCCCACCCATTATGATGCTTAAAGATATGGACATTTGACAACATAATCTTTTCTGATATCAAAACTGTGTGTGTGAGCTGGAAAAAGAAAATACCTATTCCTCTTTCTTGACTGCTGGAGTTTATGTCAGAACACAGCGTAGTAAATGCTTACTGAATGCTTTTTGCGCCACATACTTAAAATTTTATTCCTCAGCATCATTATGCATAGAAAAAGAATAAACTCTTTATGATCAACTTACTGAGCAGGAAAACAGTAAGAAATGCCTAGTTGCTCTCCCAGTGCATACATGGACATGGTGTGGATACTGGTATTTAAATTAATTACCATGTCAGACTGGCCTCCTCCTCTGTGGCATCCTATATGGATATCCCATGCGGATATACCAGTTATACCTGCATCAACTGCAAAGTGTCTGTCCCTCACACTCTCTTTATTTCATTCAACTCATATTATCTATTTGAATATAGGGGGTTTGAGGTAACTACCAACCCAACAGCTTTACACCTGCTGTCAATGGACAGAAGGACAGGACTTCTCAGCATCCTGGGTATTTCTAGCCAAGCAGTTGAAATTAATCCAATTTTTGTGGGTTTACTCTTGATCTCACCGTCAAAGAAAAGAATAAACCTTATTGGTTGTGTGGGAATGCAAAGAGATATATAACTGAGCTGGGGGCAGGGTTTTCCTTGGAGGTGGAGGAGAGCTGCACAGTAGCAGAAGCCTTCCCCCAAAATCACCAGGAGGGCTCCAGAGGGACAGAAGGAGCAGAACTTCCCGGCGCGTGTCTGTTCTCTCACGCGATGTGTCAGGAAGAGTTATCCATTGACTCCCGACAGTGAAATGATTTAATTCACGAGGCATTCAGTACAGACCCTGTCACAGCAAGAAAATGGCATGCATTCAAGATATGTAAATTGAATTATTTCGTTTTGCACACAGAATTTCAGTCATTAGAGGGAGAGAAAATGACTTGCAATATGTTTTTGAGGAGAAACACACAACGATAATCTTATTTACTTTACACTTTAATTTCCTAATGTGCACATGTGCATGTAGGACTTGTTTGTGCAAATGTCAGTTATCAAAGAAATGTCAGACTATGATTAATTTAATATTGCTGCCCCTTAGGCTCGAGCAGATGGGCAAAGTTCAGGAACTAGCAGGTTTGCCTGTATTAAGAAGAGAAATCCACGATGTGCACAAGGTGGATTCTTGCTTCAAAGTTGCTTACATACATACAGACATGCAGACACACACATACAGTTATGTGGAAAGTACAGAGAATAAGAAAACATGAAAAACGTTCAAAAAATTACTATATTCAAGTAATTCTTTTATTTCCAGAATAAAAGTGTTTTATTTGCAATCACTTAGAGATGATCTGTGCTGTCTGACTGATCTGAAACAAAATAAGTCATGATTCTACGATTCTATGTAACACTATAAAATTAATTTTCTCTGTTTAGATGCAGTCTCACAGGAGCTGAACTTTCAGAGCTCTTTTTCTTAAAAGAGCTCTAAGTCCCCTGACAGATACAGTCATTCTCTGGTGGAACAATATGGTAGCTCCTAGGATACACATTGGAGCTGCAGAGGGGTTATCCCACCTCAGGCACTCCAGTGCCCCGTAGAGGACCAGTTCCCACACCCCAGGATATACCATCCTCAACAGGGAAACACCACCTCTTGCAGGATGACCTGAACCACTGTTTCCAGCCAGTTCAGTATCAGACACTTCAGTGTGGCAATGTTGTGTCTTAATCATAAAATACAAAATTAAAGGATTTTATGGTAGCTCTTTAAAGTATCTTTCAGGTAAGTGTCCCTCCTGAAATACATCAATGAGTAGTACTTTTGTACCAATGGGACAAAATAGAATTAAAGTAAAAACATAGATACAAGAATTCTGCAGGAAACAAAATATCTTATTTTTCTCTCCTAAAAGGAATTAAATTTTTGTTCTCCCTGCCCCCTAAGGAGAAGCTATTTCTTTCATTTTGAAATGTGCCACTCTGGGGAATGCTGTACCCAGAAGGGACTGCAGAAAGTGATGTGACTGCTCCCTTGCTTGAGCCTGGGGCCAAGTCCTTGAGAGTGGGTTGCCACTGTCAAAGGCTGTAGCTGCCACTTCCTTCTAATCCATGACTGGTAGAAGTCCTTCTCCTTGCTTCAGCTGCCACACAGGGATTAGAGCCATCACTCAGCAAGCTCAAGGTCAGCTTTTCTCTCTCTTCTGGGGTGCTGCAAAAAGATTGGTTGTTGCTATTTAAAAGCCAGGTGGCATTTTAAAGCTTGGTGGCATTTGGGCCCTTTTGTAGGTCTAACATTAGAGTTTCCTCACGTGTACAGAAGCTGCAAATCATCTTGTCTTCCCTGGGATTTGTTCTCACACTGACTGCAGTTATTTAGGATGAAATAAGAATACTTCAATTTTTCCATCTCAGGAAGGCCAGTCACAATGTTGTGCTGAGAGCAGCAGAAAATGCCCTTCAGAATAACAACATAAAGTCTTATTAATGGCTTCTAAAATGTTCTGGTGCAGCTTGCCCTCGTTTCCTTTTTTGTGACTACTACAAACATCTGCACAGCTCTGTAGCAGAGCATTGACAGAAACTAAACCACTGTTTCAAAAACTTCTAAAATATCATTTTTGCTTGGATTCACAATCAGGCTTTAAAATTACTTTTAGTGAGACAATTTCTGGCTTTTCCTTACACATTATTGGTCATGTATGAAAGCATCCTGTGTACCCAGTGTCCACAATTACAGACATAATGGAGATGCAGAGAATAAACTTATACACAAAAAACCTACCCCAGCCAGATATCCTGACCCAGTTCCAGCCGACCTCCTTAAACGGATGGGGTCTTCCTTGCAATGAATCGTGAGGAAAAAAATACAGCCTTCAGAGCACACAGCTTTGTCAGCAGCTTCCATCAAGTGCTATCGTTAGACAATGTCCTTGGCAAGAATGTGTCCTTGACAAGGTGTATGCCAAATATACACAAGATTGGGTCATTTCTTTCATTGCACAGGACAGACATAACACTAATGACTTTGCTGGCACATCTCCAGAAGTACTCTACAAACAGGAATGCTGGTCCATGGCTCCCTGCTTGTGTATCCTCCCTGCTGTGGGGTGGTCCCAGCAGTGTTCTGGTGTCCTGTTGCTGATCAGATTGACAGGCCAAGACTGGACCAAATCTGTAGGATTCGAAACCCATCTTCCAAGGAACACATGAGAAGAACAGACTGTTTGTTCACTTCAGTCTCTTCCTCAGAGCTGTGCTCCAGAACGTGGAGGCTGGAAAATTGCCTAAGGTAAAAGAAATCTGCGCCAGCTGTCAGCTGATGAACTCCTTGTTCAGAGATACAGGGCCAAAATCTGCAGGGACTTTTATGCTGCAGAGCAAGCCATTCAGAGAGAAAGCCACTGACAGCAGAGTGGGGCTGGGTGTCTGGGCAGAGATCATCTAGGGAAAGGGTGGTGTAAACTGTTTTGCTTTACTTTTGTTTTTAAGTGCCATGATATGGAACAGAGAATTGACAAGTAGTCTCATGTTTCCTCAAGGCCTTCCAGGGCTGCAATCCTACATGCAACTGTGGGTCCTGGTTCATGGTACAACTCCCTCTGCTCACCCTTCACAGGCAGGTACACCAAGAGAGTCCTGCAGTACTGCTCCACTGCTCCATGGCAGTAGCAATAGCTCACGGTGGGATTTGTTTAGGGCCAGCTTGGGTACTACAGCCTGGGGTTCAAACGTCACTGGATTCTGCCCAATCTTCCTGCTGTTCCTTCAAATGTTGCTGCTGTGGGCACTGTGTCTTGGTTTGAAAGACAGGTGTCTGCTAAGGAAGGCAGGAGGCTCTCTTGAAATGGAAAATGTAAATCTCCTCCCTCCAAATTATTACAACTTTGAAATTAAGGGGAGCTCAGGTAAAGATATGGGAATAGGAATAACAGTTGTTTTAATAGGAAAATTAAAATGAAAATACAATAATACAAAAAAACCAAAATACTGACAGAGTCAGAATACAACCTGACACCCTGTTGGTCAGGGTGTTGGTAGCAGTCTGATTAAATGGTGGCTGCAGTCTTCTTGGAGTGACAGATGTGGTTTTGTTTAAGCAATGATCTTGTAGAAGGGTGCAGTTTTCCTCTGACGGTCTAGGGGTGGTGTAGATGGGCCTGGTCTTCCTCTGGAATCCAGTGGAATAAGGCTGATCTGGTGTTCCAAATCTCTGATTTTTGTCTAGGTAGGAAATGCTTGGCTGTTCCTCCTGGGTGGGACATTTTACAATGGGATGATGTAATTTTATCAGTCATGCAGTGAGACTCAATGGCCCATTAATAGAAGATATCTCCCTGGAAAACTGCCCCACCTGGATTTAACAGCTGGCTCATTAACAGAGGATATGCCCCCCAGAGTTATGAGGGATGGGTCATGGAAGAGATAAGGATCACTGCTCCACCTGGTTTAAGCAGATAATGATAGAATACGTACCTGTGGTTACATCTTGCGTTGCGACCTAAGACACACGGTGACAGTAGAGCATCCTCAGCCCCTGGTTACAGAGAAAGGGCCACAGTCTCAGATGGCAGCTACTCCAGGCATCGAAGGGCCCAACACTACCTGCCACACAGACTTAATGGACGCAGGTGTACCTTGCCTTAGGTCTGCTGTCTGGCAGCTGCTTCATCAGCCCATCATATCACCTGCACTGACAAATTTGGTCTCTTCATTGCATGTGTTCCTTCCTCCATTCCAGTTTCTGCTTGTTCTTCTCATCTTGCTATTCAAGGACAACTTTCAATAAATAATATTTAAGCATAATCATCGTCTCCTTCTCAACTGTACAAGGCAGTATGGCTGGTCCTAGTCTTGCTGCCCATGCTTTCATCCTTTGGGGTCTTTTTGTCAAATCTTAACAAATCTTTGAATTAGAACTCTAAAAGTAAAGTTTAAATCAAATAAAGGGTGTACTGAATCTACATTTGGTCTTCTTTAATCTAAATGTAACAATAACATTTTGCTAAGCAAGTACACAGGCACAGCTCATACAGCATGAAGTCAGTGAAACATGAATTTAACAAACTTCTGAAATGGTATTATTCCTGTATGCTAATTAGTGGGGAAGACTAGTGCAAGTACCACAGTATAACTCAAAAATTTATAGGAACTTGACTTTGTTCCCATTTTTGTGTAATGCAGGCTCCTCTTGACATTTCTGCATAAATAGTGCTGTTTTATTTGATGAAACTGTCCTTGGGCTTTGGATTAAACACATTAAAACTAGAAACTGAATCCCTGGCATCAAAAATAGCCACACTAATATTTTATAACACTCTACCAATGAAAACAGGCTAGATTTGAAATTTTTGTGTACTTGTTTTAATTTGTTTGTTTTGTCTGACCTTAAGGGAAAATTATTCACAATTATTCTGGAATAAATAAAAATTCAGCAGCAATTCAATATATTTGGCTCTCTCTCAGATTGAAGAATCTGTAGGAGGAAAAAACACATGCTCCAGCCCACATTTTTCACACAGTTAATGACTTGGACTTTCTGCATAATGATCTTAAGCCAATGGAAAAATAATGTTCTATGGTTAACATAGCTAAAGAAGTAGAGACATGCCTCCTCCATGGGCTCCAAAAGAGCAGGAAATGATGGCTCCTCATGACAGGTCACCACTGAGCCCTCTGGCAGGAGAAGAAGGAGGCATGAAGAAATATCTCATTTTCCTCCAGTCAAGACCACTACTGGACTGGTGGTGTCTGTCTGCCCTGCATAAAGAGGGGTCTTCTAACTCCCCTTCTGTAGCTGGAGACAAGAGCCTTATGTGATTTATAACCTTTCCTCTAAGTGGATTTAAATTCACTGCCTTTTCAAAGAACTCAGAAGTTTTCAGTTCTCAGATTTAAATCTTTTGGACATGGCTGGAAAGAAAATAGGTCTTCAGTGCCTTGGGCAGGACATCAGAGAAAGCAGACAAGACTTATTTTTCTTTAAAATTAATTTCCTGTTCATTTTTCAAGAGAAAATAATTGACTTTAGATAAAGTCAATTTTTTTCCTCAACACTTAATATAATACCAAAGAAGAGAATATTTGCAATAAGTAACTGTTGAAAAAATAAAATACTTCATGAAATTATCCATGTATGCTTCCATTTCATGGGATTCTAAAGTGAAATATTTATATTTTACAAGATTTTATTAAAACTCATAATGCTTTCTAGCCTGTTGCAGACACTTCTAAAAATCTTGTGTGTACAGCAAGACCATTTATCTGAAGGGAAATGAAGGTCAATATTAGGATTTTTAAAACATGTTTTGGTTAAAATATTCTAAAGGAAAAATGGAAAAATCAATTTGAAAAAAAAGGTCACTAGGTAGTAATTTCTGTAAATAAAATGTAGTTCAAAGTTACTTCTTTTAACAGTAGGAATATCAGCAGATTTTTGACCTTGTTTATTCCCAATCAAATTTAAAATGCATTTGAAACAGAATTACATTAAGTTGAAAAACAGAGATCAAAAGGTTATGCCAAATGAACTAAAACTGATTGTGATTATAAAACTCAATTGAAGTAATTGCAATTTAAATACTCCAAGAAGTCAGGAAAGATTTTCACTACAATTGTACTATTTTCTCAATTTTTTACCCTTTTGCACAGAGAAAACCAACAGGCTTTTAAAGCAGTGCCAGCAATAGCAGGACTGTCATCAAATGAGTCAAGATAGGAAGAGATCATGTTCTGTTTTGCAAATGCAGTGTTATCTTTTTTTAAATGCCCCCTGTGCAGATCTGGTGTGGAGGCTGGGTCAAGGACATTTGAGCAGAAGTGTCATTATGCTACACACACAACCTCACCACAAGACTGAACTGCAGCTATTTTGGAGAGAAACAGCAATGCCTGGGTGTAATTTTGGCTGGTGGTCCCCATGATGATATTTCTGCAGTGATAAATGGTTGCCTGCCTGACCATATAAGTCATTTAGTAGGAGACCCAGGAGACCTTTATCAGTTGTGGGTTTATTAAATTTCTATATTAAAATGAATAAAATCCACATCAGCACAACCTGCAGCCACAGCAGCTTTCCTCTGGGGCTTTGGCATGGTAAGAGTGGGGAGGGATGCTGCTGGCTCCATGAAGGTATAGATCACATAGGATAAGGGGTTGTATTCCTGCTGCTACCCAGCAGAGGGACAGGTGCTCTCACAGCCTCCTGCAGCCATACTATCTGCCTGAAATTTGCTTGGATTGAGCCCGTAAGCAAAACAGAGCCATTATCTGGGAAAGCAGGGCTGGCAGACTAAGGGCAGAAAAAAGGTGTCTGTGTGTATCTGCATGGGAGAACAGACCTGTCACAGCCACCTCCTGCATTTAATTTGGTGTCAGGTAGGGACAGCTGCCAGCCTGCACGCCTGGAGTGTCAGGGACGATGTGTCACACAACTGTCCAACTTGCATCTGCTTTACCTCAGAGCCTCTTCTGCTTTATCTTAATGGCAGTCAAATCTCCTCGCTTTCCTTTAAAAGCAGGTTTTCTCTCTGCACTTGCATTTAAAGAAAGAGAACTGAGATTGTTTTGAGAATATACTTGGTTATTTGAAATATTGATTTTAAAATTGCAGAGACTTTTCCACCAACAGAAGATGAGTTATTTAGTCAGCGGGAGCAGATGCGTGTAATTCAGGCAGAACACAAATGGAGAAATGTTTGTGAACATGACCCTTAGATAATGTTGCTTGGTATATTTATGTTTCAATTTCTTTTTCCCCTCTGAGTAACATGGCTAATATCCTGATTTTGCCACAGTAAGGGGTTTACTGATGATTCTACTAGGCACATTCATTGAATGGTTGGTCAAAGTCCTTTAGGTTTGGGTTTGCTTTTTCTAGGTCAAAAACATTGTTGCTCAAAGAAGTTTTTATAGCCTGAAGGACTTCTGTGTTAAAACTTGTGACAGGTGAATCAGTAGCCACAAACAGAGAAATTAAGGCATTGAGTAAGACTTTGAAAGCCAATCTTATGAAAAAAAAAACCACTTCAGCATATTAGTGTACTTGTTGCAGTCTTTTAGCAGCTGATTAGGAAATTGCAACCCACAGCATTAGTTTTGACTTAAAACAGTGGTTGACTTAAAGTAGTGCATTTTACATTATGTGGTGAGGGGTCTTATATCCCAAATGCTACCTTCCACCCCCACTGTCCTATATAAATGTCCAGAGAAGGAATAATGGGAATATTGGTCCTTAAGTACCTCCAGCCAGCATCCTGATCCCAGCAGTGACCTGGGGACAAGTGAGCACACAGTGTGGGAAAGTGGAACTGAGTAGAATCCTTCAAATCCTGTTCCCTTTTGTTGTTAATGAGAGGTGCTGGACTGAGACATCCATTTATCATGCTGGTTCTGTTAATTAGAAGGTGACAGTAGGATTCCTTATTTGACCAAGGGGCTGTGCTCCGAGCTGTACTCATCACTGCTGCTCCTACTGCTGCTTTCAGCTGCAAGACAACATGGGAAACTAAAACCTGACCTTAAGATGAAACAAACAGAGACTTTCAACAAAAGATTTGGTATGATAGGCACAAAAAAATGCCTGTGGCCTCTTGCTAAAAGGTTGACCATTTTAAAGAATAGTTACATTAATTCCCTAAGGCTTTCTGTGTTTCACTCCCTTAGAGAGTGAGTGTCTTGAGGTTATATTTAATTTGAAAGATTTATCTCATGATTAAATGAATCTCATCTGCTGTCACTCCTAATGCAAACAACTTTTTTATTTTTCTTGCAACAGGGAAATTGTAAGTCAGGCAGAATATCCTCTTCTTTCATCTTACAGACTATGTTATTGAAAGATTACTTTATGGAAGCTCCTTTTGATTGAAAAAGAGAAGAACAAAGCCAGCATAAATGCTATGACTCATGGAAAACAAATAAAGGTATCTCTTTATGGACTGTCATTTCAAGCCTCAGGTTACAAAAGTTATTGCTAATTTTTATTAAACATGTATGCATGACCACAGTCATTGTGGAGTTACAATAATAAAAATGTAAACATGATATATTATATTATTTTTATATTACATAATATATTATATTTGCTATATAATATATATTATATTGCAAATACTGTAGCATAGGACTCATGGCCCACCTGTGCCTTCCTGCTAAGACAGTTTCATGTCTTTCTAGTAAAAGTACTCATCTCCCAGGAAGAAAGTTTTCTTCTGTGTAATTAGCAATAAAATTGAATGCATTATAGATATCTCTTTATGTCTTAATTGTCATAGGAAAAGAGAAATCACAGGCACTGAATCAGTGCAGTTAAATTAGAATGATTCAGAAATTGTTTCCTTTTTCTGCTGATTTTTCCTCTTTTCACACTTCGTTGTCTCTTTTGTAGCACCATAGAATCACAGATCACCCATCCACCTACCACCAAGATATATCAAATCTAAGATAAAGAGCTCTTTATCTAATTCTCTCTGCCAAATAACTTCAGATGATGCTAAGGCTGTCTTCTTTAATTGCAGATACATTGGAAAGAAATACTGACAATAATGGTATAAATATAGGAAAAAAAGTCTCAGGCTCCAAAAACTGTGCCTATAAATGTTTATTTTTAGCAAGTATATGTGGCAGTCTTTCAATCCCATTCATTTAAGAGTTCCCAGCTGAGCTGCTGACTGCAGCATGAGCTTAACTGCTTGCTAAGCCTCTGGACACTTGTGTGAGGAGACTTAAATTCAGTGTCTGCACCCTGAACAGTATTCAACCCCAAAGACAGATGAGATTAATCCAGCACCACAAATCAGGGTGTTTTTTTCCCCCTTTTGTGACCTCATTAGGTAATAAAGTTGAAGAGTATTTCTTCACCTTTTCCTCAGCTTATGGCACATTTTCTACCTTAAAACTCACAAAATGAGTTCGTTCATGTTTCTCTGTATCTGGAACAGTATGGAAAATGCATTTATACCTTACATCTCAGAAGAATGTAAGTCTTTCTTACATGCTTAGAACAAATAAATTGTATTTATTCCAAGTCCCTCAAGTTCTCAGTCTTTCAGGCAAACAAGAGCAGAAGGTAGCACCACAAACTCCAACACTGCTATGTATGAGTACCTTGGACATGACCTCAATGCTGTCTGTAGTAGTGGTTTTATTAAAAACCATTGTAGAGTTGTGACTTCTGGCTTCCATCCCTGAGTGTCAGATACACCAGTTCTCAGTTCCAGCCTGGAATTTATCCTCACTGAAAACTGGTGTCTAAGACAAATGCGCAGATCCTTGCCTGCAGGAATCTTTCTCTCACCTTTGGCCACGGTGGGGATCTAGATACTAGTCTGAGCTAGATATCTCAGCTCTAGGTAGGTGAGCTGGGCCCCACAGTGGGTATTTCCAGCTGTGAGCACTGAGAGGAACCAGTATGGGACTCAAGCTGGGCAGAAGCCCAGCTGTGTTCTTGCTGCAAATGATTGCCCCCAGAAATGTGTTTGACTTGAGAGGCACAGTGGTTTCTTATATCATTAAGATCAAATCCTGCCCAGTTGTGCTATCAATAGCACACAGCAAAGCATAAATAACTCTTCAGATGGATTTGAATGCCTTGTACAAATTCCTTATATGCAATATAATGTCAGGAAGAATTTGTCCATTAGTGCACTCTGAGACAATTGCATGTTTATATTTATAGAATTGCTGGACAGCTGAAGATAGCTGGTTGGATTGTATTGTGAATACATAAGTCAAAGTCTACTAAAGAAACCCCAAACTTTACACTTGAGAATAACTATGTTTTGAGTATTGAAGCTCTACATTTGATATTGACTGCAAAACAAATTTGCACTTCTAATTAAGGCTGCCTAAAGACAGAGTAATACTAAATAATATTAGCACAAAGAAAATTTACTTTAAAAGAAGTTGGCAAATCAGTAGAGAAGGCAAATATTAATCCTGATACAAAGAAACAACTTTAAAGCAGCAGAAAAAAAAAGAAGGGAAGACATATCAAAAGATAAAAGTAATTACTTGAGAAAAGCAAGACTCATTACTGTACCAAAGGCCACCACAGTCTGATATTCTAATTAAAAAGCATTTCTTAACTTGCACACTTTTTTACATTGACAAATATAGGATTTTTTTTCAGCTATGAAAAGGGGATAAAAATGTTTTGAATCAATAATGCTGCAATAATTGCCCTTAACAATTTGTGCCTAACTTTAGATGTAAATACAAATTGTAGTGTCTCTCAAGTCATATTTTGTTTCAAAATACCACAAATACTGCATCACTAAGTGATGAAGAATAACATTAAAATAGGAAAAGCCTGTGAAACTTTTAATCAAATGTTGAAATTATGAAGTGAAAAGATAGTAAAAAAATTGCACAGAAGTTCAAATTGAAAATTGCTATACATAAGAATGAAAATATAATTTGAAAACTTAGTGGTTTTTTGGGAAAAAAACTATTTTGACCAACAGGAGATGAGTAATTACCATGTGGAAATTTATTTTTTAAATTTGCTACTGTGGTTTCTGATTATTCAAATACGTTACAGAAACAAATTTAGAGCAATGGTAAATAATTTTTTTCTTTTGACATTTTAGACTTAAAAAGGGTAAAGGTAGCTTTAACTGACTTGTCCTGTTTCTCCTCTCTGGCTGGGCAGTGGCAGTCATGCTTGGTGGAGAAGGACTCTATCTTTTGGAATAGAGACGGATTATGGGAGGAAAGAAAGACAAAAACAACCCTCCAGAGCTCTTTGCTCACAGATTTTTCCTTTTCTCCTTCCTATGATCATTATGACTCAACTAAACTAAACTTAGGCTGACTGGGAATTCAAAATTCAGAAAAATCAACAATAGCATGGGTAAAATGGACAGGAATACCTTCTTCTTTTTACTAATACAGGAACACAGACACATTTGCTAATTGAGCTCAACAAATTTTAACGAAAGGAGTACTTCTTTCACCTGGTATATAATATAAAATTGTCATAGCTGAAAAGGTAACTAATAGAAACAAGTTCATGAAGAAAAAATGACATCATGTATACACTATTAAGTTTTGAGATCCCTAAGATTCATATGCCTGCAAGAAAATCCCAGAGCTAGTTGCCAGTAGTCCCACCTTGCTCTGTTATCTTTCCCCAAGGATTCACTGTTTTCTGCTGCTGGAGATGTGGTCCTGGGCAAAAAGACCCAGTAGAGCACTGCTTATTCCCTTAAGTTAGTGGACTTGTCATCAGGATGGAAAATAAGCAGTTTTCTTATAATTATTAATGGAAATAAGGAGGGTTTTTTTCTCCATTATGCAGTCCCTTCACCCAAGACTATGCAACTCCAATGCTGGAGCCTGCATGATCCCAATACCTCAGCTGGCTCTTGCAAAGTGTTATGAAGAAAGCAGCCAGAAAATGTAGGAGACTGATGAAGTAAGGGGAATCATCAAGTCCTGGTGATTTTCTGATTAGATTAAGAGATCCAGAAGCAACATGGATGGCTAAAGCAGGTACAGCTGTGACTGAAATGTGAGGGGAGAAGGAGGCAAATGCTGAGAACCTGATTGGTTACATCGGGTACTTGCAGCTGGTCACTGTGGAATAAGTACATCAATTTATGAGTGAAAGGCAGCCTATCCAAATTTCTCCAGTGCCCACAACAGTGGAAACTGGATGACACTTGATGTAGAAGCAGTGTGACCTTTTCTACCACTTTTTGCACCACCAGGCACCTCTGAACCTGTGTGAACTCTGTCATACAGCAAACTCACCTACTGTCACACAGTGAGGACCAGAAAGCCTCCAGATTTAGACTATTTTAGATTCAAAAGAGGGACCTACATCTTTTCTCATTTAGCTTTCCTTAAACAAGTACTCTTGCTTGTATGTAAAAGTACATATTCTTATTTGGGGTTCCATTTATTTCAAGTGTCAGGAATGCTATGAGATAGCTTAGGCTGAAATTGCAGGACACAATCCTCACAGATTAATTAATTATGACATGCGATTTTGTTCATTTTTAAAGGAATTACTCTTTAATTCATCTATATGCACAGTTTCATTTTCAGCTGCACTCACCCCTATGAGTAGGAAAACATGTATAAATCAGAGAGTGGGGTCAGGATTGAGATATCAAAAGGTTAGCATCTCACGTAAGAAACAAGTGTCAGCATTAAGGATCAGACATTCTTCTCTCTTCCTATTTTATTCTTTTTAATGATGAGTTCTCCTGTATTTCCTCTTCAACAGCTTTACATCCTGAGTTGTGCTGAAGAAATTTGCTCTCATTTAACTGTGACAGAGTCAGTCGTAAACTTCACTAATGTCTGTTTGGTTTACATCAGCCTAAATAATAGCTTGTAGAAATGCTTTAGCTCAGCTAGGAAATATCCACAAAAATTAGGCTAGATTGAGTTGAATCAATAGAAATAGCTGCATTCAATCTAGTTTATATTGCTGAGTCAGAATTTGTGGCAAGAGGGGAAAGGAACTTACTTTTTTTTTTTTTCCAAATAAAGATTCTGAGTTACTGATTCTATGAGGACATTAAATGAAATCTGTACAAGTAGTTGTTTTTGGTAGATGGCAAAATATGCAGTCCATTACTTCAATATAAAAATGAGGTTTTTTCCTAGAGATACTTCTAGCTGAAGCTAACCTCTTAGTCTAAAAACTTTGTGAGGGCCAAGCATAAGTAATTTTTACTTCCATATGATTTGACAAATAGGCCATATTATGTTAATTAATTACGCAAGGTTAAAAAATGTTAAAAATATATCTGTTTGCTACTGGAAAAAAATAAAAAAAGAGAAATTAGGTCTTTGATATGAGGTTTTATTCTCCAGTTAGCCAGAACACCTTAAGATCATACAAGTAAATATATTCTAGGTGATATCATAAATGCTTTCAAGTTCATCTCTATCTGTCTTTGCATTGAGGCCTTTGTATTTTTTGAAGGGATTACCCCAAATTTCTGCACATTGGTGCAATTTTGGTGCGATCACAGCAGATTTATTCCGTAGGCATCAGCTTGGAAGGTCTGCTCAGGGGCCGCCAGAGGGACTTTCAGTCATTGTGGGACTCGAGGGCCCAGAGCTGCCAGTGATCAGCACCATGGACAGCATCAAACCACGCACAAGCGGGAAATTTTCCTCCGAGGGACTGGAAAATCTAATCCCAAGGGAAGAGCTGGAGCTACCAGCAGTGTACATGTGCAGAGCCACTGCCAGCTGCTTCATTCCCTTGATCCATTCATCCAGTCATTTGCTATGAAGGCACAGGCCCTGAAGGTTTCTCTGTAATTAGACTCACAATCTGGGCACCCTTGGTTCTGTGAACAGCATACTTTTTGCTAGCAAACACATGGCCATCAGCTTTCTGAGGTCTGGCAGGCAGGTGGTAGGGCTGCCTCTGGAGACTTTGAGGAGGGTTGTCAGGAACAGGCTCTGTGTTCATCCCTGGGTGAACGGGAGATCGCTTCAGTATCATCGGCCCATTCATGTTCCTGCCGGGCACAGCACTCAGCGATCTCGCATACAGATTGAACTAGACATCAGATGGTGTTTGTCTTCTTCCTATTTTGTCATTTGTTTTAAAGATGCACTGTTTCAATGAGGTCCTAAGGAGCAGAGAGACTAAGGAGATGAATGTTGCCTTTAGTAAACAAGAAATAATCCTACTTTCTCAGAAAGGTCAGGGACATGGATCTGTCACCTAATGCAAACAAAACTCCTATTCCTGTGCCTCATCAAAGTACCTTAGTAGAGGGGTAACAAGCAGTGCATGGCTTATCTAGCAAAAATGTTGCTCACTGTGAATTCACACAATATTTTTTGTTTTGTCTAAAAAGTCTCAAAGTTTCTTTGATATACCTAGTGGTTGGCAGATTTTCAGTTTTGATGAAGCATTGTTATGCCTGAATGCAGCAAATTTCAATCTTTTGTTCTTGAGCACAGGGGAGGCATTTAAAATAGGGAAGAAAAGGTTCAAAACCCATCAATAACTTTTAGTTATTCAACTTTCAAAATTGCAATATTTTTCAGTATGGTTTCATATATCTCAACAAATTATTAAAGGTTAGAACTATTTTTCAGTAGGCTGTATTAACATTTTAGTAAATGCTGATAAATTCAGATGAAAAATTCACTTTTTATTTTCCTGAGTACAAAATCTAGTTTTAAATCATAGAGGGATTTGTTTTAAGGCACTTAGTGGAAAGTGTTCAAATAGTTTATTTTCATGAAAGTTTCATGGCAAGACCTAATATGATAAGGCTTTCAGTGACTTAATAAACACCTTATGTTGCAAACCAATCTGTAATGCTCTGATCACTGAGTCTTTTTATTTCTCCAGTAAAAAAATTTAATGGAATTTTAAAATAAAAAGTAGTGGTGTTAAGTTAATATCACCTTGCCAAGGATACAGTGTTATTTCTTAGGGGTTTTCAGGGTTTTTTTTTTAGAAGTCTTGATGTCTACAGCATTAATTTCTTTTTTAGGTGACTGCTGACAAGCTTGGGGTCTGTGAAATACCCCTCCTGAGATCTGACATTTGATCTCAGCAAACAGGAGAACACTATTGTCATTGACAAATAGCAACATAATTGCATTATCATAAAAGTCACATTGCTGTTGGCTGTATTGCAAATGCCCATGAAAGTCCTCTTGACCCCAAAGGTGCCATCTCGTGTAAAAGATTTTTATATAACTGAAATAGTTCCCTCTGCTCATGTCTGCAAGATAGAAGCAGCAAAAATCCAAACCATAACTATACTTTAACATCATTAAAACCACCATTCAAAGTATCCTAAAATATTTATTTTGTTTTTAAGTCACTGTAAAATAGAGAAAATAATAGTTACCAATAAATAGAAAGGAAGTTTATGATCTCAGCTACTGATGTGAAAATTTAGAGTCACTCCAATAAAACAAGTGGAAGTGTTCCATTGTCCTGTGCTGGTGTTGGAATCAGAATTGGGATCAAAGATTAAAACTGCATCTTTTAAACATCAGGAGCAACAGCAAAACCAGAAATCATAATTTTTAGCTGGCTTTCCTGAGGAGAGAAGGCTCACAGAAGGCCTGTTGTATCTTCTGTCCCATCCTCAATAACCTGGAGGCCACTGTTTTAAGATTTAACAAAACGTCATGAATTTCAAAGATATTGTGTCTCTGTTGTGTTTTCTTGAAATTAGACAAATCAGGTGTTTTACCCCAGCCAGCAACAAAGTACCATGCAGCCACTCACTCAGTCACCCCCCAACCCCAGTGAGGAGAATCAGAAAGAAAATCTCATGGGTAGAAATAAGAACAATATAATAAATGAAACAAAATAAAATATCATAATGACAAGCTAATGACAATCATAATAATAAGGATAATAATAATAATAATAGTAATGACAAGCAGAGAGGGAGAGGAGTAAAACTCAAAGAAACAAGTGATGCACAATACAATTTCTCACCGCACTCTGACTGATGCCTATCTCATCCCTGAGCAGCAATCAGTGTTTCCCAGCCAATTCTCCCTGGTTTATATACTGGATGTGACATTCTGTGGTACAGAATACCCTTTGGAAGTTCACCCACCCTGGCCATGTTTCCTTACGGCTTCTTGGGCACCTGCTTGATGGCAGAGTATGGGAAGCCAAAAAGCCCCTGACAGGGTAAGCACTGCTGAGCAAAAACTGAAGCACCAGTGTGTTATCAACATGATTCTCCTACTGAATCCAAAACACAGCACTGTACCAACTAAGAAGAAAATTAACTCTATCCAAGCCAAAACCAATGTGTTACACAGGACCTAATAAAGCAGCAGAGTTGGGAGGTAAATGTAGAACCCCAAGTCACAGCCTGCAGCTACAGGTAAACTATTTCATTAATTCTTCGTGAGCTGCTGTGGGAGGGAAAGTAGATTTGTGAGAAAATGTAATAGTGCACAGAAGTTTTCAGCAACACTGGATATATGGCAGTCAAAAATCCTGTAAAAGTAGCCCTCATGATGTATTCTGGCAGTACTTGGTGGCCCTTCTTAGCTAGAGTTCAACTACAAACAGCCCAGGTCTTTCTTTTACCAGGGAGTTTGGGATTTACAGCAGCCGCACTGATAGAACTCCCTGCACACCTGCAATGCTCTTCATGCCTCAGCAATAAACAGAAAAAGACCTGTTAATCTCCAGGATGTCTTCCTGGTTTCTAACTTCTCCCTTTTCAAATCCCCCCCCCCCCCATGGTTTC
>VXBI01007450.1:514297-604682 GCA_013397375.1 Toxostoma redivivum
TACCTTCCCCCTTTCAAACCCCCCCCCCCCCCGGTTTTGCCACAGCCAGGAGTGCTGCAGGTATCTGTAAACTCTTATCCTCAGACAGCTTCTTCTGTGGCTGCTGGTAGATATATATTTCTGCTGTACATAAAACTGTCTCTGACTCCTACAAGAATGAAATTAGTTTATTTCCCAGAACAGACAGCTGAGAATTATAATTAGCAAGTGACTACAGGGTCACTTGCTCCATATGACTTAATTTAGTCATTATTGTCTACACTGTATCCAACAATTGCTTAATAAAAATACTCTATTTATTGAAGAGGCTTTGTTCTGTGATTTTTTTTTTCCCAATCCTAATATCTGGTGTCCTTCTTCAAGTTGAGTTTGGTTGCTGCCCTCATGGTAGTGATCGCTGTCCTAACTGGTCTCTTCCCTTGCTGCCTGATGAGGGATAAAGCATCCTGCTCTTGTTCTCACTTTTCCTCCTGCAGATTGCTGCCCTGAGCAGCTGGAAGGGATGGACAGGAGCAGCCTGAGGTGGGATAAGACTGCTTGAGGAAACCAACTCTTCACTCCAGGTGAGGGAGTGGAGATAAAACCAGGAGCTTTGCAGCTGGGGACCAGTAATAGTGCAGCAGGCTCATGCAAGAAGTTCTGCCTCCAGTTTCAAGCAAATAGGACTAATTTGAGTCTGATTTTATGTATTCATATAATACATAAAATACTTTTTTTTTTTCCTTCAAAGTGCCTGCAAGGCCTTGCTTTATGTTGTGGTGTGCCAAAGGATAGCTCTGTCATCTCATGGAGGGTCAAATGTCCCTGTGTGCCTCACTGACCTGTCTGGTCAGCACAGTGACACAACCCACAGCCAGCACGACACAAAGAAATAAAATTGCTCACAGCCTGTCCTAGTTTCCATGCCGACTTTCCACAAGTTCAGGTTTCTCCCAAAGACTATGACATTCTCAGTAGTCTCCAGTTGTTCTGCTCCTGCCAGAAATGACCCCGAGTTCCAAGTTCCACTTGAAAGACTGAAATCTTATCACAACCAAAATTTCCCAGAGCTTGGCGGGTGCCATAAATCTCTGCTTACTTTACTCAGGTGGGTGGTAACATTGCTTTTAACACCTTTAGCACTATAAGGAGTGCAAGCAAGAGGCTCTGAGCAACCTATTCCAGTTCAAGATGTTGAATTGAAGGGGGATTGGAACTAGGTGACCCTTAAAGATCTTTTCCAAACCAAACTATTCTATAATTTCATGATTCAATTTCATGTGAGCAAAAAATATGAGCTATTTCAAACATTACTCTTTTTATTTCTGGGCTTCAGATTAGATGGAAATATGTGCCCTATATTTAAGATACAGTGTTGAATTTCTGCCTCTACTATCACAATATTCCTGTCAGCTAAAGCATCTCTTGGCATGCCACAGCAATTATACATTTATCAGCCAGTCTGTTTCCAGTTGAGAGAAGAAATAGATTTTGCTTGGGAGCTTCAGAGTATTTTAAATAGCAGGGTGATTCCGTAGAATATACAGATGAGCAATTACCACCTTTAAATCATTCACTGTATGTTACTGCTCCCATGAATAATGTATAAGGCAGCCAACATTATAAAATAAAATGGTGCTACATCATAATCTGCTCCAGGTGACCTAAAGATATTGGGATCCTTGACAGAAGGGGAAAAACATAGTACAACCCTCACTCTGCCCATTACCAGGAAGTGTCCATAGCAAGGGGAGAGCCCCACCATCCGACCTGAGATTCTGCAGTGAAGAGGTCTGAGCTGGTGCTAGTAGCTGAACATTGCCTTTTATAATCACTGAAAAGAAATAGGCAATTTCAGGGTGCAATTCCTATGGTCAGTTTAATGTTTTCTTTATGATGACATGGTGCAATGAATCCTGCCTACTCACTCTGAAAATGTGTTTTGAGAGAAGACTCTGAGGAAAGGGCTTACCCTTCTTTTCCCAGACCATTTTTTTTCCTAAATAGCTTGCTTTTCTTTCTTTCCTCACTAACTTCAGGGAAATATCCTCAAACCAGTGGGTTAGGATTTGATTCTTTCCAACAAGAGGGTTCTGCCTTGTAGGGACCGTGCAGAAAAAGCTGTCAGCCACACAGGCTGTTTATCAAACCTTTGTCCTTTACTTCACACCTTTACTATTTCCCATAGATTGTTTTAAACAAACAGAAAAATGTAATTTCCTGAGGAATTAAATGGCTTTCCAGTTGGTAAATATACAGCTCACAGAACCCAGGTCTTTTGTTGACCTGTCATGACCAGCACACACACATGGGTGTGGATCAGATCCTAAGCTGCAGTAAAGGGACACTCATCTCCTCGCTTTGTGATCTGCACAGATATCCCCATGACACAGATGTCCCCATTCTGTGATCTGCACGGATATGCCTGTGTCCCCATGTCCTGACCTGCACAGATGTCCCCATATCAGGATCTGACAGCAGTTCAGTCCTTTAGCAGCAGTGGGTTAAACAAGTCCTGCACATCAGGGTGATTTGGCACTCAGAGTTCTTGCTGATGTGAAATTCAAATCCCTTCAAGCAAACAACTAACTTTTTTGCTTGTGGATGGAAAAAGGACAAATGGATTTCTTGAGAACAATATTCACTGACATTTACATCATTCAGCGAGCTAGGGTTTCCTGATGTAATTGCAGTAACCAGAAAAGGAAAAACATCTTTTTCTTGGATGGGGGTCAGAGGACCTTATCAAGGAAAACACAATCATAAAGAAAGTATTTTACAATCAAGTAGCCAATTATGCCAAAATGGAAATAAAAGTGTTTAAATGATGGAATAATTAGAGATAATAATAATTATAGACTTTAGTAGAAATTCTGAAATGTGAAAATATATGAAAAAACTCAATTTGTAACAGATTAACATAGTGCTACAGATCAAGTTAGATTAAAAAATAACCTTTCCTGTTCAAACAATAGGTAATTTTTGAATAGAAGGGAAAGTGTAGGTAACATGAAAGGTCAGGATTTTGGTGCAGTCTGAAAGAAGTACTGATAAAAATCCATAGGTACAAATACTTCTAAAAACAATGCCAAAGGAGTACCAAAGAAGAGAAAAAGGGTCTGGATACTCAAATCCTACAGAAACTCCATTATCTCTGATGCCAAAGACCAGATTTACAAGGACAGCTGAACTGCATTTATCAAACTTACTTACTGACTCTTTCTGGAAACTCCAAGCTACTTAGTTTCCTGTAAAGCATACAAGGGAGTATGCACAAGGCCCCTACCCCTCTGTCATGACTTTCATGTTCTTCTGCCTTCCCACTGCTTTTTCTTCATCTCATTAATTTGTATTCCACATTGCTCTTCTCCAGACAGCCTCTCCAAGGACCACAGACTGGGTGCTCAAGCTGGGGTAGAATGTGCGGGACATTTAGTAAATTCAGTCTGCAGAAACCACCCATGGCACACAGCCTCAGGTGCTCCACAAAACTGATGTAAGCACCATAGTGAGTGGACATCAGCAGAGACCCCTTCTGAAAAAAACCAAGAAACAACCACCCCTCCCTAGGTCATATTTTAAATTATTGACACAATTGATCAGGAAAAAGGTTAAAATTAATCTCAGCCAAACACAGTAAAAAAGTTAATCTTAGGCAAAAGTCAAGATTTTCAATTGATGGAGGGGTGCATGTGTGTATGTGTGTGTGTGCATGTGTGTGCGTGTGTTCGTTTAGGGTGAGTTTTTACATTACTATCATTTACCCAGTTAAAACAGTTCCATTCCCTGCATTTTCCATTTCTGAACACAGTCCACACAATCTACCATGGGAGTGTAACTGTTCAAGACTTGAGCAGCTGATACTATTGACATAAAACCACACTGCTTAGCAAGGCTGTCCTGTGCTGCTCATTCAGCCCATTTGCCATGGTTAGATGCCATTTTGTGAGTGGAGGTGCTGCCACAGGATACCTCAGTGCAGCTCTGTCTGTATTTGTCTTCTCAAACAGCTCCTGATGAGTCTAAATTTAGAGCACTGCCAGCCTACCTTATCATCTAGACACATAAAAGCTGGGATCAGTTTAATTAACACTCACACAACCCTGCTGCAGAGAGTCCCCTGAATGTGGCAGTGATGGGAATCACATGCAGACAGCAAATACACAGATGTATGAGAGAGTCCACTCTTCCTTTTTCTCAGTGTTGGCAGGGTGGTACTTGCAGCCTCTCATGCACCCCTGATCCCACTCTGGGTGCTGCCCTTGAGGCTGGCAGTGCAGGAGTGTGAATGACAGCTTCTCCAGTGGCTGCAGGGATGGACAGAGTACAGCACTGTGGAGCCTCTGTGGACACCATGGTAAGGGACCAGTGCCAGCAGTGATAGTGGCACCACTATCTCTGTGAGACAAGAGAGCCAAGCTGGAGATGAAGGATGAAGCATCAGCACTGAGGAAGACCCTAGATCTGAAGGAAATGATGTATGTCTCCCCGAGGACAAGTTTGGGATGCAGATACAGTGTGTTGTCCACGGGCAGGCTCATCCTCCTGCCTCAGATGTGTACATACCAGCTAAAGGCTGCTGAAGCATGAGCCAAAGACATTCTGCCCCCAAAGGACAGGGACTCACAGGAGATATTTGGAACACAAAAGTCTTGACCCTGGAAAGCTACAGGTGCCTTGGGAGGTTCCAGAAGCAGTACTGCAAAGCCTCTTTGGTATCCAAAGACATATCCAGGAAGGCCTTGTTGGAATTGGAAACTGTGTTGCAGCTGAAGCATGTGCCTGGAAGGGAAACCCAAGTGCTGAGCAGCAGGGAGGTGACTGATGGTGCCAGGTGATGTTCCTTGTACCTGCACCACCAGTCCAGGCCAGCTGTTGGACACAGGCAGACAGAATGGCACAGACATGCCAAGGGGAGCAACAGCTGTGACAATGCACCTTTGCATCTGTGGAAGACCCCAAAGAATTGATGCACGGGAGGGAGCAGATTGGGAAGAGATGCCCAAGCTAGATCAAGCAGGAAGGCTTTCCACCTCCAAGAGTTTGGCTTTGTCCTTTTCGGTCGCCCCGACAAGAATCCAGCTATGGTTTCCACTTTCGGTGAGTCATAGCCAGAATATGGCACATGGTGACCCAGAGGGAGCTCGTGCAGTTCTTGAGCTGCTGGCAGTGCCAGAGCCAGGCAGTGGCACTGGGGTGGCAGAGGTAACGGGGAAATGGAAACAGGTCCCTGCTTGAGGCAGCAGGGGAATCCTCTCCTGGCCCATCTCACCTTCCTGGCTCCCTCTACAAAACATGCTGGAGGCTCTGGGCCTCTGGGGCCAGGACAATGACCATGTGGACAAAGGTCCATCCAGGTTGGAGGGGCTGCCCAGGGTGAGTCAGTCCAGCCATGGTGGTTGAGAGGCTGGAGACACTGTTCTGGAATCCAGAGAACTGGACATTCTGCAAGGAGAAATCCTTGAAGGCACAGGCAGGAACAGGCCATGCTCGTGTGCCCAAAGATGAGCTGGTGAGGAAGCAGAGTGGCTGAGCAGGAAACTTTGGCTGGGACTCAGGGAAAACACAGAATTTACAGTTTTGGAAGAAGGGCAGCACCACAGGAGGACGGCAAGGATGCTCTTGGGGCATGCAGGGAGAAAGGTGGAAAGGCAAAGACCCAGCTGGAACTGAATTTGACCAATGCCCTAAGAGAGGAAAGAAACTGCTTTTACAAATACATCAGCAACACCAGGAGAAATGAGGACAATCTTCATTTTTATTGAGTGCAGGGAGAAACATTGCAACACAGGATGAGGAAAACCCTGAGGTACTGATGCCTTCTCTAGGTGTTCTGAGCTCGTGGTGACCTGCAGCACCCTTTGGCCTTCCCTCAGCAGTGACAGAAAGAAAATTACAGCCAAGCAAAAAGCATCCCAGGAAGTAACAACAGCCAATGAAAGAGCATCCAACAAGAGCCTCAGCAGTTCCTATACTAAAATGGGAGGTGAAGGATTGTTGGCATCCCTTTATCTTCTTCTTGAAAGTCTTTCACCTGAGTTCTTCCTACTTTGCCTCTTCCTGGGATGCTAATCTCTGGGTTTCATAGGCGTCTGTGATGCGTTGAATCCATGGCAATTCAGACTTCCTGAACAATGAACAGCACTGGGAAGCGCCATGAATAGTGTCAGAACAGGGGCAACACTGGGAGGAGCTCTCTGCCCTGTTCTGCTCTACATCCTGTGCTTCCTTTTTATCCTTCCTCCCTCTCTGTGGCGGTTTTATACAGCATCTGAAAAAAACAGAAAGGGAAAATTTGGATAAAAGAGAAGACAGCTGGTGATGGAGGCTGTGGGCAGCAGGGCTGCCTGGGTTCTGCCCTGTCTGGGAAGCAGCTGCTGCAGGAGTTGGGAAGTGGCATTTCCAGGGCTGCAAACCAATGGAGTGTGCAAGGTCAATGGGGAGAAAACGGCTTCTGGGAATCACATCCCCAGAGGTCCCTGCTCCTGGTCCGTAAACAGGGAGGTTTGGCCAGGGAGGGCTGCAGCAGGTGCCAGCACCTCTCCCTACTTGGGGGGTGTCAGCAGAGCCTAAGGAAGATGGGGAGCCCCAGCAGGGATGGCAGTGGCTGGAGTAGCTGGGAATGAGCCCTGGATGCAAAAGGCAACTGGAGAGAATGGAGTGAGTTCTTCACCAGCCACTGTGGGGATGGAGTGGGGAAAAATAGGGCAGAGCCATCAGCAGATGAGACTGTTCTGGAAACAGAGAGGTATTGCTTGTGCTCACAAAAATTTGGGACTGCATCAGAGCCCAGGACATCCATCCCAGTGCTGGCATGGAAAGGGCTAGTTGGGCTGGGAGCTCCTGGCTCAGGAGCTCAGGACGTCCTTTTCCAGGGCTCCCCCAAATGTGTTTCAAACACAGCCAGGGGTGTCCTGGGCAGCAGCACCAGCATGGATGTGGGGCTCCAGGAGGAGTTTCTCTGCACAGCAGACTCTTGGTGGCCCAGCAGTGGCATGGGCAGGCAGCAGTTACCTTCTCAGGCACAATATCCTGGTGTTGCTGGGTTGGGATTCAAGTTCAGAAGGTCGGGAGCGCTTCTGGGGATAGAAAGTGAGAGATTTGTAACATCGGTTTTCCTGTAATATTCTGCCAAACAGGAGAAGGTGAAAGCTCTCATTGCTGTGTGGCTGAAGGCAGGTGAGAAAAGCAAAGCTGGGAAGAATGGGGACAGAAGGCAGGACAGGCTTCCCTCAGGCAGGCTGAACCCTGCTGAGTGGGGTACTGTGGAAGCCACCACAAGCTCCAGACTTGGAAAAACATCTCCTAGGGTACCCAGCACCTGCAGGGTGCAGGTGCAGGGGCATCTGCAGTGTCACCTGGGGCTCATCACCTGGGCATTCCAGCTACAAGACAGACAGCTGTGTGTCAAACAAGATATTGGCTTACCTGGAAGACACACTTCAGTATCAGCAAAACAAAGATGAAGAAAGACAGCAAAACCACAAATGTGATCACGTACACCACAGCCTCTAGTTTCTGTTGTGAGGAAAGAAGATCACGGTGGTAAGAGGATTGATCCTTCCATTCTCCTTTGCCCAGAAGGACACAGGCAGCAGTGCCCAGCAATTCTCCTACCTTCCTTGTGAGATTCTTGCCTTTCCCCAAGGCCATGTGAACGATCATGTTCTCTTGCAGACGACACTGGTCCATGTGATCAGAGGCTCCCTGGTTCTCTTCCCTCTCACTGAGAACATTTAGAAGCAGCCTGGTCTTTGAGACCATCTTGGCACAGGCCTGCTTCAGCTGGGGCAGGCTACAGTCCATCCTCAGGGCTCGATCCACGTGGGCCATGAACATTTGCAGGCCTTTGTCTGGCTCCAGAAATTGTTGGTGATGATTAACTGTGGTTTCCACGAGTTCTCTTGGAACCAGCGCAAGGTCTGGACTTTGGGGGCTCCAAGGTTTATTGAGGAACATGAAGCCTTCCTTCTCTGTGGTGCCAGGGATGGTCTGGGGGTGCCTGCGTAGAGAGGAATGCTCCTCTTCAGCCGTGGCCTCTCCCCTGCTGCTTGCAGCGGGGTGGCTCTGAACCAACAGGTCAGAGAGAAAATCCAGGTTTCGGTTTAGACCCTGGTCAGCTCTGGGCTTTGGCTCCACTTTCACAGGTCTCCAAACTTGGTTGAAAAGCTGATTTTGTCCAACCCAATACTGGCTGTCCACCTTCTTGTTCCATTTGTGTGCCCTAATGTTCTTCCTGGGAGCTGGATCTTCCTCCTCATCTCTGTATTGTCCAGCGACAGAGGTATTGTAAGCATGGTTTAATCCACCGGCTACATCCGAGGGGTTTAATCTGTGCCAGTTTAATTGTGATTCCATCTCCTCTTGATCCCAGCTTGAGCGTGTCTTTTCCACCACCTCCTTCAGCCTGGCAGGCTGAGGCTGGTGTGAGAGAACGCTTTTTGCAGTCCTGGTGCTTTTAGACTTGTGCAGCATCTTCTTGAACTTGGCAATCAGGTCATCAACACTTGTTTTGCCTTCATGCCCCAAGAGATGCTGAGGGGGATGTGAATTGGTTCTGGAATTGTCCAGGCTGCTGGCATCACCCTCAGTGCTCAGGGTCAGGGCAACCTCAAGTGTTATAGTTCCATGATCTCCCAGTGAAGACTCCTTGGACTTGAGGCTGGCTGGCTGGGTTGGCTTGGGCTTGGGGCTGGTGCTCGGCTTCCTGGGTTGTTCCTTGTCCATTATTTCTCCCTGTGTCTGTACCAGACTTTTATGTGCTGGAGAACACCAAGAGAGCAGATCAGTGGCTTGGCACAAACACAGGCTCAGAAGTTACCTTGAGCAGCAGGAGCTTGTCTCAAGGCCAGGCAGAGTGGGGGATGTGTTGTGGAGAGGAGAAGACCCCTTCAATCCCTCTCATTATCCCCTTGGGGTGGGGCAGAGCAGAGAGCTGGTTCTTTCCTGGTGTCTCCTGGGGCTCTGGGTGGGAGGGAAATATCCCTGGAGAATGGGTTTGCTGTCAGAGAGTTTCCCACAGCTCCAGATGAGCCAGGCTTGGGTTGCTTTGGAGGAGCCAGTAAGGAGCCAGAGATCCCAGAGGAAAGATCAGCACTGCCATGGGGGCACAGACAGTCAGGGGAGAAAGCTCTGGGACTCCCTTGCTCCAGGGCCATTCCCAACAGCAGCAGCAGCTCAAGCTGTTACACCATGAAAAACTTCCTCAAGGGCACCAGAGCTCTGGGACTGTATTATAGGAAACCTGGGGCTGAGCCAGTGAGAGAACTGTGTTCTGTGGGGACCTTGGAAACCTGGCTGTATCTGTTTGCAGAAGTGCAGCCTCACCCTGCTGTGGATAGATGTTCTCTGCCCTGTGCCCAGCTAGAGCAGGACAGTGCTTTGCTCCTCCTGAACAGGCCAACGAGGGGTTAATGATGCTTGGTGTTCACCCTTCAGAGCACATCGGGGGACCTGCCCTTTTCCCTGCAGGTGGGCAGTGGAAATCCCAGTAAGCTGTTCCTTCTCCAGACAGTATGTGACACACAAGATCTATACAATCACCAGGAACTTTTCAACCCAAGGTGTTTAGTCCAAGTCCTGTACTCCAAGGGGAGATCAGGACTCCCCAAGATGGGACAGTGCTGCAGCATCTCCCCAGGCTCAAGAGAAGTGGCAGATTTGAGCTCCCCCCCAGCCCCTCTGGACTCACCACACTGCAGGGCACTGGTGCTGCACTGCTTCTCACAGAGGAACTGGATGCTCCTGCACGGGCTCTTGGCGAGGGGACGCTCCTGGCACAGGCAGCAGGCCACATCCTTGGGCACTTGGCTAAAGACAAGAGGGGATTATTGCAGGAACACCTGGCCGCCCAATCCATGGCTCCAAGCCCAGCTCAGGGAGCACACAGATACCATGCATGGGGCTTGTGCTTCACTGTGTGCCACAGCTCTGGGAAAGTCCCCTCACTCCCAATGCAAAACATTCAAAAGGGGATTTTATCCTGAAAAGTGGAACTGCTCCCAAAATACCAGGGGAAACAGAAATGCACCTGCCTGGAGTTCAAACTCAAAAGGTGAAACTATGCCTCTGAGCTGCTGAGTTTTTGCAGGTTCCCAGAAGGAAACAGCAACTCTTGAGCTCTCTGAGCTTGTTCTGGTTTTGTGGCGCATGGATTTCTTTCCCAAGCAGAGCCCTTATTCCAGCACTTGGGCCCTGCTGGCAGCTGGGGCTCAGTCCCACATACTCACAGGGTTTCCAAGCTCGATGTGGTCTGCAGGAGCAGTAGCAGCGTCTGTGGAGTCACATGGGTGGCACTCAGGTCTCTGTAAGCATTGGAAAGACCTCATTAAATTCTCCAGTGACCTTGCCAGAACTCTGCTCTGAGAGCAAGCCCAGTGCCCTGATGATCGTGATGCTGTTGGCAGAGGCAGCCACTTCTGCGTGATCAAAGAGAAGCCATTCTGGAGCTAAGCTTTCTTGCCTTGCCCTGCTCTAAACCAGGCTGTCAGAATCAGGAGGGCAGTCCTGCAGCTCTCCTGGTAGACAGATGCCAGCAGAAAGGATTGGTCCTCTCCCGACCCTCCTGCTGCCCTCCCCTGAGGGCAGCTCCAGTGCCTGAAGGAGGCAGGAGCCTCCAGCTGCTGGCACAAGTGCTCCAGCAAGAGTGCAGCTGATTCCCAGAGCCCTGTGGCCACTCCACGACCCCAGACCTGGATGGACTCTTGTCCCTGAAAGTTTGTGTCCCAGTTCCTGGGTTGCTTTGCACCTGGGGACACACCAGCACTGCTTGGCCTTTGTGTTGCTCTGCTGGAGCCAGGGGTAGCTGTGTCTCCAGCAGACTCAGGCTGGGTAAAAGGAAGATTTGCTGCTGCATCTCCGCTGCTCTCCTGAGAACAGGGCACTCAAGAGAGATACAGATCTCTGTTGATTTACTCCAAAAGAGCCAATACTTACAGAGAGCTCACTGAGGGCAGCTTGAAGAAGGCAGTGTCAGCAATGACAGCCAGCGGGTTATGGCTGAGGATCCTGAGAAACAAGAGAGCTTTGTCAGGGCCGATAGCAAGGATGTGAGCTGGGTGTGCCAGGCACGTGGGAATGGTCTGGCTGGTTTCAAGGAAGCCTTGCAGGAGATGAGCAGGGCAGGGGAAAGGGCCTTTCCAGCTGCACGCTCCTGCTGCTCCCTGGCTGACATCCACAAGCTTAGTCGGGACTTTCCAGAGGGCAAAGCTGCTCTTGCCTGCTGACCGCACAGAGACCCTGCAGAGACTCGCCCTGCCATGCCTTTAGCCCTGCTGCCACTTACAGCTCCTGGAGAAACCGCATGCCATGCCAGGCCTGGAAAGTGCCACTGCGGATCTGCATGAGGCCATTCCCAGAGAGGTTTCTGGGGAAAGAGGAGGTCACACAAAGGAATCAGGCTTGTCCTACAGGAAGAGGGGGGAAAGCAGCATCCCTCTGTCGGAAAGATGCAAATCCAAGGTGGAAGAGGGAGGAAATTGTTGATTTCTCAGTGTTTGTAGCCTGTCCAGGAGGGGAAGCGAAGGGCACAAGTGCTGACTCTATTTCTGTTCCAGGATGCAGCCAAGGCTGCAAGAACTGGCTGCTCTGATGGCTGCGTGTGGATAACCCTACTGGGATCTGTCCCCCTGGCATGGCTGTCCAGCCATCAGCATTGACCTTTGCAGCTAAGCTGGGCTCTGAGCAGGGCTGATTTAGGGACTGTGGGGAAAAGAATATTTTCTGACACAGGAAGAGTGCCCAATGTGAAGACTGTGCTAAAAACACCAGAAAGGAACTTGGTCACTCACAGAAACTTCAGAAAAGGCAGTGGCTCAAAAGCCCGTTCGTCAATGGACTGGATCTCGTTGCAGGACAAATCCCTGTTGTAGTTAGAACAGCAAATGTCATTTCCATTTGCCCTGTCACTTTGACTTGCCTGTGCAGCCTTGATCCCAGCAGGGACAAAGGCCATGTGCCCACAGCTGCGGCTGGGCTGAGCAGCAGGGCTCCAAGGAGGGACAGGCAGGAGCCCCTGACATGGGCAGGGCACGGTGCTTACAGGTGCTTCAGCAGGAACAGCCCCTCCAGGGAATGGCTCTTCAATGTCTGCACCTCGTTGTCCCTCAGCACTCTGCAAGGGGACACAGGGACATTGTGACAGCAGCCAAATGGCATTGTCATGGAAAATCTCCTGCAGCAGTTTGACTGAAGCATCTCTTTGGGTCACTGCAGGCATCGTCCCCACTCCTGGCCAGAGCAGGCATTTGCTTCGGGCTGGCTGGAGCTGACCACAGCTTGATCCCTGGGCAAACAGACACAGGGACAGTGCCCTGGGCTGCAAGAGAGGCGGCTCATGGCATTTCCTGCCGTGCTGGGAAGCCCTGGTGATTCACACCCCTCCTTGCACCACAGCCGAGCTTTAAATTCCAGTGGAAATGGGTGATATCGGGGTGCTGCTGCAACCCCAGAGCAAAAGATGGAAAATACCCAAACTCCTGACATTTGAAACACTGCAGGGCACTTACAAGGTCTCAGTCCACGGGTAGTCCTTCCAGGCCAGTTTTCCAACAGCAGCAATGGAGTTGCCAGTGAAATCTCTGCAAAGAAACGCAAGGCCCCAGCCCCTCTCAGGAAAACCCTTTTCCCTGCCATGGGGCTGCTAGCTGGAATCAGGCTTTGCCTACGGAAGGCCCAGTGTGCCCAGCCTGCCTTCACCCTCATGCTGAGCTCGGGCCCCCAACCGCCCCCGTCCACGGCCAGGGAGTCCCCCGGGTGTCCCACATGGGGTTTGCAGCACCAGGGAGCCAAGGAGGGGCAGCTGCAGGGCTCTGTGGGGCGGCGGGACTCACACGGCAGTGAGGGCCCAGCGGCGGCTGGCCGGGGGCACGGTGGCCAGGTCGGTATGCTGGCAGTCCACCCACCCACGCCGTGGGCAGTGGCAGGACCGTGGGCAGTGCTCCTTGGCCACCCCTGGGGAGGGGGCCACTGCCAGCAGCAGGGCCAGCAGGAGCAGAGCGTGCACGAGAAGTGTCACCAGGTCCATGGTGTGGCGGGACTGGCTGCAGTCACCTGGGACACAGATCTGAAGTGCAGCAGTGGCAGTTCCTGTGTCACAGTGGTGCTGCCAATGTCACAGTGGTCCTTCTCATGTCACTGTACAACGCTCGTGTCACCGTGATGCTACTTGGCATCAGAGCTTGCAGCAAAGTGGGGCTCGGGTAATGCTGTCACCAAATGACTCTGTCTCAGAGCCAGCCATCTGTGGAATCATGGAATGGATTGGCTTGGAAGGGGCCTTAAGGATGAGCCAGTGCCACCTCTGCCACAGGCAGGGACACCTTCCACTATCCCAGGTTGCTCCAAGGCCTGTCTAGCCTGGCCTTGGACACTTCCAGGGATCCATGGGAAGCCACTTCTGCTCTGAGCATCCTGTGCCAGGGCCCCCCTACCCTCACAGGGAAGTATTTCTCCCGAATACATGATCTAACCCTGCTCTCTGTCACTGTGAAACCTTTCCCATTTTTATTTGATTTGTGTGGCCAGGTTTTGGTATGGGGCTACAGGTGGTATTGAAATTTCTTTTGCTGATGTTGGCCAGCCTGCCCTTTTCTTTGGGGCTGCAGCATCCTACCAGAGTTAATAGCTGGGCTGATGGATGTGTCAGGCAGGGACAGTGCTTTGGTAGGGCCATGCTGCTGGTGTCACTTCAGCTCAAGTGACACATAGCTTATCCCAAGGCATGATTGGGTTTAGAGTGGTGAAATTTAGGTGAAAGTCAAAGTGTCAGGCAGGCTAGGCAGAAGGAGAAGAGGGGGATGGGTCACCCTACTGCTGCTAATCCCTGCAGCTGATGTCTCCTGCAACAGGGACTGTATCTGCATGTTTGCTGTTGGGATTTATGATAGCTGAAATAATCTGGTAATTCTGAATTGCCAAAGAGAAAGTGTTCTGCTATTTCTGTGTAGTAAGGATTTCACACTAATAGCATGGAATTAGGCAATATGACACATGGGTAAAATTATCTTTCCCTATTTCATGTGCTCAGCCCAATTTTAAAACCATAATCAACCAAACAGAAAGACACAAAGGGGAAAAAATGAATTAAAAAATTAATTCAGAGGGAGCACTTACACCAGGATTAGTGATTTAATTCAATGCAAGAATGACTGTAGGCATGCATAATTCAGAGTCAGCTCTGTACTTCTCCAACTCAGAAAGGAAAAAAGAAATTCTGATGCTTGTAGTCTGACAAACTGCAGTGGATGTTCTTAACTTTTGCACTCAAAGTATCTGTACTACTTGGATTTCTTACAAGACTGGAAGCCAAATGATGTGCAGGATCTGTGATTTTCAAGATGCCAGAACAGTTCAATGGTCACCAGTGTTATGGACCTGATTTTCACCAGTGACTTCCACAGGTGCACTGAGTAGCTCACAGAGAGAGATGGGAATGACAATCAGTAGTGCTTTCAATGTGGGCAGTGGGGACTTTGTGTGGTCATCTGGGAGAAACATTATGGGCTGGCAGCAGTCCACAGACTCAACTACTTTAGAAACCACTGATGTCATTTGTAGCATAAATAGTGTTTTTCTACAGCCTCAAAACCTTTCAGAAAATAAATAACACTTCATTTTATGGATACACCTTACAAATCTTTCCATCAGGCACATGTATCTGGGTTATACAAGATAGGTAGCAATGGCCCTTAAGGGAGCCATCACAACATTAAGTGACTTTTGACACCAAGAGAAGTTTTTATGCCAAAAATAGTAAGTTAAAGTAAGTAAATATTCATCATAGTATCAGACATAAATTGATCTTTAACCTATGATATTAACTAGTCGCTGCTAAGAGAGTACCAGTTCATCTATTAGACACCATAGAGTAAGTGCATGTCAGGAAGGGTTGGAAAGATTTCCTCCAGTTTTAATAATCCCTTTCCCCTGTACTCAGAAGATTCAGTCTATGGAGAGTTGTGGTCCTGAAGTTACCATCAGTTCCAAATATGACACTGCTATGTCAGCACTGGAGTTTTAATCTATACTGCCAGGCTCCCTCTAATTTTGGATCTAGAAATTTTCTTTTCTGTCTGCCCCTGATACACAAGCAGAGAGAGAGAATTTTTTAGTACCAATTACAAAGGAAAATATCATTGTTTAACAGCTTGCCTGAAGGTCCTTTGCAAATGCCAAAAGATCTCACAAGATCAGGGGAATTTTTATGTTGTTCAGAATTTTATGTAGAATAAAGTAAAAAAAGGCTCTGAAGGGAAATGTTGCTAATCTACTTAAAACTGCACAGTTTTTCTAAATGCGGGACCTTTAGTATTTTCTTCCCCTCTGTTTAGTTATTGATTTAATTTTTAAAAACTGAAAGCAGAGGCTTTAGGAAATTTGAAAACATTTTCTTTCTAAAATAAAATCAATTAGCTGTTAATATCTAGCTCTGGTGAAGAACTTCAGAGGCACAGATTTAAATTTCATCGCTTCATTCCCAGAGGAGTCTTACATCCCCCCTTGTTTTTAGTTGTCTGACTAGAGTAAGTACAAGGCTGCTCAGTCCTCTTATGGAACATGGTGTTGGGGGTTGAATAATTTTTTTCCTTTCTGTGGAATTTTTTCCCCATTGTTATGCTAAGTACTTGTGGCTACAAGTTAGTTGCCTCTCACTGGAAGGTGAGGGGAGGAGGGATGGACAAAGGGAGCCNTTTATGCTGTTTGCCTGGTTAGATATATTAGTAAAGAACTGTTATTCCTATCCCCATATCTTCCGCCTGAAAGCGTCTGATTTCAAATTATAGTGATTGAAAAGGAGCGGGTTACGGTCTCCATCTCGGGAAAAGGGGTTCTTGCCTCTCCTTGGCAAATACCTGTCTCCCAAACTAATACACATGGTTAAAGGAGGATAACAGTAACGTCCTGGCACCTCACCTGGGAAGTAAGATCAGCTTTAGACAGCACTGGATCAAATACCCATTTCCACCTACCAAGAAAATGCCTTCAGCACAAGAGGCTGGGTGAACACTCGATCTCCTGGACAAGGGCTGTGGGAGTCATGGGCATGTAGACAAGGACACTCAGTGGGGAATCCAGGGCTTTTCATCAATTTCACTTTATGCTGTCCTTGAATATAAAAATAGAAGCATTTCAGGATACAAAATGCCACACTTTGGTGCTCCCAAAACTAAATACAACTTGTTGGTAATTTAGTTTTGATCAGTCTTTCTCCTATTTGGTGAATTACATTTCTCTTACATCCAGTGTCACAATTTGAAGTAGAGCAGTGTCTTTATATCTAAAGAAATAGTTACGGTCATGAACTTTCTGTTGTTTCTTCATCTGGCCTGCAGTGGCACACATGATACAGTCAGGCCAACTCCATTAACATCCCCAGCAACAGCATCTTGATGAGACATGGTTGAGTCCTTCTAGCCCAAAATGCTCCTTAGAGGCCATGGAGCAAAGAGTATACATCAAGTCCAAAGTGCTCTCCTCAGCCCTGATCCAGCCTCAGGTCTGATGGGGAGCTCAATTTCAAGAGGAACCTTTGCATAGCAGAAAAATGTCTCCAGAGTAAAAATAGTGGTTACTTCCACAAATATAAGTCCATCAAAACATAGACTGTAAGCTGTTGCTCTAAAACACAAATACATTTTCCAGGACTTGAAAGCACAAATTCACCTGCTCTTCTTGTCTGTGCTAAATTCTATGTGGGAAATCTTACGTAAGTCCTTGGGTTCTCTGCACGTGACACCACACTGGATGTGGGAACACACCAGGCAAACACAAGCCCCAAGGCATGCAACATGCAGGTGCAGTTGATATTTTTACATGCTTTTGTGAATCAGATTTTACAGGTGATTTTCTTGGACAGTTTTTGGGAAAAAAATGCCCCCAAGGACATCTTGACTCACAGTAATCACAACAGTTTTTTTGGTGACCAAAATCTCTGCTCTGGCTGATGCAGGCACTGTTTTTCAAAATTCAAAAGGAAGTCATTGAGACTTACTTTCTTGTCACTTAAAGAAATATCACCCTGTAATTGTCCTTTTGGCCTTTTGCCTGGAAAAAGGGATTTCTTCTGTTTCTCTTCTCCAAGTCATTGCTTCAAAGGTTTGCCAGTTCCTAGGTTTGTAGGAAGGAAAGCTGCTGGGAAGTGGTCAGGCTGAGGATGAGGTTTCATGCAGAAAAGGAACTCCCAGACTCCACCACAGCCATAAGTTTTTTGGCCTAGTGAGGGGTATATCTCCTCCTTTCAAGTGACTTCTCACAAGTAGAACAGCTATAAATGGCTACTCTGGTATTTTTAAAAAAAATTCATAAAAAGGAATATGCAAACTCATTTTTAATGCTGTCTTTAATAAGTACTGAATGTTCTCAGCACTCCAGGGGAAGCAGAAGGAGTGGTATATGCTGCCTATTTTTAGACTTTCAAATGTTACTTCCAGTTCATTCACTAATGTATTACCGATTTCTGGATGGTAGAACAGCCATTGAACTCATTTAACTTCTCAAAGCCTATATCTAAAATTCAGTAATTGTCTTCAGTCGTTTGAATTCTCACCACCCATCATTAGTCTGGCTGTGCTGAATCTTCCCATCATTTGAGCCAACCTGCCTCTGCCACACCATGCAAATGCCTTACAACCCACAACACATAAGGCTCTGATGTGGTGGCACCTGCGTAAATCATCCTCATTTCCCAGGTCCATCCTGGAGAAGGCAACTGCTCCTCTCACATTCAACCTTTCTGTTTCAATGGAGGAAATTACAGGATTACAGGCAGTGTTTTCAAAACCCACATTTCAAATGTGTGAGTACTGGCAGGTATACATTGTGTGTGAAACATTGTGTGTGAAACATTGTGGTCCAGTTGATATCCAGCACAAAATTTCCTACCATCAGTTCTAAAACAAATTGGTCTGCCATGGGTAGAAAGGAAGTTTTTTGTCAGGTTAATACATGATTAATAGCAAGAAGCCAGAAGTTAACTATTAAAAATCAGGTTTCTGGCAGAGTGCATGAGGTTCTATACTGGGACCATTCCATGTATTCTGTACATACCTGCACCAGCCATTTTTGTATGGGTGTGGCATAGTTCAATATGCCTTTGGAAAAGGAGTTGCAATATGTGCTACACAGCCTGAAGATAATACAAAATAAATCAAGATAGTCTAATCTAAAACTGTCTGCAAGAATTGTCACCAGAACACTGAATAAGAGGGCAATAAGCTTGCAGGTGAAATTGAGTGCAAATAAAAGCATAGTTAAACTCAAGGAGAAAATTATCATTGCTGCAACATCCACAGCCTCTGAATTCCCCTTTATGAGCCAGAGAAGAGCCCTTAATATCAATGTGACTAGTCTGGAAAGGTCATTTAGTGCTCAGAGAAAAACAAATAAACTATGAGGAGTGGTCAGCTGTATGACTGTTGCAGTAGAGTACATGTTGGTATATTTGGATTTAATACATTTTTTAGTCTAGGTAGTACAGGTAGAGGCAGCAGCTGAGTGTTCAGGATGCAGTGTTCAGCCTTTTCTGCATCTCAGGAAGAGAGAAGGAAATGGGAAACATTATTATACCACCTTATAAAAGCATATAAATGCATCTCCAATATTGCTTGCAGTGTCAGTCATCCCAGGTTTAAAATATGATAAATTTGAAAACTACAGAGATAAGGCATATGGAAAACCTTCTTTTGAGAGCAGAAAAATACAGTTTTAGATTCTTCAGCATGCAGAGAAGAGATTAGACATGGGACTCTGCACAGACAAGAACTGGTGCTACAGTGATAGGGAAAAGTAATAGGGAAAAACAATTGATTTTCCACACAGTGCAAGGACTTTGAACATCTAATATGATTACTGGGTGGTAGGTTTTAAACAAACAAATGGAAGTGCTTTTTTATGTAAATGCTTAGCTGAATTGTGGAACTCTTTGGAACAGCTTAGCACTATTATATAGGAGAGGGAATCCAGAACACATAAAATTGTAGGGTTATGAGAAGATCACAAGTATAGGTAACATATTTAAAAGTCAGTAGCTAGAAGAGGGAGCAAAGGATATTTAGCAAGATATTTAGCAAACTGGTGAAAAAATTAATCCTGTGAAAGCCCTTGGTAGAGACAAAGGATGCTCTTTCAATTAGCTCTATGGCTGCAAAGAGTTAAAACTTGCTCTGATATGATATAAAGCTTAGCAAATCTTCCAACTGAATTATGCCTTATTTTAAACTCCCAAATTTGCTACATTTTTAAGCTCTTTGCTCTGTGGCGAGCCAGTCAGTAATTGCTAGTTTTAGACACAAAACTCCATAATCCATGGACTAATCATAAACAAGCACACATCCCCAGACACCTTTTGCCTTGTTCCTCTCACTGCTGCAGTTGCATTTCTGCCTCCTCTGATCCATACATCTCAGCAGCCACTGACTTAGCCACAGAATATCTTATTTCTTGTGATCCTGGCTCTTTATTGGCTCCTGCTCAGACTTCATTTGGAGAATTATGTCCTGCACAAGTTTGTTTTTTCCAAATCTTTTTGCCAGGTGACTACAGGTAAGATTTTGTGACACACAGACCATGCACAGTGGCTCAAGGATGCCTTGAATATTTAAGGAGTTTTGCCCTCAGAATTATGTCAGCATGAGGATTAAAGAAATTGCACATTCAGCTGACAGAGCCATTCCAGGAGATGGCCTTGGAGAGGCACAGAAATCTTCTTCATGGCAGTTTGCCAGGAGAGCTTTTGTCATTCCCCTAAACACTATAAACTCCAGTGGGAAAACAACTCGTTCACCAGCACGAAATGTGCAAAAGGGCATTTGCCTCTCGAATTTAGTCACTGAACTGAGGTCTCCTCTGGCTACAGCTCAAGGCAAAGGGTGTATGCGGCAGAGAGGAGAGGTCATGGGAGCTAAACAGAGCTCAGCCAGCAGGGGCAGAGATCAAAGAGAGGCAGTTACCCAAGCTGATCTGCAAGAGCTGGTGCAGAGTCAATGGGTCCTTGGCAGCTTCTCTCCTTCCCAGAAACTTTGGAGCAGCTTTTAACTAAACACAGCACTGGGTGGAACAGAGCCTGGGCATGGGACCTCGGCTTGATGCAGTGTTGGAGGGGAATATTGCACTTCACTTTCACTCCCTCATCCCAGCTGCTCTTGCACTTGATACTCACTGGCTATTTGTCCAGATTGCAGAGATGATGTTTCATGCAGTGCATGCCAAATTCATCATTATGACATGCCAGAGAAATTTCCTTTTTCCACATAAGTCAAGTCACAGCAGGTCTGGGAGCATCTTTTTACTCAGATTTAAGCTCCAGAGCTCTAAAGAATGACCCTACAGAGCTGTGCCTGCACCAGGTGCTCACCCAAGAGTGGCATAAGCTGTTGCAGCACCCATGGGGTCCCTGGAAGCTGCCTGTCCCCACGTCCCCTGTGCTCCTTAGCAGTCCAGCCAGGGGTGGTTGGGTATTTTGCAAATGTCTCAGGAGCTGGGCCATGGAGGGGAAAGATCTGTGTTACACCTTGTTTTTGTAAAAGCTGCATTTGGCCTTAACTTGCCAGTTTCCTCCCCTGCCCGGCTCAGCATCACGTGTGTCCTCTGCTGCAGGAGCTGTGAGCCATGAGGTGTTTGGGCTGCTCCTAACACGGGAAGCCCAGCTGGGGCAGTAGTTAGGTGGTGCCCATAATTACACAGCTCCCCAGTAGCACCACAGAGGGGTGACCTTGAAAGCTTCTTCCCCATGTAGCTGTTTGTGTGCCCCCAGGTCTGCAGAGTGAAATCCCCTACATTTCATGTTGCAGCTCATAAAACTGTAGGTCAGAGAAGCATTAGTTCAAATATCTGCCTTTAATTCCTCTAAACAGAAGATCTCTAAGTTTTCGCTACACCTTCATATTACATTTTTTTCTGTGGTTTTTTTTAACTGCCCACAGGAGAGGAGTGTGAAACACTCCCAGAACAGGCTGTCTGTAAAAATTACTTTTTGTAATGACTTTTCCCTCCCATGCAACCTGGATAGAATTTTGAGTATGTTGCAGTCAACTTATAAGTCTAAGGTAAAAGACTAGGAGAAAACCAAAAGAATATGTTGCTTGCTAGGACATAAATTCAAGGGTTTTAAAAATATTTTTATCAAACAACATGCAAAACTAACTCACATAGCATTTACCTTTTCCCAGCTATAACAGACTTACATGATAGCAAACACCAAGGAGTCCCATGGGGTTTTTCCTGTTCTAAACAGTTTGAGAAGAGAAAATGTGTAAAGGTGAGAGAAGTTCTTCCAGCTTGTAAGTTGGGAAGAGAAATATTAAGAGACAAGATGTCAAAATAAAGTCTGAAAAATAATGAAGAGGAAAGGAAGAAGGTGTGCCACATCTCTTAGAAACATCAATGTAATGCCAGCCTGGAAAAAAGGGCGGACATGAGAAACACAAATTATGCTGAGAAATAAGAAAGGCAGCCTCAAATGTAGACAGTGTGTAGGAGATCCTCATTACAGTCTACAGTTATAAAAGTTACCCGTCTATTGGAAAAAGTTTGAGGAAGGCATATCTACAAAATTAAATTCCTTCAGCTGCACCCTATTTGGTTTACTCTTTCACTGCTTAAAATTGTTCCATTAAGCCTAGTGCAGCAAACTCCTTTCCTAGGTTAGCTTGAACTCTCCTTGACCTGGGACCAAAGATTAAAGAATTCCCTCTGAAAATGAGTTTAATTTGCCTTTTTGCTGTTTTGGACAGACAGGTAAGCTTTTGGAGGAATTTTATGCTCTTATTCACATCTTAATGTCTTCCCTGTAGCAATTAATTAAAGGTGGAACAGAACTGGCACAGCTGCACTCTCAGGAAACTGGTGGGTTTGGATATAAATGCTGGCATGTGTGTGCATGTGAAAGGGTGAAGAGCTGGAAACAGTGTGAAGAAGTTAATGATCCTTAAGACTTCAGACCTCACCTTGGATCCATTAGATAAATTAGCTATAGAAAGGAGGATAGTATAAGCTGCTTCAAACACCCCAGGGTGTCCTCTAGTGTCACAGGAGTGGCTGCCAGGGCAGCATGCAACCAGGCTGCTCTTCAAACCCTCTACAAGCAAATCACTCATCACTGCAAGTGGTGATGGGCTTGATGGTATTTCACTTGGCTTGAGTGGAGAGCTCAATTTTGAGAGCAGAGAATCACACCAGTGATTTATAAAAATAAGGGATAAACCTCAGCAATAAATATCTAAAAGGAGAAATGAAGACTTCAGAGCAGTCACCCAGCAGATGTCCCTGCAGAGGAAGCACAGTTGCTTTCTCCACCAAGCTTCACACCCCAGCAGACAGTGGAGAGGCAGCTGAATGACAAAATACTCGGTTCATAAAATCTTTTGCTGTCTGGGAGAGCAAGTAAATAAAACAAAGTGTAGTCAAGCCTCAGGTCAAATTTATGTGTGTTATCAAGGTCATGCTCTGTAGGGCAAAGATTTTCCAAATATTATAACCCCTACAAAAATAGAATAGAATAGAATAGAATAGGTCAATAAAAGCAATGGGCAACAATTCACACTCTAATCCAACTGCCTGTCCACTTCAGGGCTGACCAAAAGCTAAAGCATATTACTAAGATGAATTATCCAAATTCATCTAAAACACTGACATCATCCATTAATGCTTGGAGCATCAACCACCACAATAAGACACCTGTTCCAGTGTTTGACCACACTCTTGGTAAAGAAATGCTTCCTAACATAAAGTTTGAGCATCCTTGATGAAGGTTTGAGCCATCTCTAGCCCCTGAGAGTAAAAACTGAGAGTAAATACATCCCAGTTTGGTATCATCAACAAACTTGCTAATGGAGCATTCAACTCCTGCATCCAGAAAACTGATAAATACATTAAACAGGACTAGTCCTGGAGCTGAACCCTGAGAAACAGCACTGGTGACTGTCCCAGATGAAGCCCCATTCACTACAACTATTTGAGCCCTGGAATCCACCCAGCACACTGTGAATCCACTCATCCCACAGCTGGACAACTTATCCAGAAGAATGCTGTGAGGGACACTATCAAAAGCCTTACTAAAAATCCAGAAAAACTATATCCACTGCCTTCCCTTAATCCGCTAGGTGGGTTTTTTTATTGCAGTTATCAAATCAGTAAAACAGCTCTCCTTCTGTGAAACTGTGTTGACTGTGCCTGATCATTGCATTGTTCTTTCAATGCCTTTCAGTAGCACCCAATATGATCTTCTCCATATTTTTTCCTGGAATTGAGGTTAGACTAGTAGGTCTGTAGCTCCCTAGGTCTTTTCTTGTAGATTGGAATAACACTGGCTAACTTCAAGTCAGCAGGGACCTTCCCAGACTCCCAAGACCTTTGGTAGATGGTTGAGAGCAGTCCTGACATAACATTCATTGAGTCTTTCAGTGTCTGGGATGAATCTTGGACCTGTGAACATTCATCTGAGTCTTATATTTATACATACATACTGAAATTTTAATATATATGTATATAGCTAGTGTGTGTAGGTATATATATGTTAATAACACTTATCTATTGAAATACATATACAAGAAATTATGGAAACTAGGATCCAAGACTAATCCTTGTGTCTGTGTACTTAAGGAAAGAAAAGTTGAAGCCATTAAAAAATTATTACCAGAGGTACACAGGTAGGCAGAATGAGCTTCCACCAAGGAGAACTGTTTCATGAAAGTAAGAATTTGGACTTCTAGCTAGATGCCATCCTAATGATGCTGAGGCTGTATATGAGTTATTAATGAAAAGTACCTGCTGCAAAAACTCTGGAGTGAGAATTTGAGTGTTAAATTATGCAAGTGGAAAGGACTTGGTTAACAATTTTTCTGGCTGAGAAACAGATCCTGATAATGAGGAGAATTTCAGATAGAAAACTACAGAATTTACCTTGTGACTTACCTTCTCATCTTCTCCTACTGTGTAAGTGAACAATGCAGCCTGAGGCTGCAGGAAGGTTAAACACAGCCTTAGAAATGAGACTTGAGCAGGTCCAAAGGGGGAGTCTTCTAACAGAGCATGCATGCCTGCAACTGAAATTCTTGCATCTGCTGTCCCAAATGTCAGCAGTGAGAAATGGAAATTGGCTCGTCCCAGTATGCTCCATAGAGCAGGGAGTCATCCATATATGCTCCAGTATTCCCCCATCAGCTACAAAAAAGGAGGAAAACCAGTGCAGGAATACTAGCTCAGACTTGTGTGTCTAGAGGGGAGAGCTTCCAGAAAAATATCTGTTAAGAACACTTGAGTGTTCTTAAGTGAGTGAGTAATTTCTAGTGAAGCACCTTCCACTAATCTGCTGCAAGTATGGAGCTCACTGAGATGTAAAACAAAACACAGGGTTTCAGAGGCACAATTTCTACAGCTTGCTTGGAGTGAGGTGGTCCATACCAGTCACATGCTGTCTTCATATTTATGTTCACCTGAAGGTGCAGGGGTCAAAGCTGAAGGAAGAGGTTATAGTCAGCTCCAGATAGAAGATCAGACATATTCACACATCCCACTAGCTTGTAGGATCTCTGCCTGATCTCTGCCCTCTTTCAGGATTATTTTTAAGCTCTGTTCCCTTTGAATCCCATTCAGGTTAATTCTCATGGCTAAGCATGGCTAGTTATTTATCCCCAGAAGTACACGGAGACCTCACTGGTGCACCCACCAGCACAAACTCGGGCTGAGCATGCCATACCTCCCTAATTCACACACAACTCACAGCAGACTGCTGCAAATCTGTGCCTCCCTGTTGCTCAGCAGGTGACTTTTTGGATGCTGCAAAATTCACCTGTTTAGTTTTTAGCTGCCGTGATCACACTTGACAGCTTAGGATCTCTCTGTTTGGTCTTTTGTTCTCAGCTAATGACAGCAGTACTAAAGGAATTGTATTAGTGAGGTTGATTTCTGTACATTTACCCCAGTGATGTCAGTGGGGCTCTGTGGATACAGCACACATCCAGAGCTCCCACTGAATGTGAAACAACTCAGGAATACAAAAGAACATATGCTCCCCAAAAATCTCCCCAGATCAGGCCTCTGAGCAAGGAGGGCCAGCAGCAGCAAGTGATGAAAGCCCCTCGTACTGTTCTTCTCAGCCTCTGCATTTTGCTCTGCAGTGCTGCAGCAGGTGTTAAGCTCACAAGCTATATATTTTTCCTTTCCCATATAGACTGAAAAATAATGACCATGAAATATATATGTATTCAATAAGGGTTTCTTCCTTCTAAGGTCTCTCTCTGGATCAGGTTAGTGGAGTTTTTAGCATTACAGAGACTTTAATTTCTTTCCCTGAAAATTCCCTGAGGTGGGATTTGCAGATTTTAGACCTGGCTTGGGTGAACACTTCAACTGATACAGACAGCTGCTAAAAATCAGCACATATAAGCATACCCTAAGCATGCAAATGAGAAAAGAAAACTTTGATTTCCCCACTCTTTTTTTCCTTGATTACAGCTAAATGTTCATCAGTCTCCATAGTTACTATTTACTATGGATAGAGCAGCCTCATGGAAATATTGCATTGCTGTTGGGCACAACCTGAGATTTATTACTGTGAATTTTGCACTTCAGGTAAGAGGTGTTAATAGGGTGCTTGTTCACCTGCAATGGATAGTAAAATAAGTTCATCTTAGATCTGTTGAAACATTTCAAATTCCCATTTCTAGAAGTATTTTTTTTCAGCTTTACCCTGGCAGATTTGTTGCAAAGATATTCTAAAACAGAGAGAGTTTATGAATGGATGAAGAAAAGCACAGCCAAAGCATTTGTTTCATGGGGATAGATAAGATTATCTTTCCTAACGTGTTCAAGTGATAGACATTGTTGAAGACTCTTTAAAGCCACCATGCTAGAGTCATAACATCATTAATTATTCTGCAAATACCAGATCGTGTTTCAAATGAGTAACAGAAATTATTAACTCTGAAACTTATTGTGTCTAATTCACCTCTTTAAAAGCCACCTGCAGCAGTCTCAATCTGGTAAATGCATAGACAGAGGCAATTTTCCCACTAACCTGTTGTTAGAGAAGCCAGTAGCACAATCTTTTATTTTTAAATGCACCTTGACTCCTGTTCTTGTCTTTCTTACCATAATTCTCTTGATAAATTGTCAAAGAATTATTACTAATTATATCCATAACTAATAAGCTACCAAACAGTGGTCAAATACTGCTTATGCGACTCCAGTGCTCTTGCTGAGGCCACATAAGTGTGAGAGGGGGTGTAAATCAGCCTTTCACATCTACAGGGGCTGATGCTGTTGCTTTTTTCAGTATAACTGTGCCTTTTCTCATGGCTGTGTGAGAAAAGTAATGAATTTGATTTAGCACTTGCTTCACTTGCAGCTTTGCCATGCTGTGAATGTGCAGGAGAACTTTCAAAGGAATGTTTGTGTTGGGAACAATAAAACTAATTTTTTCCGTGCATGTTGCAAGGCTCCCACTACCTCCCTGCTGAAGGGAGATCAGTCCTTACTTGTCCATGCTAGAAAGGAGGTTCAAGGGCAGCATTCCTGTCCCCATCAGTTTCAGGGTGCCCTGGTCAGGGGCACTGTCTCAAGTCCCATCAAAGACAAGCCAGTTCTAATTTATTCATGCTGTTGTATCCATGGCAAGTGTGCATCTGCAGTCCAGTCATTCATAACATCCCATGTTTAGTGCAGAAGGATCTTTTTTCCCCAGGGTTGAAGACCTGAGTATTCCTGCAGCCCCTGTGGCCCCTGAGCATGCTTTTGCTCAGGCACAGATGCCTACATACCCTCCTCCATGCCTTGTGAGTGCCTCCCACCTGACTGGCTTCTGAAACTGCTTGGTTATAGCTGAGTCTTTCAAGACTGAATAGCCACTATTTTTCTTCTGCTTCTCACCGCCTCCCCATCACAGCACAGCCGAATGAGAGCTACTCCAAGTGGCTGATGCACTGACTGCAAATGGCTGGGATGCACTGAAAGGCAGCCACATTCCTCTCTCCTGAAAATGTGAGCTGCCAGAGGGCTGGAAGCACTTCATCTTGTTAACTTCCTTCCTCTGCACACCCCACTTGCCAACGAAGGTAGAAAATGACTGGCCAAATAGCTACTCTTTAGCTACTCTAAAGCATCAGTAGTAGGCAGAGAGGATGTTGTGGGATTTCATCCCAGATGCTATATCAGACCAGTTCACATAAAAAAAGGCAAGGTGACATGCATAGAAATTATCGCCCATGCTTTACACTGCACTCACTGCTGTCAGTGGGAACTCTTCCATGCTCTGCATAGGGCCAGAAGTGCTGGCAGCAGTGGTGACAAGAGGATGACAAGAAGAGTCTGCACCCTGTGTCATTTCAATGGGGACTTCCAGAGTGTAGCTTAAGGAGGCTGCAGGTATCCTTCATTTCCATATATTGCTCCAGTGCTGTCACACCTCCAGAGTGGTCACTGCAAATCTGTATGATCTAAAGAATCTCAGCCTGCAGTAAAATAAAATTTTAAAGGAAAATATAAAACTAATTAGGGAAACACATTCATACTGATACATAAGAAAAACAAATTTTCTGGCGACAAGCAGTATATTTACTAAACAAGCTATAAAAACAGGGACAAGAATAGGCAATGTTTCTGAAGTTTTACAGCCTGGATGGGCATGAACTCAGGCCATATCAGAGGGCCTGAAATAACCCACATTTTATGAATAAAGCAAGGAAGTAAACTGTGAGCGAGATCAGGCACGGAGGAAGCTCCCCACAGAAGGGAAATATGTCTGTGTTTCCCCCTATACGATGTGAGATATTCCTCCCTTGAACTGCCACTGTAACCTGAGCTCCCTGTCATTTACAGCAGAAAGAGATTTGTGCTGAGGAATTTGAATTTCACAGAACCAAGGGGACAAATGACCCTGCACTTGGATGAGAGCTGTTTTCTTCAGCTGCCTGTCTGTCAAGTGCAGAAGGCAGCAAACAGAAGAGGAGATGTGCTGATTACTGCAAGGCACAGCCCAGCCTCTCCGTGAGCAATTACAGTAAGTTCATCTCCCTGGAGTTGCTCCTGTTGAGTTTCATGTTTTGCAGGCATTTTCTTTAGGAAAATTCCTTTTTTACTGTCCCATCTTCATTCTAGTTTGATAGGACTTATCCAGCTTGCTTCATTGAGGATCTTAGAAAACAGTATTTGCCATTAACTCCCCATAAAAATACTGACACTTGAACCAATCTCCCTTGGGGAAATGGGTATAGGTACACAACATCCAAAGCCCCAAAGGGGTCTAAGTGCCAAATGCAGTGTCTACCTGGATCAGTGTTACCCTCTATATATTACTAGGGTTTTTAATTTCTCTTCTAACTTCGTATGCTCAAGGCATTTATTACTGGACAAAAGTCACAGACTTACAAGGTATTCAAACATTCACACAAATCTGTAATCTATGGAGTTAAAACCTCCTTCCATTTCTACCCAGCAAAGCTGCTGAGAGCACAGCAAAGCATGGATGCAAATGAAGACATCGTTTGACTCACAACAATTTGTGTGTCTTGACAGGCAAGGACCAAACACAACACAGACATTACCCCACATAGTTCCTAGTCTACAAAGGCAAATAAACAAAACCAGCCAGAAATGGTTGGTGAGAGGGAAATAAAAGTTTTCCTATGCATTTTTGAAAAGGTCAAGGCCAGTGGCATTGCCTGCATATCAGTTTAAGCCAACTTTTTCAGTAATGGATCATTCCTGCTCTTCTTTGGGATTATGTTCCCAAATGTGACAGCTAAGAAGGACTTTGAAATCTCAAAAGAAAATACAATACTGTGCTATCTGAAGATCACCCATTGTGAGCCCAAAATGTGCAGTCTGTGGGTCTAGTGACTCTGGATTCCACCTGCCAAGTGGATCCAGCTCCTCCTGCATCCGTTCACAGGCAGCAGTAATTTGGCCCAGGATCACAAGGTTTCAGTCATGCCAACACAACAGAATTTAGAAGGAAAATGGCTCAGACAACTGGTTTGATCCTCCCTTCATACAGACAGAATTTTCACATGGAAATATTTCTGAAAAGTCAACTGTGACACAAACAGTGACTGCAGATACTAGAGATACTGAAAACTAATGGCTGGAAAAGGTTTCCCACATAAAGATCACTGTTGAATTCAGGCTCTGTATATAAATGAAACACATCTGTTGGCTATGTATATTATGAAAATTATCATGCTAGATTGAAATCCTCTGATAAAAGTTACTGAACTAATCCCACAGACTTTCTTCATAGACATTTTAGAAGGGACTGCAAGGCCAGACTAAGCAGAGGAAAACAAATAGAAACACATAAGACAAAGGCAAATCTGTGTGTATATATGAAATAAAGAAAGATCTCACCCTTATAATCAACTCTGGTGGCCAGATGATGCCCAAGGTCAACCTGAAGAGTCAGTCAGCATTTTGGACTTAGAGGGTCTCTTTTGCAAGGATGACCTGGGAAGGCATTTATTTGCTACAATCCTGTTGAATTATGTAGAGCAGACATAGAGACTCCCTATTCCTGCATACCTGCCAGCTTCCATTACCTGTTTTTTTTAAAAGAGGTACCAAGAGAACTGCTGTGTTGTAAGGAGTGGTTTAGTGAAGTGGGAGGAGAAGGCAAAGGCAGCACTGACCCTTCCTAGGGCAGTCCAGGGCTGCGCATCCCCCCTTCACATTGCTGCAGCCACATCCAGTCCTGAAACAGGGCCACACACCCTCTTTTGGCTTTCCAAACATGACCCATGTTTGGGACAGAGATTCCCATCACTTCAACTGTCTGTGACTTCCTGCATTTTTGACTGGTGAGGGGCAGCTGATGTGCAAGGCTGCAGAAGAATGATGGTCAGGCAGAACAATCAAGGCAACAGGAGCACTGCAAAAATAGGACAATAGCAAGAAATCTAGGGATTATAGCATCAATAAAGATGTCCAGAATAGAAAATTTGGCAATCAAGATGGCAGAACAACCAGCTGAGGCCATGGGCATCATTGCCAGAAGGCACCATCCCAAAAGTCTGATGGGTCCATGGCTCTCAGTGGATGGGAGCTGCCACAGCTCTGCTCGGGCCAAACTGGAGGCTTGCCCACTTGCTTGTTAAATCCTGCACACTTCACGCTGATAATCATCAGACACCATTTTTAAAGCTGAAATCCCAATTTTCTTTGTATCTTTTAGAGAGGAAGTGTCATGCTTCATACCAGTTTGTTACAGAAGACCAAGCAAAGCTTAAAAACTTATGCTTTAATCTTTAACTTAGTCTGCAGAATAGGTTTAGGTTGGATATTGGGAAAAATTTCTTCACTGAAAGGGCTGTCAAGCACTGGAACAGGTTGGCCAGGGAGGTGGTTGAGTCCATACCCCTGGAGGTATTTAAAGACACATAGATGTGGCACTTAGGGACATGGTTTAGTAGTGGACGTGGCAGTGTTATGTTCATGGTTGGACTCAATGATCTTAAAGGTCTTTTCCAACCAAAAAAATCTATAAGCATTTATACAGAAAGGAAATACGACTTGTTCAAAGGATACTTGTCTCTTTATAGATCAAGTGAATATTTCCATGGTCTTGGTCCCTCATTTTGAACTGTGTTGCTTTTACTCCTTGTAATTTTCTTCAAAGGGAGACAAGAGATTTTAGGTATTGCCTGCAGGTCTCCATTTCATGCAAATAATTCCAGTGTTTATTTTCTATTTACTGAAGCAAGATATAACTGCAGTTAGTGTTTGTTTAAACAGGATAAATGTATACAATGTACAATTATATATTTATGTATATATATTACATATTATTATAATGCATACTATAAATACTGTAATATTAATAACACATCTTTTATTTCCCTAGAACACACAGGCTTTGTACCTTAACTTCAGTGCCAAGGACTAGTTTCGAGCAGCTTTCTGTAATTTTGTGGAGTGAGTGCTCAGTAGGAAGAAGGACCCTGCAAAGGTGAGATAATCCTTGTAATCATGGCTCTTACAAGCTGATGGAGATTTGACTGATTGAAATAACTCTGAGGAACTTCGGTGGTTGTGGGACCACTGATAAAGCAGCATCTTTTCTCAAAGACCAGATCCTACTACTATTTGTATTTATAATGCATTTTGTATCACCAAGAGTGACAACAAGCCTGAAATTCTCACTTCTTCATGCATTTCATAAAGAAGATAATCAGCATCTTACTCCTTGAATCCCAGTGTTGTTTGAGAAAGAGCCATATAATTTAGGAAGGAGCCATGAAAAAATGCAGCAAAACAACACTCACAGCAGCTCTGTATGCTGATTCCTATGTGGTCATGCAGGTCTGTGATCATGCAGATCATTAGTCTTTTAACTTGGTTAAATCCTCTTTGAAAAAGCGAATCCTATGCACTAAGAAATATTGTTTTTCTAGTTATATTGTTATACACATCAATAGATAGATCACATTTATTATTGTTTAGGCTTATACATTACTTACTCCATTTCATGAATACCTTTGACAGTGTACTCAGGAACAAAAGTTAATCCTAATTACATTATAATGGCAGAAAGCAGATGTACTACATTGTGGGACATGGCCCAAGCAATGAAGAATGACTGAGGGAACCCAGGCAAAACTGGCAAATGCTTACTAACTGTCCCAGAAGTGCTCTGTGAGGGTGTGGGAAAATCCAACACCACTAGAAATGCAGTAAAGGAAGGAATTTCAGGGCTCTTTCATGCTCCAGAAGAGCCACGTGGGCACTTTGGTCTTAGACTGGGACAAATTTACAGTGATTTGTAAGGTCTTGCACTGTCAGAGGTTGCTCACTAATAAGCAGGAGACAAAACAGGATGCAATTCCCTGCCACTGAAACACCCAGCATTTCACCACGGGCTCCCCAGAGACAGAATATAGCTTTACATTTAAGAATCCAGTTCAGTAAAGCACTTAAGCAGATACTCAATAGCAGACAGAAAAATCAAGCACACATGGCTCTATAGGAAGGCTAAATCTGCTCCAGACCATGCTGCAGGGCATCCTCCTCTCAGCACCACAAATGCAACTGTTGAGCCTCTGTCAGTTCTTTCTTCCCAATCCCCAGGTTTCACAAGATTTAATGTGAAGTCCAGTTCTAAATCATGAGCATGAAAGGAGTCCCTTTGCAGATGATTCAACCCCCATCCTGGCTTGCCTTGTTTCACTGCATGCTGTCATTCCAGTGATCATTCCTTCTGGTGTAACTCCACTGTCTTAAAATAGACCATCTCTGAAAGGAAAGTCATTAGAGTCAGCAGTTTATTTTGAACAGAAAGGGGTACCAGGCGTGTCAGGAGCCCAACATATTCTTCTTTTCAATCCCATGATCAAGACAAATTTCCTGAACAGGTTTCTGAGCTGAACACCTTTCTGGCTGAAGTGATGTTCCTTTAATTTTCCTTTTTTGTTTCCAATTAGATGAAAGAATTTTGCATGGGGTCTCCTGTGCTGACATTTATTGTCATATCTTTTCTACATGGGTGCATACCTATAAGCTGTGTGTCAGTGACATGAAAGTAAAACTGAGCCTCATTATTACAGGCTCAGATAATTGATGTAGTATGACAGAGGTTTTCTTCAGAAGTCTTTCCATCTCCTATACTCTGCACCAGGGAGTTTTGTCCACTATGTCGCTATCTTGCTTGTCACAGTCCTTCCCACAGTAGGAAATAAGTGTCCTAAGAATTAATAGGAGTCTTAAGAAGATTAAGTCATTAGTGTCTTTGTTAAGTGAACACAGCATTAGTCACACACATAGAATTTAGCATGTGCTTCAATGCTTTTAACAAGTGCAGCTGAAGGAAGGAGACATCTCAGTCAAAAACATGCTGCATAATTAGAGGCCAAACTACTGCATGCCCCTTCTAGGGCACAGAAATGAATATGACCTGCTATCTCATGCCAGTTTTATATGCATGTAGATGATTTCAGTTCCTGACTTCCATATGTCCTTTTGCAATGCTTGCATTCACTCCTCAGATTCTTTTGCAATCACTGCTGACGTATTTTGAGAAAAAACAAAGTAAGGCACATTTGCTGAGGCAAAGCATCTTCCCATCTCTAAGATGATTTCCTTTTTCTTTTACTACAATTCATTCCTCTGTACCTCATTTCAAACCAACATTTTGAAAGAAACTCTTCTTGAAAAGCTAAATTTTAAATGCTTTTCCCTTTTAAGGCTGTTGCTTCCCAGGTAATTTTCCTTATTGCTATGGTGTTGACTCAGAGCAGTACAGGACAGAAAGAGGAAGGGAAGCCAGGACACCAGGTCAGGACTTCTCTGTTATCCAGGGACAAGACACTTATATCTTCAAACGATTTATATCTTCTCTGGGCAGAAGTCAGTAAAAGGTATAATAGTGAAGTGTTTCCTTTCAGTTGTGAATATAAAACACCTTTAGCCATGTGGAATGTTTTTAAGCATCTGTGTTATAGCAGAACTTTAAATACAAGCAGAAACGCTTCCACACCTCCAGATTTCTTTGCTCACCTCAGTTCAGGAATTCAGCTCCTCTAAGTAGCAAAAGAACACAGAAAAGTGATGATCTCTTTGCTGCCACTCTTTCTGCATGGCAGTGTATGAAGATACAGTGCAAAAGGTGGATTCACCTTAGAAATTTAGAAACTACTTAGAAAAGAAACTTCTTGGGAAAGGTTTGCAGATTTTCTATCTGTTTTCATTACAATGACTTCTGATCCTGATTATTTGCTCATGATTTTTCTAGTCTACTAACTCCCCAGACTTCCCCTCAAAAGTTTGTGCCAGTGTCACTTGGCAGGCCTGGCCCTTGGAGGGAGCTGCTCCTTCTCCTGATGACAGCTGCTGTGGCCTCTTCCGCTGCCAAGGCCTTCAAGATGTGAAGACAAGGAGACTGGCAGCAGTGTTGAACAAGATTTATTCGGCAGTTCATAGTCACAGATCCACAGAGGCTCAAAGGGACCTCCAGAGGACAGTTGCTGTGACCCCTATGTAAAGATGGACTAGTGAGAACAGGTTGCTCAGCAGAGCTTCAAAAACTCTGAATATGAAAATTCAACAGTGTCTCTCAGCTATTGAAGTCTACTTCTCTGTTTGACCAGCCTCTCCATGAATATTTTCCCTTGTATCTAATGATAATTTCTCCAGTTTCAGCTTGTGTCTGTTGTGTCTTGTTGTAGCCCTGTCCACTGCACTGCCAAGAAGAGTTTGGCACCACGTTCTCTCTACCATCTCTTCTGATGATTGGTTGGTTGGTTGGTTGGTTGGTTGTTTGGTTGGTAGGCTCACCCCAGCATGTCCATGTCTTTCCTGTAATGGGAAGCCTGAAATGGAACCCAGTACTCTGGATGTGCCTCCCCAGTGCTAAGCAGAGGGGAAGACACACTTTCCTTGACCTACTGGCAACATTTGCCCAGCCCAGCACACTGCTGGCTCATATCCACCAGGATCCCCAGATCCCTTTTTGCAGAGCTTCTGCCCAGACAGTCAGCCCCGAGTCTACACTGGTGGATGGGGTTGTTCCTCACTAGGTGCAGGACTTATTTCCCAGTGTTAAATGCCATGGGAATTGCTGAGAGCCTCTTCCACTGAAACTTCCAACAATGAGATGTCAACCAGCATTGCTAGAGCACTCCTACCTGCATCCACCTCTGCTCCACACTGGCCTGTGAACCCTGACAGTGAGGTCTTGGTCAGAGTAAGAGCACCAGGTAGTCAGTGATTAAATAAAATCTCATTTGCTTTTAATGCTCAAGTGTTAATTTGTGATCTAAGTGGCATAAGATCGAGGATGAAAGTTACAATATTCAGGGTGAGTGGTGAACTTTTGGATGTCCTTCAGATTCTATGAAGCTGTTCATCTGTTTAGAGTGTTTTCTTGTGAGGGTAAGTCTACTGAATTTTTTTTTCTTCCACAATCTATTCCTACTTATTGTGCTTATGGTAGACAACAAAATCACATCAAAAATACCATTCATCTGTGCATAAAAACTACTAATGGTATTGCACCACCTCTAATATTTTATCAGAATGAAATTTAAGTGAATCAAGAAGGTCATATAAATAAAGGTACTCTAAAAGTTTGTTCTCTTTTGGAACAAGTACTTTCAGCTAAGAGTTACCTGCTTTCTGGTTCTCAGCTTATGACACCACACATAGCAGCAAGGGGTCAGGCAGGGAACAGTCCAGTACAGGCAGTGAGGAGTAGAACAACACCCTGTGGAGCTTGGCAGAGACTGACATTTTGATTATCAGTGCTAGAAACCAAGTCCTGCTTCCCTTCGTATCTGATGTACTTCTGCTTTAAGAATTAATGTTATCAAATCTCCTGGACTGAAGAAGATTTTAGAAAAATCCGTGTGGGAGAAACAGATTCAATATGTGGCATTTTCATCCTGACTTGATATTAGGGACAAATCATGTCAGGACAGTTTTCTTAGCCCTGGTTTCACGAGGAACATGTCCACATACATTTTTAGTACCTATGCCTCTTCAGCCTAGGTCTTCCTTCTAGCAACCCTGAGTGAAAAAGTGGGATACATTGTAGTTTAAAACAGTTGCAGAAGTATTTAGGAGTAATGAAGCATGTTAAAATAGCACACGACCATCCACCCCACTGACATTCATTTTGGCAACAGGTCCTTTTCATGAGTGAACAGTGACTCATGAAGCCTGGTCCAAAGCTCACTGAAATCAAGGGGAACTTCTCCTTTGGTTTCACTGGACTTGGATTAGTTGCATGACAGGCTAAAGGGGTTTGCACACATCCAGCAAAAACGTGGAGATAATTGACAGCTTGTCCGCAAAAATGTAGATCAAGATCCTGTTCTATGAGACTGCTGCTTGCCCTCCTGAAACAGTCTGCTGCCTGCATTCCTGCCTGAGCAATGAAATTCACCTGATGGGTTATCTACTATAAAAAGCATACTCTGCATGAAAAAATAAAGCCTGCCATTCCCTAATGCTTTCTGTTGCTGAATTCTCTAATAATTGAGGCAAGTCCATCAAGAAAAACTGCAGGCTCCTTGGCAATTTATTGCAGTGACTGAAAGGCTACACATTAAAGGCTATGACCTTTAACATCAACCCATGGTGATCTCAGAAATTACACAGGGGACAAGCAGAATTTGTGTGTATTCATCCTATTAAAATTATTGCTGCAATAGAAGAATCATCTGTCCATTTAATGGGAGAATCTGCTTTTAAATTACCAAACTCTCTTTGCAGACAAGTATGTGTATGATTTGTTATTTTTTAAATAAACAAAGAGAAAGGGTTGGATTCCCTCACACACACACAGACTAAGGAGAGCATTTTCCAGCATTGTTTTGTCCTGTTTTCCTATGGTTTAGCACTGTCAACATCAGTGGCTTTGGTCTGTTCTAATTTAACCTAGTTCTAGAGACCAGACCTGCTGAGGGCTGAGTCTGGAGTACATTTAATGACATCTGCATTGAATCATTCTGGTCATCCCCTAAGGATATCCCAGACTGACTCACAAGGGCTTAAAAGCCCAACAATAGGGATGTTAACATTGTTCAGGCTAATGGAAGAAAAGCTGCAACCATGAGCCCCTGCACCTCTCAGAAGAATCAGTTTTGAACTTTTCAATTAGGGAAGATTTGGGCAGGATTTTCTGGTGCAGATCTCCCAGATTTAAGAGCAGTAAGACTACATCTTTATTTAAAACCCGTCTGGGTCAGGATCTAAAAACCCAAAGGGCAAGTGGCACTTCAAGCTTTGTATATATCAAAGCAGAGCCTCTTCTCTGCTTCCATGAATCAAGGTGGCCTCATCCAGGATGCTGGTGGGGATCCAGTGCTGCTTTGGACCCTCACCAGGGCATGTACCAAACCTCTTCTGGATGTGAATGAGTCTCCTGAAAGCAGCCTTCATTACCGAATATCTTCTGCTACCAAAATTGTTCTGCAGAAATTACATAAATACTGGCTATTGTTTACATGAATGGCTAGTCTGAGCAAGTCTTTAGGAATGAAAGCTGCTCTGAAATATATGAAGGGACATGCAAGATGTTTTCTGCTTCTGTTTATCTTCATTTTGTGCAGAGGTGCTTATTAACATTTGCATATAAGTTTAGTTTGCCAAACTGTAATTTGTCTGCTTCCCAAATTAAAATGGACAATAAGAATATGGCCATTTTCCCAGCTCACAGTGCAATGCTGGGCATGTGTAAGAGAGTATTGAACATCTAGTCACGTAATAATGCAAATCACTTGGAAGAAAAAATATAATTAGCTCATTAAGAAAACAGAAATCCCTCCTGTCAGGCCAGACCTGATTTAGCAGTTTCATCATTCATGTCTAGCCAGGCAAAACAAAGTACAAACTTCCTTTTCATTTGGTCGTAGCCTACCTGAGGCATAAAAAAACTCAGATGTAAAATTAAACAGTATGTACTAGGCTACTATGTCAGGAAGGCTTGGTTCCAGTTATTATGAAGCTCTTTCTTTCAGGCTTATGTCTCTGATCCCAACCTCAAAGAGGTTGGTTGATGCAAAAGCTTCCTCCTGTCAGGTTGTCCTTGTGGCTGCAGCACCCACTCCATACATCACTGCTCCTTGTCCTCCCCACTCCTGTCCACAGCACTGGCAGTTCAAAGGGATGCAAACCCTCCAGCCCACATTCCCAGGTGGAATAAAGGAAACACAGGAAAAATTTACAGTAACTCCTCCATGCATAGCCTGGGGAGATGCCAGAATAAGCATTCTTGAGAAATATATATTTCTGTGAAACCTGAAAAGTTAGAGTTGACAACCCTCTTTTAGTAACAGACAAAGGGGAAAAGAGTGGAAAGCCCACATTTCAGCTGAGAGCCACAATTACTTTTCTACAAAATATCCAGTTTTGATTATTTTCTCTGGTCAAAATTCAAAATCTTCATAGGGAGAAATTAAAAACTTTTCTATGCTGTCTACTGCCCAGGAAAAATAACACTGCCAGATGTAGCTCAGGGCTCCTCTCATTAATATTTGGCTGTTTAAGGATTAGCTGTGGTTGGCCAAAAGTAAATCATTCAGTCTTACTGAAGTAGCATTGTCTGACAAACCAGGATTTAAGGGAAGGCTGGGTGGAAATGGGGCTGTGGTAAAACTATCAAAAAAATCCTTCTGCTAATATCAGATGAAAAGCTCTGAACATCAGGATGTCATGGTGGAAGACAAGAAAGCTGTTCCCCATCATTCAGGGGTAGCAGATACCAGAGTAAAAACTGTGGAAGACCAATACTTGATGTAGGGAAAGGGCACACCCAGATAGGAAGCAAAAAGAGAGAGAGAGCCTGCTGCAAGAAGGTTCAGCAAAGTCTGCAGACCCTGGTATGTGATGCTAAGGCATCTTTCCCTGCATGAGCCCCCAGCTTTGAAAACTTATATTCACATCTTGTTCATGAAGTTGAATCAAATTTCAAGAAGCACTATGAGAAAATCAGGATCTGAAGGACAAATATGGCAGTGTCCTTGGGAAAAAATGAATGGCCCAAAGGATTCCTTTTGGATTGTGCAGCTCTCTTGCACCCTTGTACACTCCAGGCAGATAATTTCTTGAACCAAGCATGAGAGCTAACAGTGACTGAGTAGGTAAAAAAGCACCAAGACCTCCATAGAAGATTGCCAGCTCAAAGATGTGATCCAAACCCCTCAAAAGCAGAGGCAATCCTTAAAAAAATTTCAAAGAATGTTTGATTATTTTTCTTTCACTTCTTTGCCTTCACAGCACGTGTTAGCAAGCTGTTCTCTGCAATCCATTGCACTTTACATAACTCCTCTCAGTCATACCTTGTAGGTGGAGAAGTTAATTGTGTGACCACAATTAGACCCCATAATCATAAGACTGGGTGAACTGAGACCTTGGGAGAAATGCTGCATGCTGTTCAAGCTTCAAGACAACATAAAGAAAGCATAAGGGAACATTGTTGTGCTATCTCTGGGCAGCAGAGCACTTGGGCAGGAATAACTGCATGTCCACAGCAGGTGATGGTGTCAGCAATTTCAGAAGATCAACTTTTGTATTTAAATTTTTGGTATTTAAAAGGACCATGTCTGGCAACTTTTTGAACCATCCTTAAACATCGGCTCTTATTTTATCCTAAGTTGAGTGCCAAGACCCTAAGATCCATGCTGAGCACTGAGACTTGTCCCATGGACAGAGCAGGGCCACTTCTGGGGACGTCTTCTCTAGCCCACGCACAAGAGTTACCCTCCAGGGCCATGCCAGGATCTGCTGCTTCTGTTGAGAGCATCTCCATGAAAATCTACCCTGCTCAGTAACATCAGCCCATCTTCCTTCTGTCCCTGCTTGCCGAGGAATTTTTATGGTACCTTTTGAGACAGCTCCAGGAGAGGTAATTCTGCCAGCAGGCAAACACATCCTCCTCAAGCTCTTTTCAGGGAACACCCGTCCCACCTTTAGTCAGCATCAATACATAGAAATGCTGAAATGTCATGGTCTCTCATGGAGAACAAGGTCATCTCCTGGTAATTCCTCTTTGTTGACAGCAGTACAAGTGAACACAGACCAGTGTTTCACACCTGACTGCTGCCCATAGGGGTATGAAAGGCTAAAGTTCAGAGGGACTTTTCTAAAACCATCCACCCAATTTGAGGAGCAGATCATATCTGTGGCCCCCAATGTTTTGAAATAATAGGTACAAGCCCATAAAAGGAACAGAATTACATTTGCTGTCAGATCACAGCTAAGCAGAAAACACAGTAGGGAAAGGATTCCCTGCTGAGCCCTAAAGCCACACATCTTGTATTTGCAGTGAGCTTACCAAATCACATCACAGGGTAATTTAGTGAAACTGAAAACTATGTAAAGTCTCAGAGGCAATACCTGCTTTCAGATGTACTGGAGCATCTCATGTTCAGCTCCAAGTGAAGAAGGGGTGCATATGCATATAACAGCACAGCAGGCAAGACTCCAAAAAGCAGTGCAAAGCAGGTAATAAAAGTGCACCAAAGCACCAGGGAAGACCTGAGTTGATAAATAGACCCCATTTACAAGATACAGACAAGTTTGTGATCGCAATTGCAGGTAAAATAGTCAAATAAAGTAACAAATAGGCTCCTGCTTGAGAGATTTGCAAATCACATACTCCATCTGTAGCATGCCCAGCAAGCTAAATTGGATTCAGGCTTACAGAGAAATCTTTAGAGAAATTCTGCTTTCTTTTATTTCCCTGTGGATATATATTTTCACTGCTCTACCTCCCACCATGTAGCAATAGGACAGATAAGAATGATTGTCAATGAGTGTAATGTTGTGAACAACACAGGAAAAAGGAGCTGCTGCTGCTGCTGCAACAGTTAGGCTGATCTGTGCCTGTGAATTCCCATCACAGAATTAAGAAAATTCACATAATATTCCAAATTGGAAGGGACCCACAAGAATCATTGAGCCCAGCTCCTAAGTGAATGGCCCATACTGGGAGGGAACCTGTGACCTTGGTTATGCTCTAACCAACTCTTAGATGATACATTTTTGCGTCCAAATTGATTGTATACAAAGACTTACAACTGAAATTTTCAAATCAGACTTGATATGAGGCAAGTTCAGTTTCTTGCTTTTGATAAAGATTGTTACATCTCACTGATGCTGTATCTTCCTGAAGGACTGGTTTGTTTGTCAATGAAATGTTCTGGACAGTGAAAGACCCCAATTCAGGTTGCATTTTGATTGCCTTATGCACATGCCAAAAATCAGAAACTCCCAAATGGGAAAAGATTAGGGAACATTTGTTAAGTTACTTTGCTTTCCAGCCACTGACTCTGAAACAAAAATAGCAAGACAAACTACATGGCAATGTTCCTTGACAAGTGATGCTATTACCAGCAACAAGGGGATATTATTTATTGACAGCAGCCCAGAAGAATAAAGCTGCTTCTAAGCATTTCTGCTCCTTTCTTTCTGATGCAAAAGTAATACTTACAACTGTAGATGGCTGTTGAAACTTTCCTAAGGCAGCCAGAAAGAAAGACTATGTTGTGTCACCTTTTTGTACAAGGCCACATAGGGAAATGACAAGAAGATCTGTAACACGGTGTTATTGGAGGTCAGGGACTTTGTTTCAAGCTGAATTTTCCTTGATATGCTCACTACAGTTAGCCAGAATTAAAATAGCTTTGAAGAAGTTGGACTGCTGGAACACAAGAGTGGCAAAAGCCTATTTGCTCTTTTATATTATCACTCAGGAAAGGCATGCAGCTTGGATTTTCAAAAATGTTTAAGCTCCATTAGAATCTACACAAATTCATATTGTTCATCTGAAGTTGTAGACCCCTTCAGAAGATGAACTTTAACTTTTACCAAGTACTCCTTACCTTTTTCTGCAACTAAATGTGGACTGATTTAGAGACAAATTTGTCTGTGTTTGCTTATAATTATATTGTATTTTTATTAGTAATTTATCAAGAATCTTTCTGCAAATGCATATTAAATCAAGATAGATTATTCTTTTAAATGGAAACTTCATGATCAAGTTACTGTGACAAGAAACTGAAGGCAGAGGCACTTTCTACCTAGATCAAATGTCTTACTGCTGACCAAGATGAAACATTACACAATACTGAACATGCAAAGAGAGCTTTTTATTGAACTATCAGTCTCCTATTGCTTGTGCAGTTCCTAACTCACAAGGCTGCATTTTACCCACTTATGCCAAGAAGGTTGTAGGAACAGTCCAGGGACAGCTTTTCCTCAGCAGGACAAAACAACTCTTCCTCCTTGCCTCTCACTGCCAGGGCTCAGGGACGTCCCCTGCACTGCTTGATGGCAAGAGCAGCTCCTCCTCGGATGTTCTGCTGGCTGTGAAATCCCTGCAGGCAACATGGGAATCATTTGGCGTGGAGTTATGCCTGAGATGGAACTCCTTAGGTATCTCCTTGCTCCTCTTCATTTCTGTCCTCTATTTCCTTCTGGTTCTTTTCCATTTCAACTTTTAGTGCTTTTCCCTCTGTATTTTTATCTCATGGGTCTTTTAATTTTTAAATAATAATATTCCTGGAAATATCATGACAACTTTGGCATTTTAATCAGCAGAAATCTGTGAAGCAATAACCTTATCTACTATAGACAAGAAAGCATGAAGCAGCCAGATAATTTCATTTGCACATTTCTCTATTTTGCTCAATACTGTAATAACAGGGTCCAATTGAAAGTAAATATTTTGTGCTTTCTAACCTACTGATGCATGGCAAAAAATTATTGAGTTACACTGTATGAATTTTTTGCAGGGAGACTATAAAACTAGCATCTGTCTCATTCCCAAATAATTTCAGACAAATAAGTATTGTGATGGACTAACTGTGTTATGACTCATGACCTCTACTCATTTAATGTCTTTTGCTCTACAAATGTACATTGTGTAGTTGCAGATAGGCAAATATAAAAATGTGGAAAACGACATTTTCCTTCAAATATACCCAATGTGAGAGGAGAAGATAATAGCTCATTGCAGTTAGAGATACCAGCTGTAAAAAGAAATTATGAAGGTAAAGTCTGTGTCTAATATTAATAGTGAACCTGAAGGTCTGCCAGGTCCAGTCAGCCTGAGGAACTCGAAATTTAATATCACTCCCCTGAGAAAGTCTAAATGATCCACCTCTCTTCAGGCAATTTCAAATGTGGGTTGTCAGCTACTACAGGGCTGCCTCTCAGCTGCCATGGGCACTGCCTGGCAGTCTGTGCACGTCTGCAGAAGAAAGAAAGCCTTCATAAACACACAGCATAACTCTGGGACAGTCAACAGGTTTGGGAGAGGGACATCCCACCAGCATAGATATTTGTCCCCAAAGCTTACCTTGCAGGGCTAGTGATGAAAGGCCCATCCACAAAGAAATTCTGGAGTAGCTTTTATTAGCTATTCCCAGTTCCATTGGGTCCCAGATTACCAGAATTTTTTAAATGTGGTCAAACTTTCAATATATACCAGATCAAGGCTGAGATGAGGTTTTTGTGTTAGGTAATGCAAAATCCTCTACAATTCATGTCATGAAAGAAACTAATGTGCAGCATAAGCAATAGGATTTATAGATTAAATACAAAACCCTGGATCTACCTCCTCAATTCCAATGCAGTGTTTGGTGTCAGAGGGATTTTCCTTCTCAATGAAACACCATTTTCCTCACAAGAGATAAAGCAAGATTGACAAGCCAGAGGAAGAAGACAGGTGGGTAGTATTTCCATTGGGAAAACAATGCACTAGGAGGTTTTTTTAATAATAATTTCACACTGGCACCACCTAGAAACTTCCCTTTCTCTCCATTGAAATGGAGTTCCTATTCCTTAATAGGAAGGATTTAGGGGAGTTTCTGAGTGAAATTATTCTTCAAGGCTCAGATCACTGTAATTAATGATTTTGGAGGCATTTAAAATGCTTCTGAAAAAACAAAATCATACATGAGCTCTAGGATATGCTGAGAGGTAATAAGGAAAAAAAAGTGAGATATTCTGTGAAAAGATGGAGATAGAGAAAACCTTTGTGTTTTTAACTATGGAAGTAGACCAAGATCTCTTTATTTGTTTGATGGTGAATTCCAAAACAGCAGCATACTGTCAGCTCTCATTGTCAGCTTTGAAACCCAAAGATATCAAAGTATTAGACACAAATCACATGGCATATGCTCAATCCCACCAAAATGTTTCTGTCTTTGTGGGACTCTACTGACCTAAAGGGAAATAATCTGCTTTCATTGTGCATATGGAGGAATCACTGCCTAAAGATGGCTTTGAGAGTATTAGCAAATAGTTGAAGGCCACTTACTGAAGGAGCTCAAAGCACAAAGTGAACAAACTCACCTTTACTTCCTACAGGTGTTCACAGCCAAAAACCGGGCGAGGCTTTCAGCTTGGTTCTGGGGTATGTGAGACACACTAAAAGAGGGCAACAAACTAACTGTATGAAAATAGAAGTGAATCGCACATTTTCCAAGCACGTTACTTAGTATAATACCACTAAAATACTCCAAAAGCCTTCTTGTCCTTTTTACAGGAACTATTTGTCCTTACTTGATCCATTGAACAACTTTATATGGGAGGAATTATTCTTGATATTTCTTCCACTCTTTCTTCACTCTTCATGTGCTTTGAACTGATTCATGTTTCATGGCAGTTCCTGCAAATTAAAAAATGAAGGCGAAAAATAGGCGTCAGACTAAAAACAACAACTTATGAAATGTAATGCAGTGTCCATAAATTAATATTCGAGTTGCTGTAGCCAAAACTGTGAGTCCCCATGGATCAGTGTGCATTTTACATATGTTCTAAGGACAGGGTTCAGTCCACAAAACTCCAGCTGTCTCAGGTCACTAACTGACTACAATGTCTATTTTGATATCTAATGGGACAAATAGATACCAGGAAACATGAATGCAACCCACCTTAAAAGTCTGAGTCAAGGGAGACTACATGAATTGCCCTCTGAAAGTGCTCCCTCATCCACTGAGTGCAGAACGAGGCTTAGGGGCAAGCTTAGCCCTGATACTTGGATTTCAGTAAAGTATTAGACAAGAAGAACTACAGGTCTCAAGGGTGACATGTTTGTGGCTACCATGACAGAGGTGCTAAACAGCTGTATTAGTACCTTGGGCACCTTAACTCTTTTCAACCCAGTATATACCCCCCTGCCAAAATCACCATCCATGTTTGTTTCATTTTCACTGCATCTGGGAACCTCTTCACTTCTCTCCCAAAGCTCTGTGCCATTTTTATCCTCTGCTTTAAGACATGTTGCTGCTGCCAGTTCCTTACTTGCAAGCAATCTTGTCAGTCCCCCCTGCTACCCAACAGAGGATGATACAAGGCTGATGGTTTCTCTTTTCCACTGCCTCCAGAAACATTTTAAACTTTGCAAAAAGAGCTGAATAAAGTTTTCCCCTGGCCCCTTCAACTTTCATTCCTGAGATCTCTTGGTTCCAGCTGCAAACAAACAAGCAGAGGGTGACTCCAGTGCATTGTCTGTGATTCCATGCATACTTTATCTGTTGTATATATATGCTTTGATATGAACAGTAAAATAAAAACTTAACAAGTTTATTATGAAGATCCTACTGCTGTACACATCCCTATATGAGATGATCTGTGACTGTGTCAGTCCAAGTTCAAAGGTCTGTGCAGCTATGATCCCTTTGACATCTCACTGAATCTCCTTCCTTCAGAGGCAGCAATGTTTGGAGCTTTCAGGCAGTCTGCCTTTCTGTATACGCCCCACCCAAGAGGAGTGAAGTGACCATTTCAACCTAGGAGCCATGACAGGTATGATAATACAACTTTGAAATTCAGAAAATGGCCACTGTTCGTGAGGCTTAAAAAATCCCACAAGTAGACATGACTGTGTTGAGATCTTGAAGTTGAATGATATGCACACTCTATATTAAAATCAAACTCCAAACTTGCTTTCAGGCTCTTGACCTTGAGCAGAAGACTACAGAAAATGTGAAAGTAGAGTGCTTCCTTAGGATTTTTGCTATCAGTGGTAGAAACCAATGCATTTGAGAAGCAGTAGATGAGTTTTTGATACTCTTGAAATTTCCAGTACTTCAGCAACTGATTTTTCTGAAGAGACCTGACCATGAAGTGCCAGCAGGAATCATTGCAAATATATCAGACAAGCAGACAGTTAGTCCTTTACAAAATTTTAAGGAATGAAACATCACAAATATAATGTGATTTTGGAGAACTGGAAAACTCTACCAAGCAAGGGTCATATGCAGCATCGCATCTTTGAAGAGCTCAGCAGGCAGTTCTTCCTGTGGCAAATGAGTTTACTATAGTGTTACTAAACTGCTGCAGATAATGCAAATGCAAATGTATTATAAAAGTAGAACAGATAAATAAGGGAAGAAAGAACAAAACTTGTGTCCAAAAGTTAAAAATAGATTGTCTTTTACCAAAAAGATGCAAATAAACGTCTGAAAAAGCACTGAACTCCCTGTGAGCAACATTTAGAAAGAGAACAGGAGCAAGCTTTAAAGACAGGGATGTTTTGTGGACTGGAAAGAAGGGATTGGCATTTAATCCTTTACTGTTTTAAGAGTAGAAGCGTTCATAACTAATTCCTTTTTAACCTTCAGCATTTAGAATTTCAAGCTGGTCATAGTCCAGTTCCATTACTCAAAATGTGCATGAGCAAATTTGCTCTCTGAGTAAAGAGACCAGTGCCAACTAGAGAGCAGGGAGTTAAAACTCACTCAGCAGTGCTCAAAGCAAAACAGTGCCACAAGTCACACTGGAAAGGAAAGAATAAGCCAGTCAATGTTCTTTCACAGTTTCCACAGCATTTATATTTGTTTTTATAAATGAAAATAGTCAGTTTCTAGGACAAACAAACAAACAAAAAATTAAATCAAAATTCTCAGAATTCCTACTCTTAAAATAAATTTTGACAACAATCCTTAAATCACAAGGCACACCTTACCAACTGTATTGAAAACACCTACAAACAAAAGGATTGTGCTATCCTGCATTTATATATATTGATACTGCAACAAAATAAACTTTCCCCAGGGTAAATTAAAACCTTGTGAAACTAATATACTAGGTACAAGTAATGACATAGAAAGATGATGGTATATAATGAAATGCTAAGTGCAAGCTTCTAAAGACACTTCCATATAACACTTTTAGAAATATTTCCTTGTATGCATATAACCAGATTCAAGGAGAATCATAAGACTCCCACATGCTATTGCATCATGATGAGAGGTCATTGTTGCACCTTTTGTTGTTATTTTTTAAAAAATGTGTGGTCAGTGGCTGTAATGTACAAAATCACTGAAATCTGTGCTGAGATTTACCACCCACAAAAATTGATGTTGAAAAAAAGTTTTGAGTCTAAAGGAGTCAATATTTGGCAAAGAAGCAGGATTGAAAGAAATTTTGGAATTGCCAGCCCCTAAAAGTAGGATTTGAATAAATGCAGAGAATAAGTGGCAAATACTGCTAATGACAACAGATGGCAATTTGCAAGTTACATTTTATTTAACTGAAATACCGATGATTTTAAAAAGTTGCCTCTTTCCAGAAAGCAGCAGGTTCTGGAACTTTACCTTACATCTTTTTTCCCTTAGATATTAAACCTGTACTAATAATGAAGGGTTATTTTCTGGTGTAATTTTGGTATTTACTGGATTTGGCATTGAATAAAATTGTAAAAACCATGTGTAAGGCAATTCTTCTTTCAGTCTACCAAATGAGATACACAAACAAACCACCCAGTTATCCAAGAGTCACTCTCTTTGTTCTTAACTTTGATCTCAATCCCTTTGTTTCCCTGTCTCCACCTGCTCACTTTGGGAGTTTGTGCCCTTGAGGTCTTTGACTCGTTGGACTTTGAAAGCACAGCCCTTGCAGCAAAACCAAGCACAGCCTCGAATAGAAAATGCTTTATGCTAATGCTCCATCTGTGAATTGGCTTGGCTATTCAAAAAATCTAAATATGTCCACTATCCACAAACCATCTTCAGCTGGCTCCCATTTAAGGAAGAGGTAACTCAGACCACGAATTATCCTTCAGGACCATTGAAAGCCAAGGTAGGAATCAGTCTTCAGAGCATCTTTTGGACAACATTTTTACCTGATTCTCTGCAACTCATTCTCCTCCCTAACACTTTTGCTGTAACAACAGGGGGCTCCCTGGTAATAGAGAGCTCACAGTGAGACATCAGATGCATCTTTTCCCTCACTGCCACTGTGCTCACACTCTTAATATTGTAACAGCTAGTACACGGCATGCCAACATCAGACAACAAGGAGAATTAATTATCACAGGCTTTGGGGCTTTGAATCACATTCTGTCTACTAACGTTTTGTTTGGAGCAACCAAACGCTTGATAGAAGTCTCGAGCATATCATTAAATCCCAAGGAGTCATTTTGAGGGCAATGTTTCAGTAGCAAGTAGAAACGTAGCTGCTTTGATAAGCCAGTTGAAAGAGAAAGAAAGGAAGATCCATCCAGGAATGTTTCCTTTTTCAGGGAACACCCCTGGAGCGCACAGCAAAACAACCTCTCAAAATGAAGTGATTTCACAGCCGTGGTGTGACACTTTTGCAGCCGACAGCGTAGTGACATCTGCTGATGAGCACACACATTGCAAACACACGAAGGGCTGGCTCACATCTGCATTGAGCTTGTTTTTCCTTCTGTGTCCGATCCCAGACGCTGCTTACAGTACTGCAGCTCTATCGACAGCCAAGAGCATTGCAGACCCTCAGCCATCCCCTCTGCCTGTGCCTGCTACACCACTGCCTGGCCATGACAAGCTCACTTGCTCTCCAAATTCAATGCCAACCCCTTTTTTATGGGACTACAGGTTGGATCATGGTTGTATTATATTCTTTTGGACATAACATTCGGTGATAAAGACACCTGCTCTTTACAGTGAGCAAAGAGCTTTTCTCACTGCAGTTTAAATCTTTGCCTTGTTCCCCAATTAATTTATTCTAATTGTTTGGAAACAACACCTGAGGAATGTATCTCAAAAAAGAAGCAGAATTCAGAAACAAGGTTGGAGTGTTCACTGATTCAAACTTCTGAAAGCAGAGATTTCTCTCAAATCCCTGAAAGAAGAGGTTCATTCAGTCCCACTCTTTTACATACTCTAATGAATTTCCACAAACTGGATAGCTATGTCCTTAACCGTGTTTTCAGCCTATATTTTTACATTTCCCTTCATTTGTGCAATGGTGGAGGAAGGGCAGCTAGTCACTTCAGTTACTACTAGGCAGGGTTAATTTATATCCAGCTTTAATTATCTTCAGGCCCTGAAGATTGGGATCTATTTTCTGGCTCTACCACTGGTCCTTGCAATGACCTTTTCCAAGTCACTCCTCTCTTAGATCAAGAGTGATGTTGTCTCATTCAGTCATGTCTTTACCTTCTCAGTGATAAGCTCTCTTTGGGTCTATGCTATAAGCCCTCAAGTCTTTTCCAAATTCTACCCACCACAAAGAATAGCCACAGATACACTGAAAAAACAAGACTTTTTTAACAGGCAAGGGATCAGTTCAATATTGACAGAATAAGGAGGTAATACCCAATGTTGTAACGGGACATTTTATACACATTTGTTAATTGCATATATACAAACAGGATGAATGACCATGATATTAAATCTCCTTGTGCCTCAAAATCTGACCAGCAAAGCCTTCTCTTCCTGGCTATTCTATCTACTCTTCAAGAAACTTCCTTCATCATAGCAAACTTCAGCAAGCAACAGGTACTAATTCTGCTCTGGCCACCTTCTGTAAGTTAGTATTTACCAAAGTTCATTCAACTAATATTAACAACATGATGGTCTATAAGAGACTTGTACTGAATTCCTTGCTACAGGAGGTGTTATGTAAACAGCTGTATCTTCCCTCCTAGCTGATTTCCTAAAGTGTCTCCAGTGATGTTTAAACCATCTTAATTATTATCTTTAGCAATTGTGGAGGAAAATAATTATTACAGTATTTATTGCTGATAGGGAGAGGCAAGATGCCTTTCCTTAATTCTTTGACAATAATTAAAATGAATGCACAGTTTCCTATTAATTCAGATTTTTGTACCTTTAAAGGCCTCATTTTTTCTGCCTCATACAGCAGCTGGAAGGGAATGCACAGAATGAAAATATGGGGGAAATTGCCATTTTTCTGATTTGAAATTAGAGTTGGAAAAGAAAAAGATCACATCCAGTATTCATTAGAAATCATTTTACCAGTTAAGCTGTTATTATTATCAGAATCAAGCTGGCAGCAGCAGCAGATAACTCTGTGCATTCAGCTCTGCTCAACATTTGAGGTGGGATCTGGGGGATCTGGACAGAACTGATACAACCAGGTGTGCAGAAATCTAGGAGACCCTGCTCACCTGACTATCTGCCTGTTCCCAGAGCATTTTTAATATTGTCAGACTAACATTTTCCACTGGAAGACATTTCCCACCCAAGATTTCCGCCCAGCACGAGGGCTGGATGTTACCTGAGCTTTAGTTCTTGCAGTCTGCACTCACTGCCTAGCTCCCCTTCCCTCCTTCTGTGAGTTAACAGGCATGTCTGACCTTCCTGCTGCTGGGGGTGTTCTGTAGGGACATTAGAAAGTGATGTGCTCTGCAAAGATAACTATGGTGTGTGGTACTGCAGAGCTGTGAAAGCAACAGCACCATCACATCTCCAGCAGCAGACTTCTCCAGAGAGTTGTATGCAAATGAATTTTAGCTCAAATGAAATCCTGCATTTGTTGCCTCCCCGAGGGCATCATGCAAGCCACTCACGTAGGGTTTCTTACAATTGTTTCTAAATATGTATATCTGATTTCAGAAGGTCTCATGCTTCATTCAGACCACAGGAAAAGTCCCGCTGGAACCAAAAGGATCAAGCTTGGACTAGCTCTGAGCAAACAACTCTGCAGGCTCTGTTGAGCGGGGCAGGCAGCAGGAGCTGGCTATCTCTCCATTTGCAACCTGCTGCAGTTCGGAATATTTTTTGCATTCTCCTAACCTTTAAAGGCCCTGCTTTCCAAATTTGTTGGGGCAGTGGTGATTCTTCATGTACATTATGCCCCTTCCTTTGAGATACTTGTAGAAGCTGTTGTATTGTTGCAGTGCAGAGATATTTCACACCTCTGCAGCATGTCAGTGTCGTTTGGGGCAATTTTCCACAGGCCTCATGATGCCATTTGTGTCATGCTGAGAATGGCCAAAGGCACTGCCCAACCCATCAGGTTACAAAGTCACACTGAGTCCAGAGTCAGGGTTAGAGCTCAAAACCTGCCCAGGCCCATGGAGGGCAATGGGCACTCTGCCACACCTCTGCCCACTGCTGCTCAGTCCATCATTACCACCAGAATCTGGATGACAAGACAAATAACTCCAGATGGAAACAGGGAAGACTCACCTTGTCCCAGGTGTCCTGCTGGTACTTTGCCTGATTGGAAAGACAGGGTAGACTGGGGTTTGAAAGATTTTTTCCCCTCTTACACAAAACTTCATCACAAAATGCTGCGCTTTCTGCTCTTGCTTTTTGCTCTTTTGTCCTCGGGAAATTACTTTAGAGAGAAGTGGTGATTTTGACATCTGCTCTTTATCCAGAATTGGTGATGATGCAATTCTGCTCTCTTCCTGAGAAAGGGAGCTGCTGTGGGAAGAGCCCCTGGAACCAGGCAGGAAGGAGCTGCCCCTAGAACATGTTACAGAACATTTTGTTGAGCACCTGGTGCACCTGCCAAAGGGGCTGTGCTATTTGAAGGGCTTTGAGCATATGTGTGCATGTGTGTGAACTATTGCAGCTAGACAGTTTAGAAGTAGGCACTAAATGAAGACAATAAAGCAAGGTCAGCTTGAAAAAGGGGAGCAGTCAGAGAAAGCTGAAGGGATATGCAGTGGGGGCACAATGTTGGCTGGAAACAGATCTTTGAAAAAGTGGAGGAAGGAGATGAACAGCCTCCAGGCATTCACAGTGACTGTATTCAGCAAGGCACACATTTACACACTTCACAAACTAAAGGGTAGCACCAAAGACTGAGCACTGGTCCATCACCAAGATCTTTCCCCTGAGGCAGGAGGTGACTCCTTCTCTTAAAGGGTGTCCTCAACCTCAGGCCTCACCCCAGGGCCACCCTACTTCCTTCTGGGGCTTACAAGGGCAGGGGAGTGCCCACCTCCAGCAGCTGGTAGCCAACACTGTGATCCAATGCTGGGATCAGCCTGGGACCAGCAGTGACTACCCAGCTGTGAGACTGCCTTGCTCTGCTTCTCAGCCACCTCCTCCTCTCCTTCTTCTCCATTAGCAGAACTGTGATTTTAGCCACTAATAAATGTCAAGACAGGTCTGGCCTGTAGGTGCCCGTAAAATGTTTTATCCTGATTAATATATGCCTCATCTGCAGGTGAAGCTGCAAATCAGACCAATTTAATTCTAATGAAGTAGATTTGTCCTATTTTATCTGACTTAGACTCTTTTAAATGCTATGACTTAAATAAGTGTACTATCTGTGAGCAGACTACCCCGTCAAGTCAAGGAATCAAGTCACTGGTACTGCAAGGCACCAGATTTCTATGGCATGGAATACAAATAATATAACCAGAGAGTTATTTTTCACACTAAATACAGTCCTGTTTGGTTTCCATAATTGTTTTTGCTTGTTTGTTTGTTTTTAATTTACTGCTTCTATGTCTGTATTAAAGCCCACATTAAAAGAAAAAAAAAGAAAAGAGCTTGTACACAATGTCAGTTGGAAAACACTGCTGTTATCTGAAAATCCTATTTGCACATTCCCTGCTACAAGCAAATTCTCCTTGTTTAGGGTCCTAGTAATCCTGAATGGAAATCTCTTGTTATGAGTCTATGACTACATTGTGCTTCCTGATACCAGGGTACATCCTACCAGTAAGATACCACCCCATCTATTCCTTACAAAACCATAATTAGATCATACAGCGCTTCCTCCTACAGAGTGAGATTGCTTTTATCAGAATATCACTGACAGCCATAACAAATCCTCCCACCACTTGATTAGTATCATCAAAGAGTGAACTGTGATGGGCAGAAGACGAACTGATTAACTTCAGACAGTTGCTGAAAAAAAAAAAAAAAAAAAGAAAGTGGGGAAGGATCCTGGGGGAGTATGGCACACTTCAGTACCTGTGCCAGCAGGGAGAGCAGGGAAAGACTGGGAAGCCCAGTCAGGGGCCAAGGACTGGGGCGTGGTCAGGTGCCCTGTGGTCAGCCCAGCATTGACAGCATGCCAGGGCATGGGCAGCTCTTTGGGGCACAAAGGGAATGGAATCCCATCCCACCACCCAATTTCACCCCATTTTCCAGTTGTGGGGCCATGCTCCCCTCTGACCGGCAGAGGAATCTCAGCCAGAGGAAAAAGCAGACATTCCTAGGTGGATAATAACCATCTCCTTAGAGATTTCTGGCACATCTGGCTTTTACCCAGCTAAGGTTGTTCTGCTGTGTTTTGGTTTTTCCTTTGACTGTGTCTCATGCACATAAAAGTCAGTAAGAGAACACATTTTGACATGAATTTAGAGTGTTTGGAGCTTATTTTACCAGGAATTGAAATGTGTCAAGAGCGATCACACCCTTTTTTTGCTCTAATTTTTTAAACAGAAAATTCCATGAAGGAATAAGAACTTCCACTGCACTAGAACACCTGCCAGAGACAGAGTCCACTCAATCCATCAGAGCAGGTGCCTTGGCCACGAGCAGAGTATGTTGGAAGGCAGAGAAGGTGTCTGACAGTGTGGCCACTGCTCACTCCCATACCCAGCTGCCACTCACCTCCTCCATGCTGGAGGCATTCAAAGATCCAAGTTCACAGACCAGAGTGACTCATGACAAAAAATACCTTTCCCAGATGAGGGACCAAACCTGATAGGGACACAAGGGGGTGGGAGGCTGGCCACCACATTTCCAGTCTCACAGTGAATTTAGGGGAGCACCAACAAGCAGAGAAGCAACAGGTTCTGTGCATGCCAGGGGCTGAAAATATTAGAGACAGGAGGTGAAAAGAGAATAAAAAAGACTAAGTGGGTGCTTTTTTTCAAATAAAGACTATGGTGTAAAAAATATATAACGTTCAGGATCAACAGCCCAGCATGGCCCCTGCTACCAGCCAACTATCCATGCACAGCAAGACCTGGAAATCATGGCTATAAAACATAAACTGTACCTGTGGATTTCAGCACTAAGATAGATTTATTCCAACATATGAACATTAATGCTCCTTTAAAGGAATGTGATGAAATTTCAAGAGAGGCTGAGAGAATGTGGTATTTGCAAGGTCTGTGCCTGATAGCTTGCACATAATGGGAAGAAGAGACAGAACAAATGTGATGCAGACACTTATATCCCAAGTGATTTGAAAAATGTCTGTGCCAAGTCACTTGGAAAATCTCATGAAATCAAATAATTCAATGTAAAAAAAACTTCTTTTACAAAACAAAGAGGCATGGGGAGGGAACAAGCTTTATAGACAAGATGTAAATGTGGATTAAGTATCAAAATAGATTGAAATAAGTGAACAACCACTGTCAGACCAAGCTGTATTTTGTTTAAACACAGAGCAGGTTAATGTAACCCTGTAGGTTTATCTGTAAAACAGAGCACACCCCTGGGAAAGGAGAGAAGGAAAAGCCTGTCTCAGAGACCAAGAGGTTTGTTTTGCAGTGACTGAGGCATAGGCTGACCACAGCCAGTGGAAATCTGTCCCCTGGTTTAGGGGCCTCTTCTGCCACATTGCAGATCCTCGCAGGGGAAGCCTTCAGATCTAAGCTTCTGAAAGTGGATCAAAAATACCAAAATGCAATGTAACTGCAATAACTGCAAAATAATTGCAAACTGATGTGGAAAATTGTGATCACACAGGAATTTTTGGGATGAACCCAAACTTCCACACAACCAGCAGGAAAACTGCTGCTACCTTTGGTAGGATCAATCCAGACTTTTGAGAAGCAGGTAACTAATGATTTCCTGGGCTGGGATTTGAACCATCAGTGAAAAGGGTAACACAAGGTTATTTACTTTAAAGGACACAGCAATTATATAAGGAAGAGGTTGTATGGGACCAGCGGTGGATGAATATAGCAGGAAAACATATATGAGATGCAAAGAAAGATGTTAACGGGTGGGACTTGTGAAAAAGTCTCCCAAGGTCACACAGCTTCCTTATCTGAGTCCATGTAACTCATGCACAGGTGTCACAAATCCCAATTTAGGATCCTGATGACTACACCAAATTGTCACAAATGAGTGGCTGAAGTTGCTTAAAGAATCACCATCAAAGGTGTTGTCAAAAGCAGATCTTAATATAAATTTGTGGAAAATGCAACCGAGTTTAGTGGCAAGATTTCGCTCTACTACTTACTACACAGACAAATCATACAAAGGAAAATAGGCTTGGGATCAGTTTAGAATGATCTGCACAGAGGCTGGGAATGCAAAGGATAAGGGTGCAAAGGGTAGGGGTGTGTAGGATAAGGGAGACCCTCATGCTGGGACATGAAGTTCATGACAGGACCCCTTGCTTTCTAAACCCTTGACATGGTCTGGGTGTGGCTGAGTCCAATCTTATCAGACCCAGACCTGGTCAACAGTTTATGTCTGCACTTAGTCCTTGGCTAATTTAAAATTTATAAAGTGATTCGGTAGAATTTACTACACTTACAATAATGACTTAGTTACAGATCTGAGATGGCAAAATTTATGCTATACTTGCCATAGGGTGCTCAAATCAATTCACACATGCAGGCACACAGACACAGAGATGTGTATATACGTATCTATATGCACAAATGTTCCTGTTAAAAATTCCCCCTGTGTGCCAGTGAAATGTATCAAATGCCTTGGCATTTCCCAGCTGTCAAGGGTTGAGTCTCAAGGGGTTGGGGGTACCAGCAGAGACCCCAACCTCAGCTTTCAGCTACAGTCCTCCAAGTATCACACACTGGGAGTTCACGAGCTCCAGGTGTGTCCCTCTCAGAGGGAGGTGCCAGTTCAATCCAGTGCCACCCAGGAGAGCTCAAAGGACCTCACTCAGCACCACTCTTTATAGGGTTGTGAGATGACTTGCTTTAGTCACCAGTAAGTTTCCATGCTGGCCACAACCCAGGTCAGTAACTACTGGAGTTTCCTAAACTGCACCAACAATGGTACTGTTCTACTCAAGTTATGATTGAGGTAGGGAATGCTCTCCAAGGCTGTCAGGGGTGAATGAACATCCCCACTCCCATCCTTCCATCCTTCACCTCAGCCAGGCACTAGGAGTTCCTGGTGTGGTCAGTGCTGCTCTCACTTTAGCCATGCAAGAGTTCCCAGTGTGGTCACGGGATGCTTCACTGCCCAACTCACGACACAAATGCCAAATTCCCAACAGCAATTCCTGCAACCAAAAAGCAGTACTGAGGGCAGGGGAGAATGCACCACCACAAATGGGGAGCTCAGAAGTAAACACTGTTCTCCAAGTGTAGCCTCACCCACGCTGAGCAGAGAGTCAGGAATGTTCCCACAGTGTTCTGGCAGTGTTCTGTATGAGGACACTCTGAGAACTCATCATCACCACAGAGGAGCTCCATACTGTCTTCCCCCATGCTCCTTCTGGAGAATGTGATATTTCCTCTCTCACTGTGACAGTAGCTTGACCATAAACAGAACTGAAAGAGCTGTGAAAGCCAACTGGGTCATAAAAATTTTGAGTATCCTAGGCTTCATGGGCAGAAAAGCAGACAAAGCAAGCTTTGTGATCTTATTTCCTTGAATCTGTTTCATATTTCACTTTTATTTCCTGGGAAGGAGAGATACAGACAGAACACATTCATCTCTGTCAGGAGCAAGTCCAGCCCTCACTAACATAACAGGAGAGGGCCAAGCCAGAACAAGCACTTTTCAGTGTAATTGCTTTGCCTCAGCAATTTCGTTTTATCACAGCTGATGTAAGTGAAGGCGAGTGAAAGGGACCTGAGTGCACAGCTAAAAAACGACATAGCACACAAAAGGCTTCAGCTTTCTCAAAGACAGATCGAGTCTGTCATCTTTATCTGACACTAATTGGGAGCTTTTTCATTATCACTGCCAAATTCTGCCCTTGGCTACTTGCCCATAAATCTTTCTGACATTTTCCAGTGGGACCTGGAGGCAGATAATCTGAGGGCAGAATCTGATATGGAGCTGGTAGAAGGACACATGGGGGGCCCCAAAGACTTCCCTTTGGAATTCTTCCCTTGCCCTGACTCAGGCCCATCTGATAGCTACAATGGCACCATCACATGCTGTTTCCTGTATCTGGGGTGAAAGGGAGTGCATGAGGTTTGCTAGTTTTGAGAGAGATGGGATTCATCTTTAATTCGATTTTGCCTGGCAACTTTTGGAGATGGGCTGGAGAGAGGTTCCTTACTGCAACACCATTATTTGCACTGGGATTACAACGGAGTTTGAAGCTGCTTACACTTTTGGAGAGCTTTACAACTACTTTCAAATACCTCATTTGAATCATATACTTGGGAAGGGACAGAGTGTAGTGATTCTGACCAAGAGGCCACTGTACATCAAGCAGCTGGTGGTTCACACCACAGGTAACCCAGATGGGTGCCTATACAAGCTGAAACCAAAACTCTCTTTAAAAATCAAACACATCTGAAACAAACAGCATCATACAATGGAAAAGGCTCATCAACTCAGAGCCTTTCCCCCGAAAAATGTGGATGCATGGACCAAAAAGGGAATTTTAAAGTTATTTTGAGCACAGGATGAGGTTTAGCCTTATTTTAGCACTTCTTTCTCTTGCATAGATGCAAATGAACTCACAACCCTTAATTTCCACAGCACAGCTAAAATGTTGCAACATGCAGAGAGGCATTTTTAAAGTACCAGAACCCCAATAGAGAAATAGTAGTATAATTAAATAAGAGCTCTCCACTGTGTAAATGGGCTGGCCATATGTCCATCTTGTTTGGTTTCTGAGTGTTCACACAGTTATTCACAGGTATGCTTTAAAAATTATATGTCTAAATAGAAGCCTGTTAAATGGAGGAACAAAGAGCAGTTTGGAGGAGGAGGCTCCTCTGTCTACCCACCTTTGCCTTTCTCTGTGCCTCATGGATTGATTTGCATACATACAAGTGTGATGGAAGTGTAATTGTACAACTGACAATGGAAGGATAAGTGTGTGCTGGGAAGACAGGTAGCATTGGACAACACGCCATTGCTATTTTGTTCACCTCTAGTCATTCTCCTAATCTCAATTTAGTGTAAAATGCCTGACTTCACACATTGGCTTATATATTACAACAGGGACTGGAGGACAGATTATTACATTGCTTGCATTATTTTGCTGTAATGCAAAGTTACGTTACTTTGTACAGAACAGGCTGGAGGGCAGAACCAAGTAAGGATATTATTATGTCTATGTGACTGTACTTCACAGGAAGCCCAAAGATGAATCAGTGCCCTCTGGCAGGTTTTGTGTGAACACAAAACTGAAAAGACTGAAAAGATGATCCCTGCTTTCAAGTGCAATTTAGCTTCAAGGATATTTTTACCTGAGCTCAGCCTGGAGCAACAGTGATAGAGGGTTCTTGCCAGGTGATGGAACTGGAGAGGTCTCAGTTCACATCCTGGCTCATCAGTACATAAACTATCATGACACTTTTCCTGGTTTCCACAGTTGCTTTTTCATCCTATGGGAGACACTCAGAGCCCTGGAAAGATGTCCTTTGTCAAGGACACAACAGATACTAATTACTAATCCCTTGGAAAGAAAACTCACATGCTGTACAGCCACCAGAGACACCTAAGAATCTTTGGGGCTGTAGCAGGGTGAGGGGTAAAGGGGAAAAAGTGGAAACACTCCACAAGAAGATGAGGTTCTTGCTGCTGTCCAGGCTATCAGTCTCTGCCAGTGCCCTTTAGCAATTTTTTTCAATCCTTGATCCATCCTATTACAGATCTCAAAGGAATTGCTGGAGGCTATGTATCAGCTCCTCCACAGAGACAGCATGACTTCAGCCATCCCCTCTTCTGCCTGGCAGCAGCAGAAGAGTAGGTCAGGAAATCACCATCCACATCAGTTCACGTCATTTACAGTCTGCGCTGCCAGCGCTTGATTTTCAGGTCAAAAGATGAGTGAAAAGCAGTGAGTGAGGAAAAACACTGTATTGCAGTGGAAAGTGGAAGCTGGGAAGAGGCTAAAAATACTGTGCAGATCTATGAAAGAAAGGGAAGAACTGCAGAGGTGCTGTAGACTTGGGGGAGGCTTGTCCAGAGGCAGGGGTCCAGGATGCCACAGTGTGGATAATATTGTAGAAGAAGGAAACAACAACAACAACAACTTGGTCCTGAGATGATTATGTTGGAACTACAGGAAAAACCTGGTCTCGTAAGAATATTTCTTCTTTATTAGTTCAAAGCCATTTTCTGTTGTACTAAATACAGAATATTTATGGAGTAATACCTGTTGCCATTCACCCAGGCTCATTATGCACAGCTTCATTTTAAGGATGATTTTTGTCATCTAATAATTTGTGTCCCATCATTAAATTGGGGCTTATGAGATAAAAGATGACTTTTTTTTTTTTCTGCACCATAGGCCCTGTATTACAGTTTATAATTGAAAAAAACTGAAGATTTTTTAGGTAAAGATTTTTTAGATTTTTTTTTAGGTAAAGAAAACAGTCCAGACTAGACTCCAGAAAGGACACTTTTTTCCTTCAGTGTTTCTTACTCAATCTTTTAATTTTCAAATCTTCCAGAGCTAGTTATATATTAATGCTATCAGCTTTAAGTTACAAATCTAAATCACTAGCACTATAAGGATGACTGACAAATGTGTTCTGGAATGAGTTTCATGCTTTTCCTTCCTCCAACTCATGTGCATGTCAGTGGGAGACAGAAGGGGAAAAAACCAAGCCAAAGTACATTGTGTCGCTGGGGACTGTCTTTCATGGAGACAAGAGCTACTCATATGCAGAATAAGTTTTAGTGATACATATATGTTTATATAGAGCTAGCTAAAAATAGCTATTGATTTTGGTTTTAATGAAAGGCATTAATTTTAAACTTTCCTTACTAGCATTAATAAAAATCAGCCCCAGTGAAGCATTGCTGCTGCTCTGGAAATCAGTTGCTCAAAATCTCATCCTGTTCCATTTCAGACTCAAACTCATTGTATATTAGTGTGTAACAGCTCACTGGAAAGTCATGGCTAAAGGTATGGATGGTACATGAAGTACTGGAGGTCAGATTATTGTCCTAACCTCAGTTACATGCTATTAAAGTGGGGTCCATTTCTTCTGGTGTAAATTTCCACTATGTTTCAAAATTAATTAAGGATGTGACCATCATCTGGTGTAAAAGGCTCAGATGCCTTTCTGTATTCCCTAAAAACAGACTAATTTTTCATCCCTACAGAGGACTCTCAGTTTCTAGTTGCAGGGAGTTCCTAATTCATTCCTCAGCACTAACCAAGCCCAGCTTTTCCCTCCTTGTCTTTCCTCTCTTATACATACATTTCCTCTCTTAATACATACATTTGAAATACAATCATCTTATTTTGGATTTTGAGCACAGTGAGGTTTGACTCTTGTTTTCAGGTACCTGCTCTTTTTGTATTGTTCACTTTAGCACAGAGTAGTGAGAATTAGACTGGCAGAGTTGTAATTTTATGTCATCTTGCCAGAAATTACTTGTTCATGAGCAGCAGCTCTGCAAGCTGAAAATAGTAGTACACAGCATGCAGTGCAATGGCTGCTTAAAACACTTACCAGGTGCTCAGTCCAAGCCATGTTTAAACCAAACAAATTGGTGCCAAAATTTAGAGCTTGGGAGATTAAGAGTCTTTTTTTTGACAATTCTTTGGCATTCCATTTTTTCTGCTGACTGCAGTTTATACACAGATGTTCTGGGAGGAAAAAAACACAAGAGAAAAGGTACACAGGCAGTGACAGTTCACTGTCTCTTCTGATACAAGAATCAGGTGGCAGCAGATGAAAATAGCAGGTGGTAAATAGCAGATCCAGAATGAATAGAAGCTCTCTTTAAATTTGGCTGAAGCTGTCTAACATAATCACAAGTTTGGAGGGAAGACTGACAGACACTGCATAAAAATAAATATGAAAAAAAAAGACACGGTTCTCCCTTGAGAAACAAAGCATGCATTTAAAATAAAACAGCAGTTTCCTTATTCCAGTCAGGGCATGCCTGTCTGGCAGGGAGAATTTATGCACAGCCATTGCCCCCTGAGGATACCAAGGATGCTTAGACCAGTGAGGAAGTTGAGTCCCATCCAAAACGTTTCCTGCCTGTGCCTGTGGACTCTCTGGGGGCAAAGATCTGGCTAGGGCAATGTCACTGATCCAATTTAGTATTTGCAGAGGATGTGTTTGGAGCTAGGCTGAAGCAAAGAGCAGTATGAGAAACCTGATTTTCCAGATGCAGCAGGAAAATCAGATGCTGTGGCTTTTCCGCAGGGAGTCCATTGACTGATGTGCTGACACCAACATGTTTTGTGTGACAGAAGGATGTGAAGACACTCATGCTTGGTTAAAGAAAAATAGGGGATGTCTGTGCATTTTTTGTGATCTCAAAGTTGCTAATAAGCAGGCAAGCACTTATTGTGTCTCAGCATAGCTTAGCAGGGTGCACTCCTCAAGAAAATTAGAGACTTTGACATTACCCTTCCCAGGTCTATGCACCCACGGGCTGCTAATTACTGACAGGCTGCAAAAGGGTTGGCATAGAGAACACCCTCAAATTGCAGACAGGCACTTCCCACTGCTGCCAGCACAGAAATCATCAGGACTCAGGCTGCCCTGTGCTGTAAAGCTTTTCTGAAAACTCATGCTGAATTTGTTCAACTTTTCCTGGATTTACAGCACGAACTCTTAGATGGTTTAGGATAATTTGTTATACAGGGCTCAGTTGCTCAGTTACTCTGTGGACAATTATTGAAAGATGCTGGAAACATTTTCATGCTTATCAGAAATGACACTGATGGGAAACGTCACAGTTTCAACAGAAAGCTTTGCAAACACATATTCTAGCACAGTTTGTTGTGATATAATAAATAGTAAAGAATATGAAAATATCAAAAGGGAAATAAAAAAATGCCAGCAGCTCAAGTGCTGCCATGCTAATACTTGTAAATTCTAATTTATTAAAACAATGGTTCTCATTTTAGCTAATCACTGTGCTAGTGATGCCCAATTAGTCTAATAAATTGCCAGCAAAACAACTCAAAGCACCCATGCTTTGTCTCTCCCTCCCAGGCTTTTCACTTGCACAAATTTATTAAATCAAGACATAAAGCATGCATAAAAATTCTTGGAAGTCAAGTGCTACTTTGCATAGAAAGATCAAACAAATAAATACATTTTGTATGTGATGCAGGGTTAAGAAAGGGCTGCAGTGTGATACTGGATTGGATAGGTAGTATAATAGAGGATTTGAAGACAGAATGGGTTGAAGGAGCTGCATGGACAATTGAGTCTGTGAGTTAGGCTCAAGATGGGCTCAGTGAAGCTGTAAGGCCAGCTGAAGTATCAGGACTATGCCACAGGACTGATTTCTCTGGATACAGGTAGGGGTTTATGAGCCTAAAAACCCCAAGGTAACAGAAGTAAGTTAATGAGCACTGTTAAGGTTGGGAAACCAAGCAAAGAGAATTTAGGATCTGCCAAGACTAAGGTCATTGGTATATAATACATCCCATGGCAGTCCCTCAGGATGTGTTCATACACCAGTTTCCCATAGGACCCTTATCAGACAGAGCATTTTAGTCCTGAATGGGAGCCACAGACACAGACATAGTAACCCTTCAGCCCCTTGCCCTATTACCAGGAGGAGGATGAAGGACACCACTGTGGCCAGACCATGCTGGATGCTGACTGGTGCCCTTATCCCATCCTTCCTGCTGCTGCTCAGAAGTGCCAGGTGAGTCATACAACCTCACTTCTCAGTGGCTGTCACAAGCTGAGTGCTCCTCAGCTCATGTGCCGGGGATCTGTTTTACAGAAGTACCAAGCACTTTGGAAGACAAGCTAAATCAGGCAGAGCTGCACCAGGTGAGCCAAGGGCAATGCCACTGTTGATTTCAGCAGGGTCAAACTCAGATCAACTCCTCCATTTCCTTTCAAACCTTCATTTGAGCAGGAACCACAGAGACATAAAGGAAGAATGAAAAGATGGGCACTGAAAAAACAGCATGTGCAATCCTCACTCTCCATATAAAGCCATCTTACCTAGCTGGGAGATGGAACCATCTGAGAATATCTCAGTAGAGAGCCATGAGAAAAAAATCAAGGTAATGGGATTCATCTGTCTTAACTTAGGTGTTTAAAAGTCTGATATCTGAGCCACTGTATAATCCCTTAATAATGGAGAGAAATATTTAGCTCTGATACTGTAAGCCAAGTGTTGTCTAAGATAGACTTGTTGCCTGACCTGTTCCTCTCTCTTGACTATAGTGGCACACTAAGGCCATTTTTGGTTTAGCAACTGCCTTGACACAGCAGAAGAGCAAAACATATGGTGCTGAAGTCCCAATGTCCACTCCATATCCATATGGGGTTTGGTTTGTACTTGGTTTAGTCTGGCTCCCCTAGACCAGCTATCCTACCTAGGGCAGTTATCCCACCAAAAGCATATTTCAAAATTGCTTGAAGGAGACATTTAGATCACTGTGCCTATCTAGAGATAGAAGGACATTTGGTGCACACCTGGAACAGAGGTTTTGGTTCAATTTCCTCTAAAAGGAATTCAGCTTAGCAGAACAACTACTTCAAGAACTGAGCTGACACAAGGATGAGGTTTGCTTTAGAGCTGCATCATTGCACAGATCCTAAATACTGTTGTATATGCATCATATCCACTCAGATATTTAATTTTCAGATAAGTGAATGTCAGGCTTAGTGACACAGATAGTAAAACCCAATCATATTATTTTAACAAAATCAATCAAAAGTATTTACATAGCTTCAATTATCACAGATCCTTTTGAAATACTGTTTGTTCAACAGATCATAAAACTTGCAGAGAACAAAATCAAAACACAGAAATGGTATTTTTCATTAGAAATTAATCAGCTACCAGGGATTACTAGTCAAACTACAGGCTATCATTACAGAGTAACTTTTCCTACAAACATAAAAAGCAAACTCCTAATTCAGAGAGTTATAAATGACAGCATCTTAAGCATGATTGGAAGGAAAGGCTCTTGACTGAATGCAGAGAACATTCAAATACAGATTCAGTGCCATTTCTCTTTCTGTTTTCTTAGATGTAGTGGGAATAAGCATGAATTAATGTGACAGTGAAGTCTATTTCTCTATATTCACTGCAAATTCCCTGGGGAAATTCTGGCTCTGATCACAAAAGACCCCTTCATCATACTTAGCAGGGGCTAGATTTGTTCCTAAGCTTCCCTTTCTAAGAATTAATGTCTTTGGAACAGATTCCTTAAAACATGGCAGGGCCAGCATCCTTTAAGCAGAAATAACTACAAATTCCCTGCTTAAGCTTTTCAATTTTTTTTTCAGAATTTTCACAACAGAATATTTAACACCTTACATAGTTGCTCTTGCCTATGATAGCATGAGTGAAGACATGCAGAGCTTTTCCATTCTCATCAGAGATATCAAAAAATATATGAGTTCTCAGATGCTTGGTCTGTTGACTTGGGTTATGCATTCCTGTGTTGAATCTTGTAGGGAATGTGAACAGTGTATTGCAAAGCCAGATAAAGGGAAAAATATGTTTATGAGTGAAATTTATACCCAAGAAAATACAAATATTTTCCTGAAAATTTTGTTTTCTCTTTATTTACAGTTACTCGAAGTGATAATAAATTATGAATAAAATGATAGACCACTGCATGGAGAGAAGCATGACTTTTTCCTCCAAGCACCAAATCATTAATGTAAACAAAAATGAAAATATTTTTAAATTGCCAACTGTAATGCTGAACAATAATTGCAGTTAATATAGACTTCTCAGGTGCTTGGCCCAGCCACTTCAGTTATGTGTTCCTGGGCTAAAGCTTGTAGGGAAGATGACTGTAAAGATAGAGTAAGTGGAAAAGACATCTATTTATGAGTGAGAAGAAAGGAAACCCGAGTAGTGGACTACACAGAGGGCTCTAAGTGGCACTGTAGAAGGCAGCTAAGCCTCCAGTGGAAGCAGGAGAGCTCTGACCAAGCTGGGAAAGGCAGTGGTTGGAGGTTCAGTGACTTAGGACCATTTGGTTTGCTCTGAAAATGGCCCCTTGGTCAGACGTGTCTCATGACCATCGCTGCCATTGCATCTGAGTAGACTACTGGCCAGTAATAGCTGGCCATGGGCAGTGCTGCCTGCCAGGCCTCAGAGGTTACCCTTGTTCTGTCTGTGGAAGAGGTCTCTGTCCTAGAAACCTGCTTCCCAACAAAGCAGTGCTTAGCTGTCTTATCCAGGCAGGCAATCAAAGGCAACTTGGAAGAACCAGGGTGAGACATTCTGAGGAATCTGATTAATTTTATAGCCCTGACAGAAGTTCATGCATTGAACAAGCCCCAGCTGTCACATTTTATCACCTATTTCTGCTCTCAAACAATGGTATTATTCCAACTCAGCTGCAGAGTGTGACTGTAAAGCCTGAAGTGCTGGATTCATCTTTGTGCCTTTAATGAGACTATCCAGTGCTTTCCTATTGCATTTTATTTTTGTTTTTCTTTAATACTTTTGACCTTGGGACTTCAAGATGTCCATGAGCATTCTCCAAAAAACAATCTCTAAGCAAACCCTGAAGATTATTTCTTCTGTCTTCCCAGCCATGCAGGTGGTAGACATCTTCACTCTAAGACCCTGAGCACTTGGAAGATTCCCCAGTGCTTCTTCTGGGATGAATGGCATGGCACACTGGCATTGTCCACTCACTGTGGTTAGCACAGACTCAGGTTCCTGGAGTATTTTGACATTTCATTTCTGCATACAGCGTTTTACATGAGCTGATGCCTTGAAATGGCTACCTAGAACAGAGGCTAGACAAATTTAAGAGAATAAAGTGGATATTTATTAAAGGCCTGCAGTAGGTACACCTGGGGCAGTCAAAAGCCTCCAAGAGGGGCTACACCCAAGATGGACAATGGTCACGAGTCTTTCAGACAATTATAAGTTTGGCCCATTTACATATCCGGGATTAATCCTCCAATTACAGCTTCAGGTAATGAAGTCATACACCCCCAGTTTGCTCCCCCCAACTCACTTTTGTTTATACTTTCCAGGGCCTGGGGCAGTAGGGTGTCCTTGAGTTACAAGGTCTAGAGGGATTGTTTTGTCTGAATAAAAGAGAGAACAGTAGCTGACAAGCTATGGAGTTTTAGAGTTATACCCTAAAGCAGTAGAGGATTTGAAAAATATAAAAGCTAAAATCCTAAGGCATCAGAGCCATCCGATGGTATAAATCTTCTTGGAACAACAAATAGAAGGGAAATTTTGTAAATCTTGATGAATTCGATGTTTTGGTTTAGAGTGTGATTCAATAAACAGCTCCAAACAGGAGTGGAGAAGTAAAATATAGCACAGAGGGAAGAAGTCAGGTGGTAATATGAAGAAGATCAGAAAAACCTCAAGATGCCACTGGCCAACAAGCCAGCGAAGCTAGAGACCCTAGAGACCCCAGCACAACCTCACTAAATTCCAGCTAGATCAGTTGGTCTAAGAAATGGTGATTACCTCTCCCTCCAAATATTTGTGTTATTTGCAAAATTATAGTTTTAGTCCTTATTAAAATATCTCTTAAAGTCTTTGAAAATCATGTTAAAACAAGAATCATAAAGACATAAAGGAACTTTCAGGGCTATTTTATTTTAAAATAATATGTATGTGTTCTGCCATGTCCAAAGCTTTTCAAAGTTTTTTTCCCAGAGGATAAAACAATTCAGACCCATGTTGCTGCTTTTAATTGTGAGCAGTTAAATCTGGCTCTTTTCCCTCCTGCTCCCTCAGTGGTGACTGTTTCTCTCCATCACACCAACACAAGGACACTGCTGATCCCAGAACACCTGTGCAAAGAAGCAGGACTGCACAGATAGTTTATTGAGGTGGTCCCTTAGGATATGGCTTGTTTTTAAAGGCAGGAGCTGAGTTATCATGGATCCATACCACCACTTTCCTAGCCTGCATAATCCAAAATTAGCCAGAAGAATTAAACTGCTGCTTGAGAAATCAACATCCATTTACATATTTCTTGCCACTCTTTGCTTAAGGCATCTCGAACACTCAAGACAGTTCATACCTTATCCATACCACAAAGGTTTAGCTCCTAATACACATTTGAAGTACATCTTATATTTGAGAAATTATATATGCTTCTGAAAATCAGACAAGACTTGAGTTGCAGCTACTATTTCCAGATAAGATAATGAGTACAGGAAGGTGGAGCAGGGGGCCAGGACAGAGAGAGGACAGCTTGGAGCAGACTGGGATGTGTACCTGAAGTCACCAGAGACAAGTGAAACAAGGAAACCTCAAAGTGCTCATTTACAGCAACAAACGTGGGTTGTCATGGGCTGAGTTCTTAATTGCTTTAGCACCATCTGCCATGGTTCAACCCCACACAGCAGCCAAGCCCCAGTCAGCCTCTCATTCACTTCCCCACCTGCAGGATCAGGGAGAGAATCGGAAAGGTAAAAGGTAGAAAACTCACAAGTTGAGACAAAGACAGTTTAACTGGGAAGGCAAAAGGCACTGAATCAAGCAAAGTAAAGCAAGGAATGAATTCTCTCCTTCCCATGGGCAGGTGGGTGTTCCTCCATCCCCAGGAGAGCAGGGCCCCACCACACCTAGCGGTGATTAGGGGAAGACAAACACCATCACTGCAAACATCCTCCCCTTCCTCCTTCTTCCCCCGCCTTATATACTGAGCATGATGTTCCATGGTCTGGAATGTCCCTTTGGTCAGTCTGGGTCACCTGTCCCTGCTGTGTCTCCTCCCAGCCTCCCCACCAGCCTGGCAGTGCAAAAATCAGGAAAGGCCTTGGCTCAGTGTAAGCCCGGCTCAGCAATAATAAAAACACCTCTATAGTATCAACCCTGTGTTCAGCACAAATCCAAAACACAGCCCAGTACCAGCCACTGTGAAGGAAACTAACTCCACACCAGTGAAAACCAGCACACCATGCAGCTGAGGTCTCTGCACTCTTGGCAAAATCACCTTTGCTCAATGTGGCCCAGCATCTCGTGGCTGTGAGGACCAGAGTCTATCTTTCGAGAACTTTTTTGCATAAATCACGACACTTACCGATGCAAAGGTTCAGGAGCCAAGTCAAACAAAGCACAGAAGCATGTGAAGTGTTATTTATGCATCAGGGTTTAGTTCAAGCAGCAGCCTTGCATTTATGCAATATTACCTGCCAATTTCTTTGTCACCTTGGAGAGGCGAGGTTTGTCCTTTATCTTTGTGCTTCAGCTCTTTGCACATTATTCTTCAGCAAACATTTAAATTCAGCATAAATCTACAAGAAATATTTTTTCCCCCTGTCAGTAGACCTCTTTTCTCAGTAGCTGCTTACTCTCCCTCCATACAATCATTTACTCAGGTTCCAAATTCCCTTCCAGTGTTCCCAGACTCAATTTGAAACTATTGCAGGAGACAGCAAAAATTAGTTTAGATAAATAATTTTTTCCTGCCAGCTGTCATTCCAGCATTTCTCCCCATCAATTCTCCAGCTTACCTTATTCCTTTTCTTGCTGATAGAATTTTCTGCATTATTATCCCTAAATTGTTCATATTTCTGTTTAGGCTTTAGTGTTCCACTTGCAAGCAACAACAGTTTATGTTTTCTGCTTCTGGCACTCCTTAGAGATTAATCACTGTGCAAATGCACTGCTAGAGTAACTCCATGGAAGTCAGTAAGGCTCTTCCAATTCTTGGTAGCAGCCCCTTTGACCTGATATTTCTAACACTTAATTGACACTAAATCTATTTTTATATAACCCGCATTTTAAATTATATACAACTTTCTTATTTATTACAATTATTTAAAACCCTGGGTTCTTCTATTTGGACAGCAACAATAAGCAATTTTACAGCCCAGAGAAATTAATAACCCTAGCCACTGAGCTCTGTTGTCAGGCCAGACACCTCCTGATCTCAATGGATTGCTTGACACAGTCTCTGTATCCATTACTTAACTGGAAATAATATTTTTTTCTTGGTATGATGGAATTCTCTGAAATAATTCAACTGGAATGAAAGTTACCTTGTCAGAAAGTCATCATCTTAACAGTTTTAAAGCAAATTTGTGAGATAAGAAGTATTGGATAGGAAGAAAGAGTGTTTGAAGGAGTAATATTTCTTTGGAATAAGTCTGAGACTTTAATACGAAGTGGAAGATTATCAGCTGTGCTTTTCACAGGACAGATTGGTAGGTAAGTTGCACTAAGTTTCATTGGGACTCAAACATGATTATATATCTGTTTCCAAAACAATGAGAAAAATTTAGCTTCATCCACTCTGCTTCCAAGGAAGGTCAAATTTTTTGTTTAGCCATTTCTATGCCAACAAGATAAGTTCTTTAATAAACACCAGGAAACACAAATGCTTTATTACTGATTGCATGACATGTATATTACCACAGTAAAACTTAATGTGCGCACCAATTAATCTTCCAATTTTTTCTTCCTGTCCTAAGCAAATGCCTGCTATGTGGCAAAAAATTAGTGACCTAAATGGAGCATAAATTATCTTTATTTCAGTGATAAAAGATATTATTTAGCAGAAGATTCTTTCAAGTATTCACTAATGTCATTCTATAGTATAGTCTTTCACATAACTTACAAGATTAGCAAAACAATTCTGCAGTCACTAGTTAAGAGATCAAAATTTAGTATAAGCCTGCTATTTACTGAAATCTGTCAGCTCAACCAATCCTGCAGAAAAAAGTGAGCCACTAACAACCCATGCCAATTAATCACATAACACTGGCACTGACACTGCAGTAATATCTGCTTGAGAACGGATGATTGCTCTATTATTTGCACCCAGAAACTACTACAGTATTACAGAATTGTGGTATTACTTTTTTAAAAGGCAAGCACCAACTCTTTAATAGAGTTCATTTATTATAAGAATACTCAGCTGAGTACTCAGCTCAGAAGCTCAGCATATCTTGCTTTGCATGCCCAGCTGCAAGCATGGACACTTGCCTGGCACAGGAGAGAAGCCTTCCCACCTGGATGGATGGAGTACTTGTGCTGCAGAACAGGCACACACAATCCACTCCACTTCCCTTTCTTTGGTGAGAACCACCTGCAGACCATGCATACTGAGATCAGTTTAAGATAGTCTTGCTGAGATGAGCTTCAGCCTTTCTTGGGACTTGTTCTGGATTTATCAGTCTTTTCAATAATCTGGAGGATATGACCACATCTGGAATAGAAAGACTTTCAAATGCTATTCCTGACTTTCCACTGGCTCATGAGTTCAGTCTTCATTAATACTATAAATTATCTAATACACAGAGGATTCTCTTGAAAAGCAGCAGTTTTCCTTTTTTATAATATCTCAGGGTTTGAAACCCTCTGACGTCTTGTACTAAACCTCTGTTTGTCAACATGGTGGTCCAATGTTTTGCTGGTGGAAACCAGACAGCAGTTTCCAGACTGGTCTTTACAAATTACAAGAAAGCAGGAGTGGCAGCTCATAAAGCCAGTCACAGAGGACACTGATGTCTTACCTCCAGCTTGTCTCCTCCCTCTCCCTAGAAGAAGGCACCAGCTCCTCAAAGGCAAAATTTTCAGGCCAGACACCACCCCAGCACAGCTGGATCCCTCAGGCCAGCAGCATACAGAACTCCTACAAGGAAGTAGTGGCAGGTTGATCATGGTATTGCATTGAAGCTTGTTGGCTGCTGAGGAACAATCCTAATCAGCTGCCAAGGAGATAGTGGCTGAGTATAACAGGATGGAGAAAGGGCAGGAGAAGCCAATGCTTTTCATCCTTCATAGCCAAAGACAGAAAATGAAATTCTAATTATTATATTCTAACATTTGCAAGAGTGAAATTAATTTGGGAGGTCATTCCTCCAGAAAAATACCTGATGATTTGGAGTAGTTTAACATCTACAAAAACAATTGGTTGTGCAGTATAAACAGTTTGCAAGTATTTACTACTTTTTGTGAAATATTACTCATCTTGCCCAACACAATGACTGATTTCACATTTGACTTCTTCTACATAAAATTCCCTTAGTTATGAAGAAAGAAAAAAATGCCAAAACACTTGAGGCCAGTTTCTGCTCTGAGTCAACATTGCTACCTCACTGGCAAGAGACAGTATTGCTCTGGACCAAGCCCAGCATTTGTAGCAAAAAATAGAATTCAAATAAAAATGTGTTCCCACCTTTAACAAATATGTATCTACAGCTATGCTGAACTTTGCCAAGAGCTTCCTTTGGTAAATACAGATTTTTCTTCCTATCTTCCAGTAGCAGCAAGGATCTCTAAACCCCACTGTGCTCTGAGAACAAGACTTCTGGAGCTAGTGCCACAATATCACCTCCTTGCAATGTAGTAATTTACTCAGGGAAAGAACTTTCTTCTTTCCTTTCTTGATACTTTCCAATCTGCTTTTCCTACTTTGCTGAAGTCAACAGTTTTTAATCACTCATATATGCAGAGCTTGGAACAACATTATCGTTTATATATATTGATAATAATATTATCTATACTTACATGCTGGGGAGCCCTCACTTAAAAATATTTCAAAAAGATGCCACTCTAAAATGCCACTAAAAAATTATTTTTAGGCCAGTGTGTCCAAACATAACTAGATACCGGATTTTTTTTTCTGCATGGTTCTTTACAAGACCAGTTTTTTTGGGCTGAAATCTTTGTCCTTCTGCCATTCTTTCAGCAACCACTTTTATTCCCTGTTTTCTTGATCTAAAACCAAGTACAATGTGACAAGACTGCTCAGCGGCAAGCTGAGAGCCGATGAAAGATCATGCTGCTTCATGTAGGCAAATATCCCACCCATGCAAGACAGCACTGGGGCTGAAAACTGAACCCAGTCTTCTGGGTCACTTCTTGGACTTCCTAAGACCTCAGTTGCATTCCTGGGATGAACAGGTTTCTATCAGAGGACAGCTCCAGTCCTGAACAGCAATCTTGCCACAGGAACCCAACAAAAGGGGAGAAGTATGAGGTGCTGGGGAGAAAACGAACAGTGGCAGTGGGAGAAGACACAGGAGGGATGGAAGGGAAAGGGGGAGGAGGGAAGCAGGAACACATTGCAAAAGTACCAAAAACAGGCAGAAAGGAAAGAGTTATTTCCAAGAAAAGTCGGCAAGCACAAAAAATTCCCAAAACCCAACAAAACAATCCCCCCAAAAAAACAAGGGAGAACACAGAGGGCAGGTGAAAGCAAAACTTCAGTGTAAGAGGATTTTGAAACAAAAGGCTTAAAAGGCAGCAGGAAGCCTTGGGACAGAGGGAAGCCACTTCAAGGCAAACGTCTCTCACTCCTGGGTCAGCATAATCCGCAAATGTTGAAGTTACTATCTTAATTACCAATGCTTTTTTTCCTTGGAGGTTTTTTTTTTTTTCTTAGAATTAAAGATTACTGCCATGGAAATTTTATTTCAGTATGGGTTCTACTTAATTAGATACACACATGTAAAACCAGGGATCAGCAAAAGGCAAAAAAACCAGCTTAATTTATTCACTTACCCATGGAGGGAAAAAACTACATTTTTAATCCTTTTTCTTGGAAGCAGTGAGAAAGATCCTGACTCCCATGCCTTCCTCTTTGGGGATATCCTGTTGTCTGTCAAGATTTCCTGAAGTCAGAAGGAGTTGGTGTAGCAGACTGAACTGCATGGCATGGTGTTTGTGGATTACTGTACACAGCAACCAAGTCTGGCCTCTGAAATCTACTGGGAATTTGCAGCTTAGTTATCTGTACATGTGCAGATAAACCAGGAAAAGAAACTAAATTAAGAATCAGGCAGGGTAGTATACTTTCATAAAGTGCAAAGCTATTTAATACAACTTATTTTAAGAAAACCTCCAGAGACACTGTTCAGCATAAAACATGTAACATCTTTTTGATGCCAAATTACTGAACACACTTCCTTGCCTAGAAGAATTTACAGGCTGAATCAACCACATGTAGTGTAAATGAAGAATTAGATACAATATGACACAAATTTATGACAGCCAAACCTCGTTGCAGATTTTCTCCCATATCTGAGGCACTTGGATTGCCTGACGGTCAGACTTATCAGTAAAGATGTAGGTGAAGAAGGCACTTGGTACTTCGGCCTTTTCCATGTTCTTTGTCACTAGATTCCCTGTCCCACATTTTCCCTAGTCTTTCTTTTGCTGCCTAAGTGCCTGTAGAAGCCTTTCTTGGTGCCCTTTACATACCTCAGCAGATTCAAATCCAGGTGGATTTTGGATTTTCTAAGCCCAACCCTCCATGATGCATTCCTCCTGGTTCCCCTATGCCTGGTTCCACCTCTTGTATGCTCCCTTTTAATGTCTGAATTCTGTAAAGAGCTACTTGTTCATCTGTGCAGACCTTCTGTCTTCAGCTTATAGAAGGGGATCCTTGAAAAGCAATCAGCTTTCCTGAACTTCTCTCTAGGGCTGTATCCCATTAGATTTCTCCAAGTAGATCTGTGAATAAGCCACAGCCTGCTCTTCTGACATCCAGGGCTGTGATCTTCCTAGCTGCTTTACTCTGTCCTCCCAGGAATCTGAACTGCACCACCTCATGAGCACTGTGGTCAAGACCATCCTCAGAATTCACATGGTCATGATTGTCATGGAAAGGAATTAATTTTGCATTCTTCAGACTGCCAACACAAAGCTTGGGGACCTTCTTTAATCATACTGAATGAAATCCTGGTGCTTCAATAAGAAGTTCAGACACGGGAATACTTTAGAATTGCAGGTATCTGTTGTCATTTCCACCCAAGCAGCACTCCTTTTCTGTGCTGGTGGATCAGCTGTTGAGATCAGCAGACATTACAAGCATATACAAACTCACATTTGTGATTGAACTGTATCTCCTGGGGGAAACAGAAAGAGTTGTCACCTCTCTAAGCATTTTAAAGAGCTTCTATAAATATGCAAAGTTTTCTTCAAGAATTAAAGAAATATTCTGTGCTTTTAATGAAAGAAGCTTCACATTCAAAACCTGAAATCATGTTCACACCTGAGAAAAAAACAAGGGGTGCATTTTCAAAGCACTGATTTCTAAACATCCAATTCTTACATCTCTTTACTCTCTATGCATTATAGTGAAATGTTTTCTGGGTTACTACTATGTCTTCTGTCACAGCACACTCAGCCAGCCCATCATAGGGACACCCCTTTCTAAATTTAGACACAGTAAACTTCAACAAATAAAATGGTCTCAAAACAACTCAAAATTTGACTCCACTGCCCTAGACCTTGTCAGACCTTTCCAGCAAATAAGGCTAAAGGAAGAGTTATATAGGGAGATAAAAATCTCAAGGTGTGTAAAGGATGGGGGAAAACAAAGTGATAAAGTGATGCCTTTTCTCAACCATCATTATTGCAATGTTTCTGTATATTCCTCAATGCTCTGGAAAGTAACTGCCTTGCTATATACAGTAATGTATTTTATGAAGAGCAAAGTCTGTACTATACACTTTGTGGTCTTCTGACAAATCCACCTACAAAAATACTGGTAAACAATACCTTACACTTGGAAGTGTGATCACCTTTCCATGATCTGTACATATGAAATGTGCATCTCCAGACACTGCTAATTAATGGCAAAGTGCAGGTGTATATATCTGAAAAACATGGATGATAGAGAACTATCTGAAATCATGAACAAATCACACTCTCTTCCTTTGTTACTGAAGTAAAATTCTATACCAAAAACTGTCTCAACCAACCTACAATACATTTTTCTTTGTTTGTGGTTATAGATATGCAGATTTGTCAGTATGTCAAATATATTTTCCCAAATTCTTTTATCAACTTTTCCTAATATGAAATGTGTGCTGCCGCAATAGTTCTTGTATGCTTAATAAAAGAACAGCTAGTGCTTTGAGAATGGTGTTTTAAACAAGCTTTTCTTAAGCTGAGTGGAAGAAGAGTTTACTTTGCACAGAGCTTACAGTGTGGAAGGAAAGTTTAGCAGTAGACCAACAATGGCACAGTGAAGGAGTCCAGTAAGGAGCTCAATTAGATCCATGTGATCTCAGTGAATGCTGCAGAGCAAATACTGTGATAGCATCCTAGCAATTCAGTGCACAGCACTATTTGGAGGCTTAAGACCCTAAACCAGAAACCCTCTCCTCATCAGCTAATGTTAGATATTTGGAAAAGATTTATAATGTCTTAGCAGATCAAAGTGAGCAGAAAGGACTCATGGCTCTCCCACTGAATGAATTTCCTTCTCTGTTCCATGGCAGCATTATGCTACAGAAATTTATTGCTAAGTTTTATAACACAAATTCTTGGATATATATAAAGGTTTGAGGGGAGTTTCCAGCATTCATTCTGCTGACTACAGGAAGCACTGAAAATATGTAGGAAATAAAGAGCGAAGAGATGATCTGTATTCTGCTCACGTAAAAAGACTGCTTTCAAAGCAGGGCAAAACTGCCCGTGCTGGAACCTATGCCAATAAATTACAAGGAAGAACTGCTATATCTGCTCTATGAGGTGACAAATTTTAGCCTGTATAATTATCAGTTGCAAAATGTTGCTCTCCTCGAAACTAATTTCTTTTGATGTGTCAGTTATGCTTGTATTTATGGGCAAATATGTCCATGACAACACAAAAACTTAAAACATAAAGGGCCAGGTCTATTCCAGATGTAGTTTTAATAACAATGTGAGATCAGGGTGTTTAGCACTAGCAGGTTCCTGCTCTTTATGAAGCATGAGCATAGGATAGAAGCAATTGTGAGTAGCGTATCAGTTCAGCACGTGATAAATGGCATCCTGCAATGCAGCTGTTTCAGTAATTCACTATCAGATGACAAAAAGCCCATTGAAAGAATTTTCTGTTCCTCCTGATTAATGTGATTTCTTTAAATTTAAAAAAAGAGAGAGAGAGAGCACGAGAGAGGGGATATTTTCTAATCACAGAATTTATGTTCCAACTGCAGCTTCACATCAGCTGGCAATTTGAAACTCTTGACATGTTATTTCATTTCACTTTGGGGCACACGAAGGTTCAGATAATTTTGACTATGAACAAATTGGTAAAGTTCTCTGGCCATTAAGGCAGAAGAAAGAAAATTTCCATGCAGGCGCTATCTAGTTGTTGGCAAGGTATAAAGAAAAGTAACTGATTTTGCACTCCTTACCAATTATTAGCCTTACTAATTATTTTAGACTGAAACAAGTAGATCTTTGTATGACCTTTTGTATATTACTCCAAAGCTCTATTGTGGACTTCTATGAATTTTGAAAAATTAAGGAAGATAATTACTTAACTGAAAAAAACCTGGAAAGTTAATGTGTTTTAAAACCTTTCAGGGCATTAAAAAACTCCTGTGATATTTGTCAGAAGCCTGATCCAACACCCACTGAAGTCACTATGAGCCTTTCCATAAATTCAGGGTATTGGATCAGCTCCTTCGTTTAAAAACATAGGTTTCAGAAGGAAGATGATGAAATTATATACTAGCCTGATCTAGGAAAATTCATCTATTATTTCCAGTATGTTTTATTGATACTGAGAGGCTATTTAAGATTCACCTCTCTGCTACACCAGTTAATTATGTATATTGTAAATCCTTGAGCTTATATCTGAATACATCACATAGACACAAATTCTTCCATGCATTCAAGCAAATTAATTCCTTGCCTGGTCATTTTATACTTCAGTTGTTTTGCTGCTTTTTGATGGATTGGAACAGATTAACTTTTCTGAAGGCAATGCCTCAGTTGCTCACTGAACCCTTCAGTCCTTTCTGTACACAAATTAGCCACAACCTATTTCCTCACCACTGTTTAAAAATCAGGGTATATTACACAATCCCCTATATGTGATCTTTGCCCCATCTGTGATCTCCAACACCCTGCTTAGTACCCTGAGATGGCCAAGTTACCAGGAACAGGAGTAAGTTGTAGAGAAAGTGTCATGACTTCTGGTTAGTTAGAATTTCTAACATAAATTTACTGGGGCTTGAGGGTTTTTTTGTATTGCTTATACACCAGGTTCATGAGCATTGAATACAACATGCATATGAAATATCGCTACAAGATGATGTCTCATCCATTTACCTAGGTTATATGGAGCTAGATAATGATTCTTCTGGAACTTTAAGCACAGCACCCCATCCTTTCACAACTCCTTTCTTCAAAAAGAGTGGAGTAGAGAGGGTCTTGGCACTTAAAGACAAAAACTATTTTATAAACTACTTTAAACTGAGAGACCCTACAGAAGCTCAGTGTACACATTCAAGGTGCTCTGTGGCTAGAAGACCTTGTCCGGACATCTCCTTCACTGTGCAGAATCCCACTGAGGAACTGCTGAGGTTCCTAATACTGTTGTCTTCATAGCTCATGGTGCTTCCCAGTTAAACGGTACAGGCCTAAGTCTGTGCTCTGTACTTGGGATATGCTGAGAAAAATTCAAGCAAAAATTGTTTTGTGTGCATTGTGTGCATATGCATGTGTACCCTTCCAAATTTCCAAGGTCTCTGATGCAGCCTCCAGCCTGTGAGTGTGATTTGATTTGTGCTTTGAATATCAAAAGACCCTTCTGCCCCTTCCTGCGTATTTCCCTAGAAATGAACACTCAGGTTGCAATTGTAAAACATCCATGTGCCACACATACACGTTATTCCCTCTGGTGAGAGCATGTTTAACTGGGAAGATGTAGCAAGGCAGCTGATCTTCAGGCAGCTTGTCCTCTCTGCGTGGTGCAGGTTCCCACAAATACGCAATAAAGTGCAGTGAAGGAAGTTGGAGCCACATCAAGGAGCAGCAAGAGCTGACCTTGTGACTAGAACACAGCTTTCATCTAACTTTGACCCGGGTTATGTGACTCAGTTCAGCACCTTTACATTGTCTGTTGCAATATAAATACAATATTACAGAAGTTGCCCACGTGAATTGCACAATGGAGTGTCCCAAGTCTTGCCATGCCCTCAGTTTGTCCTACTAACATGTTCCTTCTTATTCTCCTGACTATTTCACTCTGAACACTAGGGCTTTCATCTCGCTTCTCCTATTTGCCTTAAGCTGAAAACATTCCAACTTAGCATATTCTGTGATTTTATGAGTCTATGAGTACTCTAGTGAACAGCTTCTCTAGAAATGTAGTCTTGTCTGTCTCAGACATCCAGTAGCTCAAAGCAACAACAGCAGATCCCATTTTTCTTGGATGCATCTGGGAAGTAACAGAGTAAAAGATCATTGAATTTGGTAGATGAAAAGGCAAATGTTTTTTGCCTGGTCATTTAGCCACCATACTTTTAAAAATATTATTTTTTCAGCTTCTCCTGGTTTTTTTTGTTTGTTTGATTTTTTCATGAATTCTGCTTAACTTTGAATTTTCTTTTTGTTATTTACCAAGTGAGCCATATTTCTTTGTTTTTCTAAAGAGGACTTCCAGATTTTTAGGTGGTAGTGCTGCTGACAAAAATCTTGGCTGCATTTATTTCATGCTTTACTGGTACAAGTCATAAACCTACACTGTTTTCCTGGAGAAAGAGCACCAAAGTCCCTCCAGGTGCAGCTGCTGGTCCAGATGTGGTTAAATTGGAACAGAACTGCCCTCTTTGGAAAAAGCAGTGCCTGGAATAAACTAAACCACATCAGAGAATCTTTGAACTACAGTCCTTGCAAGTGCTTTCCTTCCCACATTTCACCAGCAAACCTGCAATGACTCTTTGAGCAGGCTTGGCCTGTGCAGGATGGGATTCACTGACTTTTCCAGCAACTCTAGGCTCTGAGCACTGCAACTTTTCCCTGATATCACAGCTCAGGATTGGCAGGCAGAGCTGGAGCTATAACAACACACACCACGCTATTAATGGATCTCATCAAAAGGAGATCACAAAATCCTTGAGATGCATAAATCTCTAGAGACTATCGACAGCTAATTTTCTCAGCCATGTTTTTTCTCCAAGCTCCCTGTAATAATGAAACAGCACTTAGACCTTTTAAGCACCATATTGTATAGGTGACACACAACCCTCACAGCAAGCCAAGGAAAATGACAGCATTAAATTCCCAACAGCTATCAGGATACATTAACAATTTTAAAAGAAAATTACTTTTGAGAAGACAAATTTTAAATGAATAAACATGAATCTACAAGGTTTTAGCAGAGCATAGAATTTCATCTACAAAATTTTGCTTCAGGGTCACGTAATTCCATCCAAAGCAAAGCAAAAGCACCATAACACATACACATGGTCACAGCAGGCTAATCTCAGATCTGATCACAAATTTGTCAAACTCAGCTCAGCTCAGAAGGGATTTATGTTGGACTGACTGAAGAATTTATCAGCTGCTATCATAGAAAGCAGCCCCTGCAAACTACAAGAGAGATGAAATAGATGGGACTGCAGCTTCATCCTGTTTGGCTATAGCATCCCTTCAGCCGCAGCTCCCTTCTGTGCACTTGTCCACGTCCTGACAAAGCCTTTCAAGTGACCAGCTTTGCTGCAATAGCATGGTCTAGGTCATAAGCATCCATCTGTTTGGGACTTGGGCTTGCCAAAGGAACAGCAGTAAACAGCCTGGCCCCTACGAGACACTGGCACGGCTGGCCAGGCGGCTGTGAGCCAGCAGAGGAGTGGATGTGCTCAGCTCCAGCTGGGATGCTGTGGATTGCTCCTCTGCTTGCCCTCATAGCTGGTAGTTGTCTCCATCCCTCCTTTTGTTGCTGGTGTTGGTGGTTTGGGGAGTCCCACATGACACTTCTGGTGCAAGGTGAATGGGAGCCACTGTCTCCCTCCACCAGTAATGCGCAGTGTGAGGTGCCAAGGCTCACTTTGGCCTCCCAGTAGAACACTCAGCACCCCCAAGGGCTGTGCTAAAGACACATCCTATGTGTAGTATTGGCACTCCCTGGAGCAGCTCCAAGGGTCACTTTGGAAAGATTATTATTCTCCTTTGGTGTCACCTTTGGGCTGCAAGATCAGTTGAATATCAGGGGGACACAGATGACACCTAAGGCCAGTGTAGATCCCTTAGCTCTCTACTTTCAGTCTCATTCCATGTCTCTAAATCACACACCTCCAAACTGGTCCCTGCAACAAGTGAAATCTGATGAATCAGCAGCTCTGGGAAAGGACAGTTATGAAAAAAAGTTCCAGAGGTGCCAAATTTTCAAGCAATAGCATGGCACAGAAAGCAGAAAGCATGCGGATAACATACAAGGAGCGAGCTGGAAGGCACTGGAGATCACTGTACGACCTGTGAGAAGAGCAAAGTGCATGCAAGCAGCATAGAAAGGTGAAAAGTATCATGACTATTGTAATCAATGCAAATGGGTCCCCAGGGAAAGCATATTTTTGTACAAAGAGCCAGATAAGAAGTGATGTGATTTGCTATTTATGCAGAGGACAAAGCACAGGCCTGGCAGTCAGCACAGACTAAGCAGAGCCCAAGGTCAATTCAGCCCAAGGCTGTGTAATTCATATTCATATCAAAACAATTATGGTGCAGAACAGTGCATAGCTGCATAAGTAGTGAAACACTGCATATCCCATATTGGTGTAAAAATACTCAGAGCTCAATTAATTAAAACCTAGGCTAAGAAAATGAGAGCTTGAAATGTTCTCATTGAAAAAGAAGCTGCAAACACAGACCAAGCTGATTATGCAGAAAGCATTACTGTAGAGAGGGAAACTCAGATGTTTAAATGGATGCATAATTTCTTGCATCAGGAGAGCAAACAAAACAGAGCTTTGCAGCATACATTTCCAAAATAAACTCTCCAAATGAGAATATAAAAATTTTGAACTTAGGAAAATCAGGTTTCATTGGAATATAAATGCATTTTCTCAAATTCTTCTACAGAGAAAACCCATAGTCCTAAATCTGGCTGAATAGAAGTAAAAAAGTTATAAAATACTCTTTCCTCCATCCACCATGTCTTTTCAGGGCAAGCCTCTGTTTCCAGTGGATTTTTAAAGTCAGTTCAGGGATTTTCTGAATTGTAGAAAACTGCCCAAATTGAGGCATTTTTTTATTCTGTCACTACTGAGACAGCTGTATTAAATAGGGCAGGCAGGTACCTCTTTCTGCTCTCAAAGACAATTGGTAGAGTACAGATCACATCCACCAGGCAAAGTGCTCTTCCACTTCCTGGAAGTAGGGTATCTGTATCCAAATTGCCTGACCAGGAATGGCCCCTTGGTTCTTTAGACCCAGGTATTCTTGCATCTGTCACAGCCCCAGCCTCTGCACTTCCTTCTTTTCCTTTTCTTGAAAGAATTCTTGTCTTGGGTTGTTCTCTCCATCAGCATGTCCCACAGCTCCCCAGGGAAGTGACAATCTCCCTGTCACCCCTCTAATCCCAGATTCTCTGTCTTAGAGATATTTGAAATCCATATTAAACCAGTTAGGGTTAACTATGCATCTGAGTTTTTAAAAAGAGGGTATTAAAATGGCATGTATGTGTGAAATCCAATCTTGGTTAAATTAAATCAGAGACAGGCACTTAAAATCCCTTACTTCTGGATAAGGTTATAGGAAATGGATCAGTCTCAGCGGTAACATCACTGGGTATTAATCTTTGGAATATGGCAAATGGAATATGTGATGCAGTCTGCATCAAATACTGTAAGAGGGGTAGAGAATTTGGAACTGAGAAGCCAATAGCAGTTCTGAGACTTCAGTGAAAGTAAATTCAATGATATGTTTCTATACTGGTGAAAAGACCAAGGGATTCTAGCAGTTAATAGGCATAAATATCTGCAAGATGGACAGTGTATGTCTTTCACTGCTATTAATAGCTTGATGAAGAGAGAATACTGTCTGGCTCCCTACGACTCTGAAGATTCATGAGGATCATTCTAAGGCCTATGAATATAAGGCATCTGGAAGTGAGAACTGAAAAAGCACTAACGAGGCAGCAAGAGACAGATGAATGCTTCTGAAAATGAAAAATATTGGCAACATCCAGAGACAGAGATGGATGTAAAATGATTTAATAATTAGCTCATGCATTTCTCCCTAATAACTGTTTGTTTACTCAAGTAAACAAATTTGCTATTGGATAAGAAGAAACGCCATCACATAAATGAAGAACTGGTTAAAGAGAGGGAATGTGTTTGAAATGAACAATTTTCATAGTGAGAGGGATTCTAAATGAAGCGCCACAGGGATCTCTGTTCTGGCTTGTGCTGTTCAATATCTCCCAAAATGATCTTGAGAAGAGGATGAAAAGGAAAATTAAAGCATTTGCTGGTGGTAAGCTTTCAGGATAGTTAAGAAACTGTAGAAGGACCTTGTAGAATGATAAAACAGTCAGGTAAAATTCAGTAAATGAATTTAGATTATTTTAAACAAACCCAGCTTTACAATCAAAGGGGCAGGCTCTTACTTGACTGTAATCTCTTATAAAGAAAATCTCACAGTTATAGTGGGTGTTATTAAAACATCATTTACACAAACAGTTTTGGTATAAATTAGGTGTCAACAACTGTTAGAAAAGAAACAAAGAACAAAGCAAAGCCACTATGAAAATCTTTCTGCAGGGAATGATCAAGGGATTATTGTCCTTCTGTATGAGAAAACTGAACACATGAGGATCCTTCTGCTTGGAGAAGAGATGACTGAAGAGGGTATGATGGGCACCTTTAAGATCTCAAGCAACAAAGAGGATGTGGCTGCAGAGTAGCTGTATTTCTAACTGAAGAGCTGAAAACTTGGGATTAATTCAGTAAGAAAAGATTTGTGCTGAGAATGAGCTGTGGAACTCCTCTGGCAGCTCCTGTTTTATTTCCTGGCTTATTCCCACACTAAGTTTCTGAATTTTCTTCTACCTCTTGTGACTGCGGTGTTAGGGTGTTAACCCTTTAGTTGCGGCGGAGTAAAGAGACACAGTCACACGGTCATTCTCGAGATCAAAGAGAAGGCAAGAAGACGAAGTTTATTCAGAAAACTCACTGTTTAAGTAGCAAGACTCGCAACAGAATAAAGATGATTGGTCCAGAGAGAAGACACCCCATTCCCAGGGTCTGTTAACAGCAAACAGGTGTCTTTATTATTAATTCCTCGGTGTTTTTACCAATTTATCTTTCCTGGGAAAGGCTTCTTGGCCTTCAGCTGAAAAACAGCTTATCACCCTGATAAATGGTTCAGAGAACAGAACTGAAAGGCTTGGGCCTGGAATAATTTTCCAGGCAGTTCTCTAAAAGGATACTACAACCTCTCACCTCAATTCCTTGGCCAAACATCCCCTATATGTGTCCTGGGGATCCAGCTGACATATTCAGCACAAGACAGGACAGAAATATTCTAGTACATAACCATTAAAAGACCAGCCTCCTGTACAGATGGTATCCTCTCCTTTCATTGCACTAAGCATTTCTTGAGATTTGGACTTGAAAGCATTTCTAGGCTGCCTGTGTAGAAATGAATGATCAAGAAAAGGTCTCAAAAGGACCAAGAAAAACTTGTATGTCAAAGTAGATGTCAAAGTATTTTCCTATTCATTACCCTCCAGTCATTCCTTCTGTCATGACCAACACAGGTAGTATACTAACACTGACTTGTAAAAAAGTCATTTAACATTTTTCCTCTGGAAAATTGTCAAGAAACATTGTCTTTTCCTAGAACACTCCAAGAGCTGTTGAAGGGTTCAGCCTGAAACACAGCCTGGGTAATGAAATCATCCTTTGTTTCTGTAGCAACAGTAAGCATTAGAAAACTCAGGGAATTCAGACAGTGATGCCTTCTCAGAGCTTGGCACTTAACTTGAGAGAGAGTGTCTCAAATAAATTCCTTGTTTCAGAAAGATCTAAAATTTAGAATCACCTCTTCAAACAGCAAACAGCCAGATATCCAGCTGACTGGCTCCAAATTATGTTGGTAATTTAGGTACAGCTCTGATAATCTTTAAACTACAATCTATATGGATACCCACGTTATATCAGTATCTGCTTTTTTCTTATTAAAAAAAGCAACAAAAAACCTCTATGATAAAGTAATGAAGAAAAATTAAATTCAGTTTAGATACAAGTTAGTATCCAAAACCAACAATAGTTGTATCACACTTGATTTCACTGATAGCCAGGAGTTTGCATATGCTAACCTAGAGGAATCATTAAGGAAATTAGATATTCCTTTAATGTCTGAATATATGTTCACAGAATATATGTTCTTACATAAACACAGTACATGCTATAGCCTAAATTGTTAGTTGCTGTTATTAAATACTTTACTTAGTTTTGTACATGTGTGTGTCCTTTTACTATTATCACACACCACAAACACCTATCCCATTTTTATGACATACCACAAGGCTGTATTGGACTGCCATGGGTCAGATGTAAAGACAAATATACTGATCGAGACAGAGGGCAAATATGTTTCCTATAAGCAACCGTATAAAGGTAATGAGGAGTTATTCACAACTAAAGATTTTTCTTTAATACTTTGGCTCAAGAATTCAGGTGTGTTGGACTAGAGAGGGCACCCAGGGTCAGTTTCTGCAGTTAGAAGTAGCTACATCATGTAGTTCTTTAGAGGAATTTAACAAGCTGACACAAGACTGTCCCAACCAGGGGTAAGTTCAGCTGTCCCTCTCACAGGCATTGAAAATGGTGTGAGTGCCTGGTGTGTGGTCCCAGCTGCTGTGACAGAAGGGCAATCTGCGAGGCTGACTGTTATGAGGGTTTAAAAATCTGTTACCTGTGTAAAGTTCTACATGTAGATAGCTAAATTAGGCATCACTACTTGCCACTGAATCTTGCCCCAGGTTTCAATACCCTCAGAGAGTGCTGTTCCCTTCCAGCATTAAGTTCTACTCTCCACACTGCAGTTTCTCTTAAGACCCATCTTTTTCCTCCTCACTGTTTTTCATTATTGGTCCCTGGTTCCTCTCTCTCCTCTCTTCTTCAAATCCCAATCGTAGATTTTCTGTCCCTGAAATCATCCCCGTTAACTGCCTTTTCTCCCTTTTCCCGATAGCCAAGTGAATTCCTTGACTCCAGATTCAAATAAGGTAGCTTCTCTATGCACTTTGCAGGAAAAAAAACCACCTGGGGATCCATAGTGATGCAGGAAAGGCAGCCCTCCTCCCATTTTCCATCACTCTCTGGGAGTATAGGAGGGGAAGGAGGCAAGGCAGCTGCACTGCTTAGTGTACATGGAAACTGCAGAGATTTATGGAAGTCTAAGCTGTGATTAACATTTAATAAGTAGAAGCAAATGGTGAAAACTTAATCAAAGTTAAACACATGTTAATGGGAAAATGCAAAGTTCACACCTGGCATAAAGGGTGCTCTTTAGCAGATGTGATGCCTTAACCTCAAATTATAAAGGCATCAGGGCTTTTCAAAGAAAAGTAATCATCTGCTGTTTGCAGAATTATTTTTCCCCCCCACATGTCAAAGATACGTTGACTTAAACTGTCCAAAAACACTAAACACAAGCTGGTGCTGTACAGTGATGAAAGCCAAGTCTGGGCAGCTTGGCTAACCGGTGATGCTTCTACACACTTTATCTAACAGTGAAAGCTCTTAGCTACATATATATACACACACATATATTCAGAACCTTACATTCCTGCCCTGATTAAAGTTGCATTGGTCCCTGTTTATGCTCCACTCAACACTTCATGCTATTCAAGTGGCAGCATTGCTGAGCCACACACCCTTGGTCCACCCCCTTCAAGATGCTCCTGGCAATGCAAGAAGAGATTGTTCTGCATGGTGGCATGTTCCTGTTGGGACAAAACACCTCCAGCAGCAGTCAGGATCAGAAGGTTTAAACCAGCTGTTTACTTGGAGAACCCAGAAAATGAAAGGCACATCCACATCCTTTCAGGTGATAGGCATTAATTCAAGGAAGATGAAAATCTACATAATCCACCAAGTACTGCTTTGAGGATATTTGTTCTTGCATTCCCACTTACTTTTAACATGTCATCTCTTCACAAAGTCAGGCTATTTCATCAATCTGTAGGTTCTGCATTCATGTTTCAGAGGTACCAAACTGTAGGTGCTATTTTTAGCAGGCAACGACAGAGTATTTGAAAATGACAGTACTTATGACAGTATATTGAAAATTGGCATCTTTCCCCTTTCCATCAAAGGAATACCCAAAGTAGCCCACACAGTTTGTCTCGTCTGACCAATAAAATGCCCCACTGAGGTCAATGGTGTTATGTTAGCAGTGGCTGTGCTTTTCAGGCACTAATGCAGCAGAGCACTTAAATATTTTGCTTATCCATCTCATTTCTTGATCTGAGGCCAAAGGTAATTTTGTATAGAAAAGTATACTAGAATGTGAATGTATAAAATTGCAGCTAACATCGTTGCTCAGTTTAAAGGTGGAATCAGTTTCAGGTTTTTGTGCCTCCAAAATTAGTCCTGCTTTAAGCAAAACAAAGACCAGAGTGCTTCAGTGAATAGCAATAAATTCTTGAATCGACATTTTCAGATTTGATTCCTGGCTTTGCAGCAGAAAAATCAAGGGATTCTCAGTTACTATGATAAATAGATATGTTGTCTCAAGAGTCACATTGGACCTAGAAAGATTCTATTTTAAAATATGCAAATAGTGCTGGACACAGACACTAGTCAGGGTACTTCAGAAAGGATGTATCAATGTATTTAGAGAACTGGGGAAAACTGCCATTATTTAATTAAGGGATAAGACAATTATAGGTCATGCATACATGCAAATGTATACTGTATTATCTTGGGTAAATCATGGATGTCATATATACAGTAGGGCACACAAACTGAGCTGACAATTTTTAACTCCAAGTCCCGGAATTCTGGTATTTTATAGGTTATAAAGTAATGAAATATAAAATAAAGCATTTATGCCACATAACCCTGTTAAAGTGCTACAAGCATTTATGGAGTATGCCACTGTTAAAATGCACCCCATTAAATTGTTAATTATTAAACTCACTTAAATTCGGTAGAATTGTGTTGCTTCACAAAAGTGCCAGAGTGACTCACATAAAAATATGTCAGTAATTTATCTTCAAGGACATCAACACAATGATGTTTTTTCCCATTCTCATTTTAAAACAAAATGCAAAGTATTTGTGACCCAGGCACCGCAAGCAATGCCCCCTAGAGGAGCTGCAGGGTACACACTGACAGGGGGTATTATGTTTCCCTGTCTGTGGAGCAATAGACTGGTGTATTGAAGCCAGGCACATGCCACAGTACTAATTTGAGAGAAAGATGTCCCATAAAACCTAGCAAGAGTCTGCTGAACACCGCAAACACAGCAAAATTTTTAAAAGTTTGCAATGGTGTTGCACAGATTGTCTGCTGTGTAGGTGTCTGGACACTTCTATTGAGTCAGAATTAAAATTAACCCAGTTTTATTTCTAAGAACACAAGTTTATTGTTAGATAAAATTAGCTCTGCAGCTCTTAATTCTTGCTGTGTTCTACCAACTAAAAAAAAAGCCCTGTTTCATTTAGCACAGTGTTTGCAAAGTGACTCATTGTGAAACTCACAGTGCTTTCCGCTGATACTCAAGTGGAAATTCATACTATTAACCTCATGCAACATTTGCATTCAGACTGGCAAGGCTGTGGCTAACTATGTATTTTGTTACATGCTTGATATTGAACTTAAGTCTGTGGTGCAGCTTTAGAACAATTTGAGAGAAAGAAGAGAAAGCTTAATACTCCATGGCAAATTGTTGTGGAAAACCCAAAATATTATATGTAAAATAAACCAGCCATGAGTTTTGGCAAAACCAATATGCCAAGCAACTCCCATGAATTTCCACATGAGTGCAATGGAGAATTTTCAGTATCTGCCAGGTTTCGGGGTATAGGAATTCAAACAAAAGGAAAAAAATCCAGCTGCCTCTTTCAAGGGTGCAAGTCATATGTGAAGACCAGGGAAAAATCATAATTTCCAAAATAAAGAACTATATTCAATCAGCATTACTGAAGATCTCTCTCCTACCACAGCCCCAAGCATTCACCAATGCCAAAGCTAGATCACACGTCCAATCCAATATAGCAAATTACATGGATTGGTAGCTTGATTTTAATACAACAGCTCCTGTAAACTGGATATTCCTGGTATGAGGTATTTATTTAAAAGCCAGAGAGCTCAAAGTCAAAAACATCCTCATAATTAATGCTGCTGTGCCCAGGTTTTGGAAGCTGGCATTGTTCCAAAGTGCCATTTCCCACTCAGTTTGGTCAATTCCTATTTCAGTGATGAAAAACTTTCCTGTACCTCTGACAATTACTGACTGCATGAGAAGTGGGGGCTTTTAAAGATCACCCTTGTATTATTACAACATACTCTAAAGTTAGGGTTTCAAAAACATTTTGAAAAAGCCATACTAACACTGCCTGTGTCATAGAAGTCCCTCAAATTATAGAAATCTTGCCTTTATCCCTCATATAGTAGCTAGAAGAACCCGAGTAACCAGAAGAAACAGCCCTAAAGAGGACGGATTTATGCAGATTAAGGTAGCTGTTATAAATTAAACAAATCCCAGTTTATTTTAACTGCACTGGAAACCTCGAACACAGCTCAAAAAATTAAAGATTAGCTCAAGACACTATTTTTTATTCACCTCCACCATATCCTCTGCCTGATGAGCTCCAGTCTACTGTTCTTGGAGCCACCTCACAGAAAGCCATGCTATATTAAGACAAATCAGACAGATTTAGGTCCCAGCACTCCTGAGATTGAAGTTCTTGTATGACCTGTACTAATAATTCAGTAAACCTCTGAAAGGCATCACTCTCCAATAAATACCAACACAAAAGGAACTCCTTAGACTTTATATTTCTCTGATTTTATGCAATGCACTTTGCTTTTCCTCTCATTTTTCCCAGCTGTATTTTACAACTGTTACCAGTAGGCCTCTTGATCAATTATTGATTAGCATTGCTATTGTTGAGACTTATTTTAGGCACAAGCAAAATAGATAGAAGTCTATGGCAGTTATGCTTAGACAATGAAAGAAGCCAGTCATCATCCCCTATTTTTATTTTTACATCTTTTATCTCATAAGAAAAGTATATTACCCCTTCAAACATGCAAGGCACTTTAGATTAAAGAGTATGGAAATACAAACCACTTATGGTTAAAAAGATAAGAAAAACAGGGCTGAACCCAGTTAATGTAGTGACACTACAAGGTTATTAATACTTCTTCCGCAAATTGTTTCCAAGAGCAGGGTCATCAACTTGTCTGATATTTATGAATTTTGTTCCATTTAAGAGGATTGACACCTCCTGCTCTTGTAGGGCCTATGACAATGGTCTCTACAGAACCTCTCTTTCAAGAAATCTGGTAGCCCTGTGAAACACCATTTTAATCAGATCAGCTGTGTGTTGTTCTCTTTGTAATCATGGAAACCTAGGCACAGAGATGACACAGCTTCCCAAGGGCAGGCAGGTGGCAACCTCTACAAGGAAAATGACTCCCTGAGCATCTGGAGCACCTGCCCAGCCATGGCAGCTCAAGATGTCCTTAAGACCCTCATGCAGGTAGTTCAGCAGCAGCAGCATGAATACCAATTACTTGTTCATGCTTGGTAATGCATTTCTTTTATTTTTCAAGTTTCAGGGAAGCAGGAGGAAGCAGTACAGAAAAAAAGGCAGATGATGTGCCCAAGCCTGTGTTGAAGGGACTCTCTTTTGGGAAATGAGGACATTCAGAAACCTGTGTTTGACCTTCTGCAGGACTGGAAAAGGCCAATGTGACCCTGGGAGCACTGACACCTGAACTCTTAAAAGTCTAAGCAGCCCCCTGCAAATCTTTTATGGACAGGCCACACAAATCAGGCTTAGCTTATTCAGGCCTTTTAAAGGAAATAAATTCTTCAATCTCTCTTATCACTGACAGAGCACTTACCAGCCTAGAAGTCTCATAAATATATAGCTTGTGTTAAATTGCCCTCTAGAGGAGACAACACAGAGGCAAGAGAATGAAGAGCTGGAAACCAATTGTAACAATTTTTTTTAAAGCAGCAAAACTACCACAGCAACGCCATGCTGTTCTTTCAATACATCAGGAGAGAAATCTGATTGTACAATTGCCCTTTGTTCCATTTTGCTTCAAGGGCATAAAATCCCGTACTACAAAATAAAACTCTGTTGTAGATTCAAGATGAGGAGTAGATCTTCACAGATCAAAGGTGGAATTCTGTTTTTCAGACAGGGAGCTGCACTCTTTATTTGTAATTTACTCTAAGGAGAGCAGGATGAGCTTTTTGATTAGAAATGGATTTCTACTGATCTGAGTTGCCTCTGTTTCTTCACAGCTGTTCAGTCCTGAGCTTTTCAAAACTATTTCTCACCATACTCAACTGATAGGGTTTTGTAAAAAGAATCCCTAGGAGGAAAAAAAATCACTAACTGCTGTAGCCCTTTGTTCTTACAACAGGAATTTTATAGATTCCTTTAATTTTTCCATTTTATAGAAAGTTGTCTTTAAATTTGAAAGAATGGCTATATCCCTTACCTGGACCTTTTAACCATTTCTTAATAAGTCTACCCATGTCAAAAGGAAACAAATAGTATTATATATCTTAGGGATAAAAGGTGTGATAAGGGCCATCTGGTTTATTTAAAAAAGATAAATAGCAAATCAAAGCATTTTAGCCTTCTGTAACAGGAGTGGAAACGGAGTGGGAATACAAACATAATAACAAGTACTGGGGTGAATGGAGGTAGAAAACATCAAGAAACTAAGAGAATTCAAAAGGCTGGGCATCTGGGGAAAAATTCATACCTATTAAAAGTTTACCACTATAAATTTGTATCAGAGATGTTACATGTCTCTTTTTTTTTTTTT
>VXBI01007450.1:604706-622243 GCA_013397375.1 Toxostoma redivivum
TTTTCAGAAACCACAAGGAGGTGTATTGTCACATAAGCTAAAACAATGCATTAGTCATAAATTATTATATGCAGTTAAGAAACCTGTTAATCCCTTAATGCAGTATTATGTTAAAAAAAATAGAAAACAAGCAGTTCTGGTAGCTATACCTGCAAAGATGTATGAACCATGGCTACTTTAACAAAATAACAGTGACAACATTACTGTAGATTGCAAATGATGAGACTGAAAAATGAGAGGAAGCTGCAGAGCCCAAGATCTCTGATATGATACAGCCACATGAGAAATTATGTGGCTCACACTGATACCTTTCCCAGGCACCTGCCCTACCCCTCTGATGGATATTGCTGGCCCCAAGGCAGAGTAATCTGATGCTCTATTACTTAGTTTCCAAATTGCTGTAAATTTCCATATTCAAGTAAGGTGATTCCTCTTCCAATGTACCTTAACATAACGAGCTGGAAGCCTGGTGCTCCATGAAAACCATAATGAATGGATTGAATGTGCTTTGTACAGGCAAGGGAAATGAACTGGAATTATACTGATCTAAATTTTATGAGTATCATCTGTGTTGACCATTAAAAATGGAAGTTACAAAGTTAATTACAGTAATTATTTCTCTGTGCACGAATCAGTCAGCTCCCTCAGTATTCATGGGTGCATCCCCTTAGGGCCCTATGTATGTACAGTTCACTTAAGTGTTTGCCATCCTAGTCATTATTCACAAAAGATAAGACATCCTTTTTCCAGACTTTTCCCTTGATCTCTGCAAACTGAGATTAGTTGCAGCTAATTTATGCTGTCCCTCAATTTGGGAACAAAGACCTGTTCTAATTTGCCCCCCTCCCACATCTATGTGAGAAGATAAATGTAATATCTTGAAACTTGAAACAAGAATTCCAAGAATAACTCTAGAGCCTATGCTGAATTCTGAAATGAACTTCTTTTTGTAATTACTTCAGTCTTGAGACCCACAGTAACAAAGGGCAATTGACATCTGCATAACTTATATGTAAGTATTTAAATTGAGAGAATACGAACAATACAACAATACAGAAAAAGAAATGTAACAAGAATGCAAACCCAAAACTCTGGTGTGGAAGACACATTATTCACTTCATGTCATATTCTCATGTTGCACGAGAACTGCATAATAATTTAATGGGTGCATTTCTAGAATTGCATATAGTATGTCTCTGCTGCCTCTACAGATTACAGAGAGGGACATTGTATTAGTGTAGGGATGAGAAAAATAAGGCATTCATTTTACAAAGCACTAAAATAGAACCATAATATCAAATCAATGTCAGCTACTGTAAAACATGTATAGTAAAAATGTGATCAATTTAGGCTTACTCATGACTGCTGGAAAGCTTTCAAGCTGATTTGAGTAAGAGCATCATATTACAAAAATGGAGCTGAGCTTTATTTGAGACATTTCATCCAACCTTCTCCTTTTAAGAAGATATTTGTTGGTGCCTACCATTCTGCAATATGACCACCCTTCAAAATCTTTCTGTGAGAAAGATTTCAAACTACTCTGTGAGAAGCTGCAGGTTCTTTCAGTGGGCTAGAGTAGAAGCAGCTCTAGCACAGCAATTCATTGCTATCTTCCATGCTCTCACCAGGTTCTCAGAGATCATTTAGTGCATTAATATTTAGCATTCTATAAATTCTCTCAACTAAGCAACCAAAAGACTGCCATTACATTCCCAAAGCATTAAAAAGTGAAATTTTGGGAGCAAACATGGGGGATCTTAAGTTATTGTAAACAGAGAGAGCAGGCTTTGGTGAGGTAGAAATTTGCAGAAAATAAAGCTTCAATAATTTCACTGGCTGTGATGAAGAATCTCATACTTTGAGTCTAGGCCCTGTCATTTTCTGTCAGCCTTGAAAATGCACCATGACGACAACAAGGTGATCAAAAAGCACAGCACCACTGAATGGGTGCCCTATGCACCTCTGCCATATCAGGTTCAGCCTTCACCACCTGGGGCTGAGCTTGGTTTGCTTGCTGATCAGGCTGGGAACTAACCTTACTGAAGTCTTATATGAGGAATGAATGTCTGGAGCATGGCTTGAGCCAATACAAGAGTAGTGAAGGGAACATGTACTGATAGCTGGGACAATAACATTCTGCAATTAGAATGCCTTTAGTCCACCATTAAACTGCAAATAAACCCCAACAGTTCTAAGCACTAAAGAGCTGCATTGCTCTCATTTAGGGACTATGGTCCTGAGACATAGAGTTTTCCATCAACAGCTATTTCTCATCCTCTGGAAGAAGTGTCTGAATTACAATACCACAGGTCCTGCCTTGCACTGAGCCAAGCACAAGAGTAAGTTTGTCTGCCTGTTTGAAACAAATACAAATTGCTGCACTACCTGGCATGACAATAATATATCAGTGAAAAGAAAACCACCTACACAAATTAACTACATGCCAGCCTTTTCCTGACATCCAGTCAGGGATAATACTACAGTGAGAGGACACTCTTAGAGCAACATGAAATGTAATTAAATGAGAAATCAAGATCTGAGGTTTGTTGTACGTATCATTCCCTTTTTTTGGACTATGGTCCAATCCAGGGAGACTGTTAATCAACAGTGTGAGAGAACATGTCTTGAAAGAGACAACACACATTTGTTACTGAGGTACAGTCGGTCTGCTGTAAATCACACAGACTAACAAACCAGGCAGCAACAGTAGCTCATGGGTACTGGGCATTTTTAGATGGGCAGAGTAAATCTGTTGTCAGAGATGTACCACACTTTATCACCTTTCCCCTTCACTGAGGGAAATCAGGAAGAGCAATAACAGAATATTCATTTACAGAAACACCTTTGAAACAGATGTTGAAGGACTGTTAAGAGAAGATGTTTGCAGAGTATTTTGTGAACAATCTATAGAATCATATATAAGAAACTTTATACATTATAGCTTGAAAACCTATGCATATACTTAGCTTACACAGAATAAGTGTGAATTACTAAGTGCATTCTTCTCAACTTTAATGCTTCTCAGCTGTGCTGTTCTGGTGACAGAAGCATAAATACTATGCTACATCCTACAGTGTTATGCCTGTGCTACTGGTAGTGTGCCCTTATTCATATCTTTGCAGTAAAGTATGAAGTGACCTTGAGACATTGAGATTTTTCATCTAAGTCTATACCACCTATCAGTCCCAGGACAACTGGGCTCCCTCCTTGCAGAGGTCTACTCCACTTGTCTGACTGAAGGTCCATGGAGGTGGGCTGTATAGCTGCCCCATCATGTCTAGGGTAGCTCTGCTCTGATGATGTCCAGAGTACTGTGAGACTGCCTGCACGTCAGACATACATTTCACAGCAAAAGAATTCTACTTATTTATGTTCTTTGTTACCCTGCAATGAGTTTTGTCCAGATCTGCACTTCCTTATCTGGCAGCTGTAGAACTGTTCATAGCCGTGGGGTCTCCAGTGCCAGGACACAGCCCTATCTCTTATCATCCCTCGCCTGCATTCCTATGTGCTGTGTCCCATTTTTCCATTTCTCAAGGCTGATGCTATCACTCCAAGGCTGTATTTCTCTACAGTACATCACTGTGTTAGAGCCATAAATATGTCATTCCAATATAGAGTAACTGTCTGCTATAATATCTATACAGAACCATGGTTATACCATACAAAGACACACAAAAGTGAAAGAAATTTACCATAGACACCTGGTCAATTAGAGAAACTGCTGTCACAGCTAGATCAAATGAAACCAAGCTCAGACAGAGCAAGCCTAACAAACCACAGTCGCTCTGCCTTGAAGATTCAATACAAAGACCATGGTCTGCTCCAAGAACAGCAATCCTGTGCTGCAAGGACAAGGCTCTCATTCCTAGATCTCTACGTCCTGAATCCTCTTTTTTTTATCCCCTTTCCTCAGAGGAAAAAAAAATCCTTCTCTAGTGAACAGATCAAGTCACCAGCATTTAACTCCTTCTCTGGATGTAACTCATTTGCTCCATGCCTGCTGATATCTTACCCAGCAACTCCCACCATTTAGAGAACAATTGCAATGGGATCACCACTTGTCTACTGCCACATAGAGCCTTCTAGGGCAAGCCGCTGTGTCTCCACAGGGAATCCCTTCCTGAGAGGCAGAATGAAAGAGGAGAATCAGATTTGCATTTTGTTAATCAGCATAGATTCACTGAGATAAATGACAATGAGTTTATGAGAGATGTGAGAACTATTAAAAATCCTATTGTTCATGTACAGCAGCAAATTTAACTTGCAATTCTACCTTCTAAAAATTCACTATTTGAATTCTTTGAAACGTTTTTCAATTTACCACCAGACACAAAGGGCAGGTTTCTGGTCTCCTAATCAGTACTCAGAAAGTGAATAAGTTCCTGCAGGACCACAGAGCGGGTTCATCCTCAATGCCTTCACATTCAGTGAGCACAAACACAGCACCTCTGAACATCTGAATTCCTTATAGGAATCTTCAGTGCCTTGCACAGATCTAAGGAAGTAAAGAGGAGGTGGAGGGGGCGTTTTGAATAACACTACATAACTAAGTTCTTTGACATTAGGGGTTGGAAACTACAGATTTTCTGTTTTGATTCAGGTATTCAAAAAGTCATAAAAAATGTTCAGTTACAATGCCAAAATATATGCAAATTTGTGACTACTTCTGCCCTCAGATGACTCAACCCTTTCCTTTGAATAGTCCCCTGGTAACCATTGTTTTGCCAAAACAGAAATTATCCACTCAGATTAATAATTGTGTCATGTCTAGGCATGTTAATTAATAACTCTGTGCTGCTATTACCTGCTCACTAGACATCATAGCCCCAGCTACAGTGTTGGGTGTCTTGTGTTGCTTATCTCTGGAGCACTGCATGAGGATGCTGGATGTACCACAGATCATGCCCATGAATATTAGTAGTCAAAGCTTAAATATCCCACTAAACAACTTGATCTCTCATTAGAATAACGGTATAGAGGCCTCAAAATTGAGGCCTCCTTGATGTTGAGATCAGATTATTTTAAGATGTAGCCTCACTCTTAAACTGCAGCTTCATGAAGAGACTGAGATGAGACACAGCTTTGTAATCATTGCAGCAATATACAACTTAGCAATGCAAGCACTTTCATATTTTTGTTTCTGATGCTGCTTTGGCACCCATGACATTGCACAGTCCTACTTTTCAAGAGAAATTTCTGCTCAGCAGCATTTTGGGGATGCTTTGTTTGGAATTTCAGGAACTTTTCAGAGACTTTCCTTTGCTGGTGATCACTGGCAGCAGATGGCTAGAGCATTGTGTCTTATTTTTAAGATGCTCACCCAAATTATTCTGTTGTTTCCATTCTGGTATGTCTCAGTGACATAAGTTTTGACTAAAGATCTAGTAAAGTCAGTTGAAAGACTTCTGATGTCAGTAGATGCTGAGTTATTATAATTGTAAACTGGAACACTTCTGTGTCTTATCTTTCTGTCCCATTCTCATACCACACAAATAACATGAATCAAGTTTTTATTTCATTAACAAAAACTATTGTTGCAGATTTTATCTACAGCCATTGCTTCACAATCTCCCACATAATTCTTGCTGATTGTTCTCATTGCATCACTCCTCGAATTTCTGTACAGCTACCAAGTACAGTAATACTCCACATTATTTGTATACTGTTTCAAAACAATCCATCTCAGTCTTCTTTTTTGTGCTGGATGATTTCTATGAAGGCAGTTGCTCCATCACTAACTATGTTAGGTTTCTCCAACCAGGCAGTCACCCAAGAGTCTGTAATTAAATTTGACTCATGTTTTCAAGCGTGGATGAGATTGAGGACATATTGACTTATCCCTCTCAGGATCTACCTTCAGGACATTTTTAAACTACTATCCACCAATACTATAAGCAAACCATTTTTGCACACTGGTACAACGTTTTACTTGGTGTAAGGCCTTTCACAGGATCTCTCCTTGACAATTGTTTCCTGTGCTGTTTAAATACAACCAAAACTGAAGTCTAACCGCACAGAGAAGTTCAGCTCTTTATTGCTAAAGTATAGTTGATAAATGGAGGTTACTGAGCCTTCATTGCCAAGACTGGCTGTTCCCAGAACCACTGGCCTCAGCACATCCTCATGCTGCCTCCAGTGCCACAGGATTCTCCCTGGGAATTGCAGCATGCCCTGCGCAACAAGAGCTGCCTGCACAAAACATAAAGTTTTTCATATATAGCTCAAAGAGAGGGTAGAAAAGCTTTTACACAGCATTTGGTGTGGTTGTAGTAGCCATCAGTCGACCATTGCACCAGCACTTCTCTGGCCAGAGCACCTCATGTCACTCTCAGACAGGAGAAAGGACTGGGAAATGGGTTCGTCTGCGATGGAGGATGGGATGTACAGGCTTCATAATTCAATCAAAAATAAATAGAAATAGAAAATGAATAATTATCAATAATAAATTGCATAATGAATTACAATAATGTCTCATAGCCAAATTCATAGTCACAACATATTTTCAAATTATACACTTTTGACAAGTTCCTCCTCCTGTCCCAACTTTGCCATGCATAGGAATAGGACCATTTATAGGAAAAGGAAAAAACCTATGAGTGAGTCACTAGCATTTCAAATTGATTTCTTCTGTTTTAATAATCACTATCGACCCTCCTTGGGGGAGCCACTTCCTGGTGCTGGCAGAGGTGGCCTTCTGTAGAACAGCCAGCCTCTTCAATACGGTTCATTAACATAGCTAAAAGTCAACTTTTATAACCATCATTTCAGAAACATCTATACTCACAAATAATTTACTATTTCTGAGGAGAAGATCATGCTTGAAAATGAAATGAGCACATTAACCCAAAAGGATCTGTCACTGCTACATTTGTTTCAGGCAAAATGCACATTTTTGAAAAACTGATTTCTTTGAAGAAGAAACTTGTAACTGACAATTCAGTTAGACTCAATATTTTTCTATGAAGTTACTTTACAAACACTTTGTCTGGTTTTAATATTTTCAAACCATACTTAACAATCTAATTTATGAAGCAGTCAGGCATGAGCTTATGGGTCTGCTGGGCCATAAAATAAAAAAGTAGTGTCATGAACATAAAATGCAATGCAAATCTCCACAGCTCATACTCAAATGCCTTTAATGCCAGCATTCTACATAATTCATATTCTAGTACTTTATATTTCTAGTTTCTCAAATTTTCCCCCAGAGTGCTGTACTGGATAGCGCTGGCCCTTCTGTTTCTTGCTTTCCGCATCTCAAATCAAAAACGTTCTGAGACACATCAGACCTCCTGGCCAAAGGACGAGTTGTTTAAGAAATCGGTGGTGAAGCTCATAATAACCAAAAGAAGCACAAGGGTAAGAAGAAGGGGCAAGAAGCACAAGGGAAGATCACCAAGCTGGTATCTGGACAAGACTCATGTACACAAATCTGCCATCTCCCATGGGGCACTGCCAGGCCTCTCTCCTCTTCATTCCAATGCCTGACATCTTCTGTCTTACATGGGAAACAGAGGCTAGAATAGACTTCACAGGGAGGGGACCATCTAGGGACGATGAAAAGTGCGTCCCATTTAGACAAAATAGCATGGAAATATACCTTATAGAAAGAATGTGAAGAGGCTAAATGTGCAGTTAAAATTCGTTTCTCCATGGAAAAGCTTTAGACAATACCAAATAACTCTCTCCAAATGAAGGAACTGTAAGTATTTAAACTGAGATAATTAGCACAGTGGACTTCGAGGTTTGTAAATATATCTATTTACATTTAAAGAGTAATTATTTGTGGATTTCATTTGTATTTCAAAATGGACAGAAAGTTCTCCTTTACAAGACTAGCTTTTCTTTTACTGTGCTGAGCAATATCAAAAGTTGTTAAAATCTTTCTGAGTGATCAAGTGAGACTCTGACCCCTACAGGCAAGAGGCCCTTGAGTAAGCTTAAAATAGACTTTTTCTTGTTTGACTAGAGTGTGCAAAGCATTGATAGCATAGCACATTAGGCAGACAGAAATGAGTGGACGAGAAAATCTTATATGAATTGATCATCAACATTCGAGTGTTGGTAAGTGTAATAACTTTAAATCTCATTACCCCCCTCCGTAGTTGCTCTTGGAGATTTTTTTACTGCAGACAAAACAAGTAATCTCTGTTTCCATGAGATAATGTACCTAAAATCCCAACAAGTAGTCTATAGTCCCCCAGTTTCAGTGTGATTCTGGTTAAAAGGACATGAATTTTGTTTTTGCTGCATTGAGATCAGGATTAAATTCCATCTTTTCTCCATACATACTGATTTAGAGAAAACATCAAACCAAGACCAAATTTCTTAAATATGGCCTGTAAGCCCATGAACTATAAATGCTTATAAATGCATAGTGTTGTGTTATCAAAGCATGTACAAGGGATTTGCTGCAAATCTGTTGTTACATTAAAATCTTCTGCGTGCTACAAACCATTGAGGAGTGAGGCAGGAGTGCCCTCTTGTGTTTATAGAGGAATGATCTTAATGGCCATCCCATGCAAAATCAATGAGTGGGGAAAATTCATCCGCTCCTGTAACAAGCATCCCCAGACTGGGCTGCAGGTCAGGTGTGCATGTCTGATCAGCATTGCAAAACCGGTTGCTTAGTTCAAACAAGGTTTCAGCCTCTTGTTTTGTCATGCAGTATCGTGCAGCACATTTCTGCTCCACCAGCTCTTCAGCAATCCCTGGCTTTGCACAGTCCCACGGCCCCATCCTATGCGGCATGTGAACAAACACAGGCAAGAGCCACTGGCTCCATCTCTACCTGATGTTCCCTCCCAGTGCCTGCAAGGCAAGTCCTGCCTTTGTTGCAGAAATGTAGGCATAAAGTAAGATCAAGTTACTGCAGATCCTAGAGATGTCTGTGGCAACTCAAAGTAGGGCAACAGCAGGAGAAGGACACATGGAAGCTGGACCCACATGATTCCCAAAAGGAGAGGACATGGATAACCTCTTAGTCTGCTTCTGCCTACAACCAGTCTGGTAGGCTGGGTAAGGATTTCAAATTCTATGACACTCCTAATATAATATGTATTAATTATGCCAAAGCTATCTTAGTTTATCCCTTACTTGCATGTAATAGAGAAAACCTACAATCAAGCTGTGTCACAAACTCCCACTGCAGTCCATAGAAACTGCTTAAGCATGCCAATAAACTGCAGAATCTTCAAGAGAAATGAAGGATATCAATTAAGAGGGCAACTGGCACCAGCCAGGGTCACATGGTAATTCTGGCAACTGTGACAGCTCCCAGTGGGAATACTGCATTATAGCAAATATTAATGATTTTCACTGTGCATGCAGCTACCAGGGCCACTCAGCAGCTTCTTCAGCCCCATCTGGCATCCTAAGTTCCCCACATAACACTGGGCTGCCCGTGGGCAGTGGGCTGCTTGTCTCATCCAAGAGCTGGTAGTGGCCAGACCTTTTTGTATCTTGCATAACACCACCACAGGCTTCCACCTAGGAGTTCCTCTGGAGGAGGCTGAGTCAACTGCTATTCCCTGGAGGGTTGCACTACTCAGATCTGATCACTGGTGCCTCTGAAAACTTCCCCAGCACTGCTTTTTTGAGAAGGAATAGAGAACCTACTGATCATCCGTTCCTGGCTCCCAAGAGGGCCTAGCTTAGGGATCACAAAGGATGCTGATGGGAGTACACCCTGAGACTCTGGCAGCAACTGGAGATTAAGGAGCACCAGAGGATTCATGTCAACTCAAAATTCAGACCACAATTTCTCTGATCTGCAAAGGCCCTGTGTTTAGAAATGTGCATGCTCATTACCTCTGGCAGAGCAATTGCTTCGTGTCACATGAAGTGCATGAAGAAAACTTGTCTGCCTATTAGCTGCCTGTTCCCAGTGCTGACAAGGAGTGCCAGCCTTGTCCTATACAGCATATGTAAAACTGAGGACCAAAAACCAGGATGGCCTTGTCTTATTCTGCTCTCTGCTGTTGAGCACACAGAGGGAGCCTACAAGTTCTGAAATGCTCAGGTCTTTCCCTCTGTTGCCCTGAGAGCCTGGGTGAGGTCTATTGAGTTGTGGTGAATAACCAAGAGAGCACAAGCAGGCAAAGCAGGTTAGATCATAGGAGGGCCTTCAGCAGAAGCCACCTGCTATGGACACTTCCATGACAGAAGGATGCAGTGTCTCTGGTATCAGGAGGTCTGTTAACTGCTCCAGTCAAGAATATCAGGACAGGGAATGTGTGCTTATGCACCTGGTAAAAATTTGCAATGCTATGAGTTCCCACCTAAGAAGTTAGCAATATTAGTTTACTTTCTCTTAAAGCTAAAAAATTACTTACACAGTTGAAATGGCTTATTTGGGTTTTAATGAATATTATCATGATTATAGGATTAACAGTGCTTCCTGCCTCTTTCTGTTCTTTACAAATACAGACTTCCACCTTCAAACACCGAACACATTAATCTCACATATCCTAAGGCAGAGCATCACAACTGTGTTGCTCATTAGTAGGACCAGTCATAAGTTTTACTGCTCTGAATATAAATAGTTTCTTTAATTTAAATGTATTTAGACAGAGTTAATTGCTTCTTCACAGTATGACACTAAATATCAGTGAACAGTAAAACAACAGATCCTTAAACATAAAATGTTGTTTATTTTAAAGATTGAATCATTGCATTTATGCAAAGTTAAATAGGGGATACACCACATTTTGGAGGGATCAAGCATGAGGTTTCACATCATATTTATAGCAGCCTGAATATTAGCTGCTCTCAGGGGACATCACCCTGTGCAACAATTCTCCAGCCCAGAGTTTTTTGTTTCCACCACTTCCTCTCTGTTAAATCTAGTGGTTAGATGGTCACAGTCTAAGTCAGCTCAGGTGGCTGAATTGCTAGAAAACTAAAGCAGAGAAAAAAATTTAAAAATGTTTGCACCAGGTAGTTGCTTGTAACAGCCTGTAGTAGTGACAGGGGAAGAGGGAAGGAGCTGGTAAGTTCTACTTAACCATAAAGTTAAAACACTAAAGAAGTGCTTTTTGATCTCTCCTTGTATGAGAAAAACTGAGCTGCTGAGAGCAAGACACACTTAAAATCTGCTAACTTTTAAGAACAAAACAATATGGAAACAAAATTCTACAATAAAATACTTGAAAAACACCTGCATCTATGCAAATTTCATAGAAGGAAAGACTTATGCACCATCGTAAGTGAAAACCTGATGCATAATTACATCTATTAAAATTAATATATTGGCATTGTAGATAAGGTAGTTACATTTTCCTAAATTTTTTAATTTTTAAAAAATTTGGATCTGTTTTAATATGAATACAATGATAAAATAATATGTATTCCTGTTTGATTTTCTTACTTTATCAAATGAAACATTCAAAGCGGTTGAAGAAGTGTCTGAGAAATATCCACTTCAGAGTTGCCTCTTTCTTACCCAGAGTTCTGTGCTTATCATATCCAGATTCAATTCCAGATACTGGAATGTAGTTTTACAACTTCCATTTTGTTGTAATAGTTCACATGGCATTTCATTTTAAATAGAACAAAGCAAGTATGTGTTGTTTTTCCTGATTCTGTAGAGGGTGATTTTAGGATGTTGTAAGAAATAAAATATAATTGTAAGAAAGGCTCCGAAAGATGGCAATATTAAGAATAATTTTGGTAAATATAATCAAATAGCTCAGCAACCTTGTGTTTTCTAACAGCCAGAGGCAGCCTCTTGTTAAGGAACATGAAGATATATTTCCTATTTAAAAATGGATTTGACATTTAATTTGCCAAGACTGTACAAATATGGCAGAAAAGCCTTATTTTCCCTATGCCTCATTAATTAATGAAGTGATTGCAAATGATAGCAATAAATGGCTGGGTCATAAAGCTATGAGAAGAACATTAAATATCAGGTTGCTCTTCTCCCATCTTGTCACTTCAATGTTTTCATCTCACCCGAGTCTGTTCATCTCATCACTTAAAGATGAGAGAAGCCAGTAAGATAAGTAGCAATTATATAACAATAAAACATATTATCTTCCAGTAATATGCTGTTTATGTGGAATAACACAGAAGAGATTTAAACACTGAGAGAAAATGCTGTTTCCAACCACAAAGCAAAGACTCAGACTTCAATTTTCCTAAAGTATTTTTGGGCATGCTGCTGCAGTAGTTCAAGATAATGAATGCTTCTTTTACATGATAAAATAGTTACAATGCTGTACGCCTACAGACAGCACACAGAATTACCTTTGTAAACAGAGGAAAAATTATCTGATTTAATTTAAAATTATTAATATAAACCAGTTTGCCTGCCTTAATACACCAGCTTAGTCACTTCTTTTAGGTAACTAAATGAAAAGGGTTTGAGGGTTTTTCTTGCAAAAAGCTTAGTTATGCATTACCATTAATTTTAGCCATATAAACTGATTAGATTATGGCACTAAAGCAAGCATGTCAGTATAAGCAACCATTGTACTTTCAGATTAATTTTGCAGCAGAAACCCACATGTGCCACAGCTGTGCTCAGTTTCAGAAAGGGGAGATACCTAAAAATGAAGATGTTGTTATAAACAAAAGTAACAGAACCCTTAATATGTATTAGATCCTCACAAATGGTATGAAGACAGAAAACGCTGTCTTGAAGGCACAAAATGACCATTCAAGTCTTGTAAAAGGGCAAAAAGAAACTTACATTACATGTCAGAGTAACACTGTTTAGTCATCAAAACTAACAAATAATCCTTTTCAAATTCACAAATCTGACCCTCATGAGGAAGTCTGTTCAGAGAAAATTAGGCCATGTAATTGCATTCATTTTTTGCTCCTGTGTTCAGTGTGAAATATCTGGGGAAATTCCCTGCACGACACCACTTTTGAGGCTTTCATGAGGGAAGTTGCTTCCAGCTTCTTGAAGATGCTGCAGTTTCAACAAGACCAAATGATGTTTTAGAAGAAGCTAGTGAAACACAAACTTCTAATTGTGGTGTGTGATCTTCTCCTTGAAATTGCTCTGATGCTAAAGAAAGGAAAGTAGCAAACAGAATTATGTTTTGAACATGTTCTACAGAAATCCAGAAAACTAAATCCCAGTAAGGATCACATCTATTCCAGGGAAATAAGCAAAAAGCTTATTATAAAAAGTAGAATTAGTGTGTATCTAGATAACTATGATCTGTAGGGCAATGGTCAGAACACTTGGTAAACTCACATCACACTGATCATCAAGCATGTGATAAATTGATGTAGTGTATGGGTTCCCTAAAGCCTCTTAACAAATGATTTTAAGCAAACTCAGCAGATGTGCAATAAAAGGTAAAAGACAGGAAACAGAAGATAGAAGCAAATGGTTAATTTTCACAGTGGAAGAAAACTACCAGAGAAATCTGAATGACCTGCACTGGTAAACTTACTGAGTTGATCTGAAATAGGTGGAGAGGGGTAAAAAAAAATCTAGTAATCATTTATTTATTGCTGATGCAAAAGTAGCTGCAGGAGTTGAAAAAGGCTGATTAAGTACAACAGCAACACATGAAATTCAACATAGATCAATATAAAGCACCGCTTACCAAAGAAAGCAAACACAACAGCAATGGGCTCTGGCCTTTATTGCTAAGATGTGAGATCCTGCAGTTATGACAGACAGTTCTGTGGAAATGTCAGCTCCATGCACAGAGCCAGACAAAAAAGGATACCAGAGTTTTGGAAGTGCTAAGGAACAAAAAAAGAAAGCAGAGAACATCATGGCACCTCTGCATAAGCCCATGTCATACCTGCTACCTGAACAGACTGTATACCCTGGGAGTCCCATCTCAAAAAGGAAGCAGAAGTTGAAAGAAGATCAACGAGAGTATGGTCAAAGGTAGGAACTGATTCCGCTATGAGGAATGATTAAATAAATGAGGTTTCCTCAGCCTGAAGAAGGGATTGTGAGGTGGGGGCTCAATGAGGGGATGTCTGTGGAAGGAAAGGATTACCCACTGCTTCTTCTAAAAAGAAGAGAGTGCAAAGAGTGAACAGAAAGCAGATACCAACGAATTAAAGGAGACACATTTTCCTGTAACACTAATTAAGCCCTAGTGTTCCTTGCCCTTGTTATTGGGGATGCTAAAATTTTAAAAAGGCTCTGGGGAAGACTGGACAAATTTATGGGTAGGAAATTAATGAAGGATTGTTACATTCTCATGCACACAAAAATAATAACCTCTAGGAGGTTTGTGAGCTTTATATTCCCAGAGGCTAGGCAAATACTTGGGGAAGGATGTGCTTGTTTCGTTCCTACTCACCTCTCTAGGCATTAACTTTGGGCTACATTTGGAAGCAGGATACCAGTGGGTGGTGGGGGATGGTAGAGCTTCGATCTGACTCTGTACAGCTGTTCTAATGTTTTTATGATCTCACTTATTATTAAAAAGAAAAAAAGTGCCTGTCTTTCTGTGACACAGAAGTGACTAAAAAATCAAAGAGAGAGACCTGAGAAGTTTAAACAAAAAATTCTGGTATCTGCAAAACACTAAAATCAGGTGACATTCATAAGCTAAATTGTTTCCTAACTAAAGTATTTTATGGTGCATAATGTGAAATATGGCAAAGTCAGCTCAGGAGTTTACAATGAGTACTGTCTGTTCTGAAAAGGAATAAATTAAAGCTACATACAATAGACTTCCTGCTTGGAAGGTGAGAGGGAAGGGAACTCATCATCCCAAAGGATGCACTGGTAAAAACCTCAAACCAAACCAAGAGACATGAGTCATCAAAGATACAATGTTATTGGAGAAAATCCAGGAAGCCAGGCGGAAAATAGGAACAGAAAGGAAGTGAGGGGGAGAAATAGAAATAAAGAGAAAGAACAAGAAGGTAATAATTTAAGACAAGAAAAGAGAACTTGGAAAGAGTTGCCTAGACCTGAAAAGCAATGGAAGTAGTCACACCACCAGACTTCCAGGTTGACATTTGTGTGGGCCAACACAAGAGTCAATCCAGTACATCCCCAGTATCTCATAGTCTGCATCTCACTCCCTTCTGCCAGTGCTGACACTGTGCATGAATATGAAGCCACGTGGTGAGCTAAATTCAGAAGCAACTCATCTATAAACTAAGACTTTATGGCAACCAGGCTTATGGTTCAGACTAGCCTTAGGATCTCTCTGGAGAGTGGCAATAAAGGATCAGTTCTTGCTCTACAGCTTGCACACTCATCCAGACAACTGGGATATAGGTTAAAGGTGTAGAAGCCTGAAGGAGGGGAAAGAAAGGTGAAAGAAGGAACCTTACTTTGAAAAATAATCTATGTTAGTGGTGTACATTTTTACTTTGGTTTGGTTAGCTTATTTCAGACTTGCAATGGTTGCGTACCAACAGTAAAGCTGTGCTTCACTTGACCCACAAGCTTGTCAAGTGCTAGCAGCCTTGGGCGATGCTGAGAAATATGAGACACATTTCTCTGGGGATAAAAGGTTTCCATAGCAGTGCATTCAGGCTTTGCTAGTAAACCTGTACCCTCCAATTTAACAGAGAGATGAGGAGTTTTCTCTGCCGAGTTCCAAAAGCCAGGGTGCAGTAGCACTGCATAATGCGAGGCTCCCCACACTGGCTGCTCACCCGTGTTTCACCTGAAAAGCTCACACTACAAAGCAGCACCCCACAGCCCTGGACAGCCCCTTACTCACCTCAGTATTTATAGGCTTCTTATTATCAAATGCAAACTAAAATTGTACTCATTTATACTTTATGTTTGGGCTTAATTGTGTTTTTTCCACAAAAAAAAAAAATTCCAGTCTTTGAGAGACTCACGTGCAGTAAAAGCCCTCCACAGGCACTGGTAGAAATATGGAATTATTTAGCACTTAGTAAAGGAATGGTAAGGAGCTGCCTTCTTTCTTTAGGGCTAAATGAGTAGTGATTAATGGCTGTGATTACTTTGTTTATCTTTAACCATGATGTCACTAAGGAAAGGTGGCTCAACATTTTCAGTGCCAGGTGGCAAACATCAGTTTTGAGGCCTTTTGAATAGGTCAGATGGAAAAATAACACCAGCATAAACTGCTTGCTTGTCTGTGTCTAAGCTGGGCTGCTGAGCATTCCCTAAAGCACTACCAGCTCTTCCCTGATGCTTACAGTTTCTCACTCTCACTCCTGCAGAAGGAGCAGCTGAAACAGCTACCAGTGGGAGGCACTCAGAGAAAAAGGCAGCATTGAAGACCTCTTACCTCATGCCTTTACAGCAGAAAAGGGGCCAACTGCAGCTCACACTCAAGAGTTCAGACAGGTAAAACGAGATGTATAAGAAGAAAAGCAGAGAGGAGTGTCTTCTGCCATGGACTGCAGAAGAAAACTTGTTTAAAATTTGTCAGCTGTTTAGTTTTCCTGGTAAATAATTTTAGGAATAAAATTGCCAAATATTTTAGAACCTTACAACTCACTATTCTAGACCTCCCTTATCTATTCTCAACAGTTAAACCTCCTAAAAAGTGTCCATATGTGGAACATTGTTTTTTGTCATATTTTTAATAACTTGTCAAAACATTAAGCATTTTTTTGGCTTTTCTTCACCCTTCCTTGTTTTTTCCTTATTTCCTCAGTTAAGTTGATATAGTAAACCTTTCAATAAACAGGCAGACAAAAAAAACCACTATTTATAAGCAACTAATGAGAACCTCCATACACGAGAATTTAGGATGTGGTTTCCCACCAGTTCAAACATCATCTAGGCTGTGGTGCTCCTGCTATCCCCACTGCAGGCCAGGCACCTTTCGCTACGACTTTTTTTCACTAACTCTTCTACAGCAGTTCAGGAGGCAGATTCAGATGGAGACTAAGTCACTTTACAAGGTGCAGCTGTACAACTTCCAGTGGCTAAATTCTGTACTCTGCCATGGTGAGGCCACACCTCAAGTGCCCTGTTTAGTTCTGGACTCCCCACTACAAGAAGTGCATTGAGGTGCTGGAGTGAGTCCAAAGAAGGGCAACAAAGCTGGTGAAGGGTCTGGAGCACAAGTCCTATGGTGAATGATTGAGAGAGTTAGGGGTGTTTAGCCTGGAGAAAAGGAGACTCAGAGGTGACCTTCTCACTCTCTCCAGCTCCCCCAAAGAAGGTGTAGCCAGGTGGGGGTCAGCCTCTTCTTCTGGGGAATCAGCAACAGAGAAAGAGGACACAGTCATAAGCTGCGCCAAGTGAGCTGAATGTTAGGAAGCGTTTCTTCACAGAAAGGGCGATTAGACATTGGAATGGACTGCCCAGGGAGGTGGTGGAGTCACTATCCATGGAGATGTTTAAGGAGAAACTGGATGTGGCATTTAGTGCCATGGTGTGGTTGACACGGTGGTATTCGATCCCAGATTGGATTCAATGATCTCAGGTCTTTTCCAACCTTAATGACGCTAGGATTATACGAGAAACATATTCTTTAAGTTTAGGGAGTGGAGCTGCACCAGGTCGGTTCCTGCCCTCCCTTTCAAAAACTCACATGAAACCTGTAACGCAAAACGCGCGAGCAGCACAGTGCCCACCCGGAAGGCTGCGGGGCCCGCTGCTCCCG
>VXBI01007450.1:622324-644620 GCA_013397375.1 Toxostoma redivivum
GGGGCGGCGGGGGCGCGGGCCCGGCCGGGCGGGCCCCGCCCCTCCGCGCGCCCCCGCGAGCAAAGCGCGCTGCCGCCGCGCCAGCTCCGCGCAGCAGCTCCGCCGCTAGGCCCGCGCGGCAGGGGGCGTGGCCAGCCTCGTTCCCACCCCGCAGCGTACATATAAAGGTGGCGCGCGCCCGCCACACCCCCTCTTTCCCTGCGGAGCGCCAGTTGTGGCGGTACACGGTAAGGTCGCGCGGGATGCGGTGTGTGCCGCTGCCCCAGCGAGGCAGGGGAGGGGGGCGGAGGGGAGTGCATGGCTTCTGCCTTGTATTTAGACGTTCGAGAGGATCGCCCGCCGTGCAGGTCGCGTACTACTCGAGGCTGGAGCTGGCGGGGGAAGCTCTCACCGTTNCACAGAAAGGGCGATTAGACATTGGAATGGACTGCCCAGGGAGGTGGTGGAGTCACTATCCATGGAGATGTTTAAGGAGAAACTGGATGTGGCATTTAGTGCCATGGTGTGGTTGACACGGTGGTATTCGATCCCAGATTGGATTCAATGATCTCAGGTCTTTTCCAACCTTAATGACGCTAGGATTATACGAGAAACATATTCTTTAAGTTTAGGGAGTGGAGCTGCACCAGGTCGGTTCCTGCCCTCCCTTTCAAAAACTCACATGAAACCTGTAACGCAAAACGCGCGAGCAGCACAGTGCCCACCCGGAAGGCTGCGGGGCCCGCTGCTCCCGNAGACGTTCGAGAGGATCGCCCGCCGTGCAGGTCGCGTACTACTCGAGGCTGGAGCTGGCGGGTGAAGCTCTCACCGTTGGAGCCGCGGGTCGACCCAGGCGAAAGGCAGCCGTAACCTAGCTATGAGGCCGCAGCCGCCCGTGCACAGATGCTGGCAGCCGCGGCGGTGCGAGGGGGGCTTAGGGGGACTACATGTCCCAGCATGCCCCGTGAGAGGCTCCTTGCCGGAAGCCGCATCCCGAGGCGCGGGGCAGGCTGGGATCGGTAGGCGGCGGTGGCCCGCGTGGCCCTGCTGAGCCCGCGCCATTTTGATCCCCACCCCTCAGGCCCGGGGGTGCTGCTCCTGCTGTGTCCTTGGCTGCGGCTGGGACAGCCTCTGGCACGATACGACAGCCTTCAGTCGTGTGTGTCCTGCATAAAATGCTGAATAAGGCAGAACCACCTTGTTCGTGTTGCAGAGGGTTGGTGCACGTGCTTGTGTTAGCTGTACATCTTTTGGGGGGTTCAGCCCCAAACCGGCATCATGGCATTTCCCCACATCAGAACACTTATAAAAGTACTGTGAAACCCATATAGCGTCCCAAGGAAAAAAGGCCCACAACGTTTAGGTGATACTTGATGTAAATCATAAGGTTGCGTTCTAACTAATGATGTCTTTACATTTTTAAGACAGTGATATAGCAGAATAGAGATTTATTGTAAAAGTAAAGCACCACCCCGAAAAACTCACACTTCCTCCCCTACAAGCCTAATGTGTGCCTAAGATGCCTTCTTGTCCCCTCCATGAAATGCTGATGTCACTGAACCCATAGTTATTCTAAAGTAATGGTAAATACCATAAAATATATCTACAATTCCAGGCTCTTACCTGCAAGCAAAGATTAGGGCATTAGTGGATTTACATAGGAAGTTGTCAGGTGCATTTATTACGTGTTTAATTAGCTTGTCTGACAGTCTGAGTCGCACATTAGACTACTGAACAGTAATATTTTGAAACTTAAACCATAGTAACCCTTGATTAAACAAAATGTGTGATTGATTAGCTTTCATGGCTCAGTGCATTTATTAGATCTGTGTAGTGCAGAGTGAGATAGTTCAAATAAGCACATTCAAGTAATATATTGTCGCACGTTTCTTGAGCTGCTGGAGTTAGTGGATTTTAAAAATTGCTATATATAGTGTTAAAGCAATTCTCTAACTTAGATCACTTCTTAAAAGTGATTAAAACCTTGATGTGATGGTTTTTCCTTAAAAGGTCTTTGGACTGAGGTTTAACAGTGGGTACATGCAGTTGTTTCTGCAGTGTTTTTATATGAGATTTCAAGTGTGTGTAACTTATAACTCTTTTGTTGCTGAAAACTGCATTTCTTGCTGCTGTTCTCCTGCATTTTATGATTTAGTACTTAACATGCTGCTTCTAGAGATTATGTTGATGATTATTGCCTCCTAATGTATGTGACTTACTGGCCTGGTAATAGGAATCTGCTGATTTCAAATCCTAAGGCTGTCCATGTTTGTTTTTAGGTGTGATGGAAAGGAGGTTTTCAGTGGTGTCAAGAATATTGTGCATTAAGGTAATAGCTCTGGAATTTTTAATGTTGATCTAGAAGTAACAACGTCTTTCTGTTTTTGACCAAGTCAATAAATACTTGTATTTCATAACTTGGTTTCTGTATTTTTGTCTGTCAAAGTATGGGAAGTGCCAGAGAGTTGTCAGCTTTGTATGGGTCCTGAGTGGGATAGAAAGGAAAAACTACATTGCATTTTCATAACTGCCATCAAAGTGATAAGTAATGATTTGATAATTTTTGGGTTTGGTGCTCTTTGACTTAAAGTCAGCCTGTAGATCAGTTCTTAGTTGGACTTCCATTGCTTACAAAGTTTCGCCTTGTCAGGTACTGTAGGCTGTTCCAGAAGAGTATTAAATTCTTGTGTGAAAACGTCAGTTTTTAGTGCCTGGTGATTATGTTTCTGACATAGTAACATGAGAGATTATGCTAGACCACAGGAAGAAATGTTTTCTAGTTTAAAAGCTAATTTTGCTTATTTTTAATTTTAGCACTTCATGGAAGGACTATCACAAGTCGAAGAATACTTGGTACACACAAGTGGATTTTCCTGAAAGCCATGTATGTTCTAAATGATCAGTGGGGATAAATTACTTATAAATGCATTCACAAAAGGTGCATAGGATTAAGTTAGTAATTGTGTCATTAGCTTTAAAATTGAGATATCAGTAATTTTGGGCATGTTTGACATGGTCTAGAACTGTGTGGGCTGGGGGGACTGGGAATAGATTTTTGTGTTGGAGGAGGTGGTAAAATGCCTGAAGTGTTTGTACTAAATCTAAACTTTATCTCAATATAGATTTTAATTGTCAATTTGCACTTTATTGGGAAGTAAATATGAAACAGTGTTTAGTCAAAGAAAACAGGACATCTGGATGCTTATTAATATAAATAAGCAGATGTTGTCATATTTTAATAAAAATGTGTATTCACTTTTTTAATGTATGATTTTGATGTCCTCACTTCTTTGAAAGAACTCCAGGATCTAGTAATTTTAATTTTACTCAAATGCTTATGACCAGTTGTTGGAAAAGTAAAGTTTGGTAGTACTGCTATGTGTTATTTTATGTACATGTATTTGTGTTACATAACTTCTTATAATTTGGGATTTTACTCAAATTTCTAGAGTGGCATGACCAGTTTCTAGTTATGGGAATGTGATGTGTCCTGAAGAAATATTTCCTCACAACAGGAAGTAAAACAGAGGTAATACTTATTGATTAAACAGCAGACATCTTTTGCTGATTGTAATGTATTCCCTTTTTAGTACACTGCTAGTGAAAGACGTAAAGCTTGTTTTGTGGAATATATGACTGTATGAGTGGTGTTACAGTTTGTGTCACTGATATTTGTGAATAATGATGAGTCGTGCTGAAACTGCCAAACCTGATACATGGGTGAGCAACTTTATAAGGCTTTGTCTACTGACATGAAACCACTTAATCTTTCAATCATATATCATCCCACTTGTTAGTTTAATGCTGTTGCTGTGTACAAGTGAGGTGCCAGCATGCACCAGGTTGTGAATAAGAATGTTGATGCCCACTCAGACCCACCTCATGTCTGTGCTGATACAAATACATAGTTGCAGAAGCTTGTGCCTTAAAGAGCAGAGAGGGGGAAGTGTTAGACTTGAGGTATTCTGCCTTATAGTGGGTAAATAACAAGCATTAGTCAGGTATGGTCAGGAAGTGTTGCTGATGTTTGAAAGTTAGTGAAGATGTTTGCACTTCAATCGTCTTACGACAATTTAGGGCTCACTCAGATGTGAGCATCCAATCAGTGATCGGTTTTGAGAACTGACAACTGGTTAAACCACTGAAAGAGAGACACACACCCCGGTGAGATTCACATTTCAAAACGACCAAACCCCAGCAAAGTTCTCTTTCCGTTCTGGCCTCACAGAAGATAACACCTGCGCGGGCAGGGGTAGGAAGGCTCTGACAGGGCTCGGCAACCCACTGGGACCAGTTTTCGACCAGGGCCCCAGTAGAAAGGGGGAGGGGAGGCCCATGCAGTTGCTAAGGTCCTAACCCCACTCCCAGCATGGCCAGAGAGCCTGCAGCTCAGCAGAACCCTGCCCTGCTGCCAGCCTGGAGCAGCTCTGGGCAGCTGGGCCTGTCCCACTGCCCAGGCAGCCTCAGGGAGAGACAGCTGGGCCTCATTCTGGCAAGGCCTCCCCTACCCTTGCCTGTTGGGCAGCGGAAAGACCATCAGCCAGACCACAGCTAGAATTGAACATAGCAAAGACACATGACCATCTGCTGCCCAGGCAAGGTATTAACTTTTTCACTGCCCCGAATGAGACTTGCAGACACTTTGTCTTCTCTCCTGAGTAAAAAAAAAAGGACCAAGATGAAGATACACACAGAAACAGCATGAAAACACCAAGGTCAGACAAAAGGAAGAGTCAGGTCCCAGATAAGGGAAGGAAAAGAAATGTAGACTGAAATTTCTTTCTTTTTTAAGCTATGGAGAAGAGACTCTTGTTTCCCAGTAATACATAAAGATACATTATAGGGTGGATGTTCTAATAGTTTCATTCTAGGTTTTATTCTTTTTTCTTATAATTTCTAGTAATAAAGGTTTTCTTTGTACCCTTTGAAGTTTTGCCTTCCTCCTAATCCTGTCTCACAGCAGGAAATGAGTAAATAATTCTAGTGGGTACACTGGCGATTTGGCCAGTGCTAAACCTGCAACATAAATTGGTGCATTGGCTGAGAAATTTCAAATTGTCTCAAGAATGCTCATAAATGATTACTGTGCCTTAAGAATATTAGCAGTGGTTTCTCCAAGAACTTAATTCCCACCTAAGTATCTGAACTTAATATTTTTCAATGAAATTTACTTTACTGCACTAGTGCTTGGGTATATCCACAGGTTGCTTTTAGTTAAAAAGTTAAAATGTTTAGCTATCAATTTGTGAAATTAAAATGTATGGGTGAAACTTCTTGTACAGTAGTGCTGCCTATAAAATGCTGTGTCTAGATGGGCACTATTGCAAGTAGAAAGGGGAGTGGCTTCCATGGCTGACCTAGAGAGAAGTTTAAAGTAGCAAACCTTGTTAGTGCTGACTAACCCACTGCATTTTATGTCTTTGCAGAGATGCTTGAATGCTGCTTCTGAATAGAAGGTAAGAATTTCAAGAAATTATTATTTTTGATCCTGATAGGCAGATTGGCAGTGTCAGATATCCTGATAATCAAGTGTAATTCCCTCCTTTTATCATGTTTCATACCCAGGTTAAGCAATAGCTGGGCAAGGGAAGCAAAACAAACCTTACTGTGACATAACTACACTTCTGGTTAAAGTTTCACAGAACTTGCAGTGTGCTGATACTAATGTAACACATGATTAATTATGCAGTTTGGTCTGTATGAGAGGCTAAATAGGTGGCAAGTTGTATTTTGAGTGATGAAAGAAAATTCTGACATAATGTCTTTTTTTACTGGAAAACGTGTTTTATAGAAAACAAGTAGGAGCAAGTGCTTTTGGCTTTTTCAGGTGTGTAACTTGAAAAGCTTCTAAACATTTTCTGGGTCTAAGTCTAAAGTAACTGCTTACGGTTCAGAATTTTTGCATTATGATAGTTATGAACATAATTGATAAATTGATATGGTAAGTCATAGTTAGCATTTAAAAAACACTAAGTGTACATTATTACTGAAATACAACAATTTTAGAGATTGTAATAAAAAAATTTAACAATCAGAAACCTTTTAGAATATTTCTTGCTAGATTTTTTTCTTCGTGTACTGCTTTTGTCTCATCTGTGATGATCCTATCCCGAACCTGAATTCCTGTTGAAAAACTTTATGCGGATCCGGATTCTGAGACGAGACCAAAATACTTTATTTAAACTTTTTCTGAAAAGTATTAATCTGTCTTTGTGGGTTTAGTTTTTGGTTGGTGGTTTTTTTTTGGTTTTTTTTTTTTGGGGTGTTTTTTTTCTTTTTTTCCAGAATTAATAATATGTTAATACAAGCCATTGTGTACTTACTTGCAAATTGAAATTTCTACCTTGAATGAACTATTTTACTTAGATCTTGTTCTCCTTTTTCAGTGATGAATTGGAACACTTTGTCAGAACATCCTGACAAATGTCGATGATGTAACCTGAAGGAAGTGTAACACCTGAAGAGATATTGTGGCTTGGAGTGGGATGCCATGCTTTTAAAAGCCTGCTGAAACAGCTGCAATTTTGTTCAGTAGATACTGTCTTTAGAAATTGTGTGTAGACCAAAATTACTGTCTCCGCATATTTAAAACGCTGTCTTTCCAAAACACTTATCTGTCTTCTCTAGGAAGTGTAGCATTATTAGGGAAAGGAGTGTTGAGCTTTAGTACATGGAAAAACCCCTTCATTATTTACCCTTTTAAAATACCATATGGGTACACAGTTTTATGGATACTGGAGATCTGTGATAACTCAAGAATGGAGCTCACAGGCAGGCTCTGTAAGGGCAGGGTGAAAGCAAAGAGAAAGACAATGGTTACAGCTTGCATCACTATATATAGTGAGCGTGTGAAGAGTTGGGATTTTATGGACTGCCACTTCAGCAGGAGAAGACTAGTACAACAACAGTGGAACTGTCCTTTGAGGAATACACTGGCAGCAGTACTTGCTTGCTGTCTGAGGAAAAGAGGTTGGTAGTGGGAAAAGTGAGTTACATATGTTGGAACTTGGGCTTTGAACAGTTGCTTGGAAAGTACTGGTGCTGTAATCACAGTAGCAGCATATTTGCTGTATTCAGCAAACTGCTTTGCACAGAGGAATGAAGGATCATAAATTGGTTACCAAGTAAATTTAAAGACAGCTCATGTCATGGTGTATGTCAGATGAAATTTGCCTTAAAGCATGACCTTCAAGCCTTATTGTCAAGAAATATATAAAGGTAGAAACAAGAGAATAGCATAATTAAAAATTCATCGGCCTACTATTACTGAATCATTTTGAAATGGTCTAAAATATATAAAACAACCCTATAGTTCATGAGGTGTACCTGTTCATTAGTGAAAAATTCCATGTAAAGTCAAATATTCTGTCAAAGTAGTATGAAGAATATAACTACCAGGAGTAGAACATAAAGCATTGGAAATGTCAAAAATAAGTGTCCATCAGGCTACTACAGTGGATGCTAAGGATCCAGCTGAACTCCAGGAATGCATTGGCTCGCTGAACATCTTCTGTTTGCTTATTAAGCATTTGCCAGCTACTTTGGCTAAAGGCTGCTCCTTCTGAGCAAGGAATGGTAAATCAGTCTATTGAATATCAAGATCTGCAGAAATGAACTAGAAAATAGCTTTATCTTCATTGTTTTCAGTACTTTTTTCTGTTAAAAATGTTACTGAGAGTGGTGCATATTTTCATGTGCCATGTTTTGTACATGCCTTTGAATAAAGAAGGATGTTAAAGTCATGGCTGTTGCACATCAGCTGCGGATCACACCACAGTGTTCCTTGACTGCTTGTACTTCTCAAGGGCTATGGAAGCAATGTGGCCTTGTGCTGACTGGTGCAGCATGCACTGGGCACATGATGCTTCATGCTGTGCTTGAGTGACTAGGACAAAAACTACTGACTATATACTCAAGAAGTGGGAAGGTAAGATTAGTCTCAATCTGCCCACTGCAGATCTGTAAGAAGCTTGGATGCTGTTAACAGCATCTAGTGGAGCTGCTTGGCTGTTACGTCCAGAAGTTGTCAGTCCTAGGGTGTTAGGAATATGTCAAAAGAGCAGAGAGGCAGTTATTAGAGCAATATTTGGTAAGTACTTTGTTAAGTATTCAAAGGAATTTATATATGACTTCATTACAGGGTCAGAAGAGTGGCATGTGTTTTGGAGAATAAAAGTACCATCTATCCTTTAGGCTGATATTAATACAGAACGTTAAAACCTTGAAAGAGAACGCTGTGTGTCTGTGCAGTAAACTTGGTGAAAGTGAGTTTATCTTGTGATGTTGGGGATGAAATAAAAGACTTAAGGTTCAGGGTTGTGGGTGGCACTTCAGGTACCCGAAGTACTTCATGGCAGTCTTGTTTTGTATATTCTAAATAATTTGTTGGGGATGGTCTTGGAGGTAGGTAGGATTGGCAGCAATAGATAAAGGGTGCCAGGGAATAAAGTTACTGCATATCAGTGTGGTGGAGGCCTGTCTCAGAATGTTTAGTCATGAAAGAGGTTGGCCTCAGCATATAAAAAAAGGTGTATGTGGCCAGTGGTAAGGCATATTGAATACTGAGCTGCTGAACTTTCTCAAGGAATGATCCTGTACTTCAGAGCTACTGAAAATTGGTAGTGAATAAAAAAATGTGTATTAGTGGTAAAGGGAGCGCAGCGTTTAAAAAAGTGAACTAATATTTTGACTATTACATGTTTCAGAGGATTTGGTTTAAAAGACCAGTGAAAATTATGAGGGAAGGTCATTACTGTAACCAATTTTAAGATGGAAACTGGGTTTTTTTTACCTTCTTGGAGGGAGTATGTTTTTAGACCAGTTGTGGATTTAGTTCTGGTACATTTTTTGGAGTGATGTTTAATGCAAGTGAGATGAGGAGATGCCGTTGTTAGAGTTACCGTGTGACACATTAGGAACATGTGACATGGGGCTTCTCTGCAAAAGCACTTCATGAAACTTCAGGTTTATAAAACAGATGGTTGGATTTAAAGCTTTAAGATTGTGCAGCAAACAGCATGAAAGCACTTTGCTGCTTTTGTGCTTCAGTCCAGTGAAATCTTGCACTAACCATCATTAGTGGTGAGCTATAAGTGTCACATGGCTGTTGGGCTGTGGTCCAAGAAATCGGTGGTTAAATAAACTGTTCTGGAATGTTGCCATTTATCAGTAACTGGGCAAAACCAGCAGAGACTTAGTAATTAAAAGAATGTTGAGCTTATAAGCAGGAGTACCTTGCAACTACATGGAAGATTCGAGAGTAGCACTGCATAAATGCTTTGCTACTATTGAAGTAACAATATCCTTATTAAGGTGGGAGGTTTAGTCTTGCTGAAGAACTTGTCTTACTGGTGAAGGCTGTGATCTATAATGAAAAGTTGCAAGTGAGTGAAACTAAGCTAGCAGTGGTTATCTTGCCACAGCACCCACACTGCTATGCGAGTGCCAATGCTGGTGTGGCACCTGCTCAAAGTATCAGATCCTAGTGAAGATGAATTTCAGTATAAGCTTGTGCTGTCTGGCTGCCATCCTGCAGAGGAATGGGTCACTGGCTGCAGCTATATTGTGTGCTGGTGTTGGGGCTCCTACCATCTTCACTGCAGGAAAGCTCTTAACTGCATAAATTTGCCATCTAAAGTTTGGAGTATGTGTTCTGCCAACCTAAAAACCAGTGTTGAAATGAAATCAGTTGGTAAAGAAAAGTATTCTATAGAACATTCAAACACGGACATAGCAATCAGCAAGTGTTAGACTATACCCAAGGAACGGCATTCTTTATATTGAAGAGTGTTTGGCCCTAACTTTGGTAGCTTTTCTCCACGTTCCCTCCCTTTGTCCTAGAGGACAACCTTTGAGCTATCACCTGGAGTATGAATGAATTTACAGGAAAATGGTAATTTGAGATGAGTGGAGTAGACATGGAGGCTTTATATGCTATGTAAATGTGTGTCTGATGATTTGCATTCTCTATTTTTTGGTGTTGCAACCGGTTTTACTAGCATTTTTGCTTGTCTGCCCTTGTATTTCCCTCAGAGGATATAAACTGGAAAAGTACAATTAGAATGATGAATTCTGTTTCCTTTCAAACATCATGTGGCTTTTTAGTTGATAGTCCAGTTGAGCTATCAGGGCTATGAAGACAGTACTTCTCTGCCATTGTCTCAAACTTCCTGCAGGCTCCGGAGGACAAAGTGGTGTTTGATGCTCAGAAGAATGGCTGTATTGAGTGGGACAAAGTCTGCCTCGTTCAGTATTCTGTCTGAGGATGACCAGTATAAGGAACAGGAGAAGTATAGAGAGCCTTTCCAGCAGTTTTCTTGGGAATTTCCTGAGATTTTCATTTGTATTTGAATACTTCTTTGCAATTATGACCTATCTCCATTTAAAAATATTTTAAACATGAACGATATGTGGGCTGTAAAACATGAAGTAGTGAATATATTAATAAAGTGTAGGGAGGGTAGGATTGGGAGGGGGCTGAAGTAAAAGTTTGTTTTTTTTTTTTTTTCCCCGTTTTTAAAGCTGATGTCACTTGATTCTCATGTTACTGGAAACAGTCGTAGGTGAAGTTCAGTGAAGGCCCCGGTGCTAGGACAGCCTTGCTATTTAGCTGAGCTGTGTTGGGGGTGAAAATTTGAAGTACTGATGTGTGCTCACTCCTGAGCTACACCTCAGATTTCTCACCAGACCAATAAATATTACCTTTTTCCCTGAAACTGGAGGGCTCCCTAACTGAAGGAGCAGTCTCGCAACAACAATGGTACTAGCTTTATAGTGGCAGGTGAAGAATGGTATCTGTCCCAAAATGAAGTTCAGGGTTTTTTTGTGGAAAGAAAGATGAATGGACTGTAATAAAACAAGTGCTTAGGCCTTACTTTGAAATTCATAAGTTGATTGAAAAGTAAACGTATTTTTAAATTGCCTTAAGATCATTGAAGAAGAATATACAGCTATTGTTAAATCTGTGTATTGAAAAAATAGGAAATAATTTGCCCTCGGCTTACCTTGGTTTATTCCAGAGTGAGGAGTATTGCAGATACTAGGGTCTTATGAAAAACATTTGAGACTTTAAAGTCTCATGTGTCTCGAGGTTTAAGCGCAGCCACTAACTAAGTACCACATCCTAGCTGCCCTGGTAGGATGGAGAGGGGAATACGAGGAAAGGTAAGAGCAATGGGTTGAAATGAGAACAGAAATTAAATTTAACATAATAGTTGTACCATAAAGGAAGACAACAAAGAGAAACCCCAAGATAAGCAAGTGATACACAATACAATTGCTGATGACCTGCTAACATGCCCAGCCCTGAGCGATGATCCATGCCTCCTGGCCAGCTTCCCACAGTATATGTACTGGACTGACGTGCTGGTATGGAATAGCCTCTTGGTCAGTTTGGGTCAGCTGTCCTGGCCTTGCTCCCTCACAGCTTCTGGAGCCCCTCCTCACTTGCAGAGACTTCTGGTTGTTGCTATGTAGTGCTACCCCAACATCAAACTGTTATAAACTCTATTCTCATAATGAATCCAAACCACAGCACTGTACCAGCTACTAAGAAGAAAACTAACTATCCCAGCTGAAACCATGGTGGTGTATTATCTCTGTCTAGTAGTTAGGTCATTTTCTGCAGCAGAAAATGCAAGCAAGATTGCTGCCTTTTGTTTCATGCACTCCACCAGAAAAGTACAATATTGAAACATGGTGAGGGGCAGTTTTTAATATCATTTTGACTTCATAACTAAAACAGAGTATGATTATTCATTCCCCAGAGTATATTAGAATAAGCATTTTCTGAAAGGAGTTGGATTATGTAGTTTCTGATTCTGAAAATTTTATTAAACTGCCTATCTGCTATTGCAAACAGAAAAGTTTGGTTTGTGGGAATTAGTGCTCCTTCCCCTCTTCCTGTTTCACAGATTATAAACCACACAATATGAAAAGTTTAACGGCAGGAATGGGAATTACCTCTAAAACATCTTGAAATAGTAATTTACAATAAACACTATCTCAGTGCTGAGTGTTTCTTAAAAAAATCTGCATGGCAGGGAAGAGTGTCTAGGTTTTTGAAAATGTTTCTGAAGTAGTACTCTTGCACTTGTCTGAACTGGCTTGTCTTCCTTTACATGTACTTCAACTAAATTTCTGGTGTTAGTTGTTCAGTATAGTTTCTGCTAATTTGACATACAGGTTGTAAGGCTGCTGGAAACCTTTTTTTCCATGTAAAGAATATGGTGATCCTCTGGCAGGGGCTGACTGCAAGGTGTTTCGCTGTGGTTTTGCTGTGTTTTTAAATGCTATGAGAAGATGACTGGAAATTGTATGAGTACTTTTTCCTGAGAGTATTATATAGTTTCTAGTTTTATGATTGAAAAAGTAACACTGAACAATTGTAGCAACTGCTTGATATATCTTCTGTAAAAGTGCAGTCCTTTTATGAACCATGGTGAATGTGGGAAAATCCAAAGCTTTTACCTTACAAATATGAATAAATATGATTTGCTAGGAGCTACAGATGTGAAGAGACCTGTGGTGTAAGGACCATTGACTTCCTGATGGCTATTGCCTGATGGCACTTTCAGACAAAATAGCCACTTGCCTTCAGTTTTTGGTTGAAGAAACTTGACAGTGACAAGGATGGTTTACTATAATGAAACTCTCTCACCTACCTGTAAGAGAAGAAGAGGAATTCTGTTGTTCTGAGTAAGTGCTCCTGAAGGAGCACTTGGTCTGTCTCTTGGTCTTTATCTGCTGTTTTTTCCTGAGAGCTACTTGGGAGTTCTCCAGTTGTGATTTTGTCACTGAGGTGAGATGAGGGAATCCTGAAGTATTGTTGACTATCAACAGTAAAATGTATTTAAAATGACAGATTTGGTCTTTCCTGAAGTTACATCTGTTATAGAAAGCTCAAGCTTCCAGAGATAATCTGCTCTATCTCCCAGCATAAGATTTCTTATTCTGGGCCAAGGTTGAGACTTTGGTGTCCAAAACTTTTATGTTGCACTCATTTTGCTCCAGTCTCTTAAAGATGCTATTCCTCCTCTTCTATACTAGTCCTGTATTGCTTTCCTTGTATCAGTTATGTACTAAACATCCCAAGAACCAAGGGAAAACCACAAAATCCATAAGACTACTACATAAGCATTCAGTATTGATCCCAGAAGGTCTGTAAGAATCTATGAAACTTTTGTAAAGGAAAAAAAAAGATCTCTGGAACTCAAGGATATAATAATGAAATTGAAATATGTGATGACTTTTAAAAACAAGACCAAGACCTTTAATTGATGTGATTTGACAGCTGTCATTTTCTAGCTGTGATTTGCTCCTCAGAAATCAGAGACAGAGCCTGCAAATAAGGGTCACTTATGAGGCAAAATGCAGCTCTGTCAGCAAGCAGGTCTTCAAGTTGTTTCAGATATGGAAGATAAATACTTCATCTGCTTCTATGTTCATACTGAGCTTTCTGCTGGAAAGTTTCAGGTTATAAAGTAAGTGTTAGAAAAAAAAAGTGGAAGGTGAGTATTATTTTAAATAAAACGCTTCCTACTTGCAATTAATGTAATAGGGCTAAAACTTAACTGTACTTTGTATAGTATTCTCCAAAAAGCCATAACCATTTTTCAGAAATACCTCAATTCTGCAGAAATAGGCTTTGTTGAACTTGCTCTTTTCTCCTTGACTATTTTGAAGTTTGGCTGGGAAACAGGAACCTCAAATTCATTGAAAAGGCAGAAATTAATGTCTGTGAAGATGACAGCCTTTTGTATAGCAGCAGCAAAAAGAACTATCAGCAGAATTGGCATCTGGCCCTGGAAGCAAAACATTCTGAGCTTCTGCTAAAGCCTCCGAAAGAAGCATGATAATGAGGTTTTAGAAAATTCCTGGGCTGTCTTGATTTCATATACAGTCTAATCCTATTGCTCAACTTTGGTGATTAAGATAAATAACATAGAAAATACTGTCTTGGGCAAAATCAACAGTAAGTTATGAAGTATTTGTTTTCTGTGGTTCACTGAGGTAGTCTCCCCTTTTGCTGGGATTTAACCTTAATATGAATTTAGTCATTGTAGGGGTGCATAGACTTACTGCTTGCTACGAAATCTAACTTGAAGTTGGGGTGTCAGAGGCTCAGAGGGAAAGCTGATGTGTTACCAGCACTATTGTCATAAGCCTAAGGGTGGAAGAAACCATTTGCGTCACCTTGGCTGAACTATAGAAAGCAGGTGAACTTCTAAGCTGGGAATGTCTCATGTTTGGTGTTCTTGGTGTTGTTGTTCGATTTGGTTTTTGTGCATAACTTACAGAAGTCTCTACTTTAATAGTCGTCCTTTCTTAATTCTGGTTCTAATTTTTTTTCATTATGTGCTGAGACTGGAAGAGTTTGAAATATTTTTGGACTAAAAAATATTCTTCTGCACTTTCCTCACTGCCTCTTTTGGCTGCAGCAGGTCTATATCAATACGGTTGATCTGAAATTTGTTAACTGTTTTCATGCATCAAATTTACTAACCAGGACTGATCTTTTCATAGATGCTTAAAGGGATTAAAATAAAAGTTGGCACAAAATTACAAACCTTTGCCCTTTAGTGTACATAAGATTGTCTCTTGGGTAAGAATCTTTTATAATTTTTCTTGTAAGACACATAAGATATTGCTGTGGATGTGGCAGTAAAATCTAAAAACACCTGATCTGGAAGGGTATGAAAGAATTTAGAATCTTCTGCAGTTAACTGTCATCAGTGATTTTAACTATTTGTAATGGGCATGCTCACTCAGCTATCTTTATTGATTCTGCTGTAACTAAGAATTGATGCATTGGCAGTAAAAATGCATATTCTCACACAGTTGCATTGACTCTTCTTGCTGCTCTGTATGTGCCTCCAAACACTGCTCTCCGTTGGTACATAACTCCTGTTGGAAAGCGCAAGAGCTATTACAAGTGTTTTGGTGAATTTAAATGTGGTGTCAATAAACAAGTTCACAGATGTATCAGCCAGGTATTTACTTAGTCATAAACTGATTTTTTTAAAATTGACTTTAATAGATTTAAATTTTCAAAATGAAATTCCCCTGTAAATATTCTTACTTACTGCTGTTTTAATATCTAAACTTTAAAAAAAACCCAACCTTTTATGTTTTCACTAGATCAACGCTAACTGAAAATTTTTTAAAAAGCAGATTAAAAGCATAATATTCTTTTATCTGTCCCCTGCAGATCACAGAATAACAATTTATTTTTTCTAGTTACCAGTTGCCTTGTAAAATTAAAACTTAGCTTCTCTAAAGATCTAAACTTGTGCTTCCAGCAGCACAATACAGCCACATTAGTTGCACCCTATTAAATTACAAATTTGTTCAGGTTTGAGTGCAAGTTATGTTGCCTGCACTGCACTGCCCTGTGCAAAACAATGAAGAGAGTCCTGGTTAGTGCTGCACAAGCTGGAAAGGGAAAACTTATATATATGTGCTGGAGCTCTATTTTAGGTTAAGATCTAATTCTAGTATCACTCAAGGCCCATGTAGAAGTACAGAGTAGATCTTCCAAAAGACTCTACTGAAAAGCAGCAAGTACAGCCTGAGGTACCAATATAGTCAGAGCTCTTCATCCCTGTGCTCTGGTCTGGTGTTTGTGCTGTAAATGAGAATTCCCATAGGGTAGCACTCTCCACATACCTTTTAAAAAATAAAATAATCATTTGTATACAAAAGGTTGTGTTGTCTGCTCTTGGGATCTGCAGAAATGCAAGGGTCATAAATGTGTATGTGTGAGATTATTCTATTTTTACAAGGACCTTGAAGACACAAGGTTATTTGGGCTTACCCATCCTTGAAAGGATTTTTAGGTTCTTTGGTTACATGTTAAGTAGCCTGGAACACTTGACCTGAAAGCTGTGTATTGCAACTGCTGCATCAGACTCTTTCCTGAGTAATCAGCCATGTAATTACTAGCCAGCTAAAAAGGCCTGGGACATAAGCCTGGTTTCTGGCAACTGATCATCCATGTCATAAAGGGTTAATGCAATCTGACAGCTAAAGCCTGGGCAGCAGTTTAATATTTGGGCATGGTTTAGAAGTTAAGGTGGGTGAGAGCTGAGCTGTGGGAATACGAGCTGTGCTCTCCGTATCTGCCTTGCAGCTGGAGAACAGCCCATGACCTGTCCCACCTGCTGTATGGCTGTGTCTATTGTGTCTGTAGTGTGCTGTGCTCTCCTCTCCTGGGAAAGATGCCCAGAGCTGGAGAAGAATATTCTGTGACCTAGTGACATGCTGCCTGCCTTCAGAGATGGGCTTAATGCAGTAAGTAACTTACATGGGGTTAAGTAGCTCCTAAAGGTCTCTTTCCTTTAGCTGGCTTTTACAAGGATGCCAAGTACTGGAATCCTTATGGCTGCTGGGCAGTACAGAGATGTAAGGGCCGGGCTGGATGTGTGTCTGGGGCAAAGGAAGGGCTAAATACAGCAGTTAGTTCTCTATTGACACTTTCATTTGTGGCTTTATTCAGTGAGTTGCAGCTTCAGCACTTGGCTACCTCGCACTGCGCAAGTGGACAGGAAGGCACTACTGTCCTGAGATGACTCGGAGATATTTTGAAGATGGATGCTGATAAGGAATGCTCCCTGCAGTCCTCTTGCATGAGTTCTTCTCATATGGCAGAATGCACTAGGACATGGAGAAACTTCTTTTTTCAACCTTTCCATGCCGATTTGAGGAAAATAGGGCAGTATATATGATAACTCTCTTGTCACTTCTTTGCTGAATATCTCGTCTCCTCTTTCCATAGAGCTTTGCCAGGCACTGACCTAATGGTAACATTCCTCTAAGAGCTTTAAAGCATCAGATGCTTAGATAGCAGGAATGGAAAAGACAGTGGTTGTGTCCTAATCTTGCCCTTGTACCCATAGCAATAGTAAAGCAGTATTTTTTGGTCAGATTGGGAAGCCATTTCCATAGTTTCCTCACCCTTCATAAAATTGTGGGCTATTTGTATAGGAAGATTGTGATTTATGAGTCTATAGTGGAAAGAAGAGTATGTGACTAGGGGAAATCTGAAGGAACATTTGCATGTATACTTTTCCAGGAAGTGGAAAGGATTTGGGAAGAAAGGAACAGATTGCATGTTCTGCTTGCTGCAATGACAAAGTATTTCAATTGTTAGACTGAAGAGCAGAGACCAATATTCAGTTTCCTGTAGTGGGTATTAGCTAATGGAAAAAATACAAAGATAGGGCAAGCATAGATCTACTAGTACTTTCTGGTATTCTCCCCCAGTTTATGCAATTCCTCCACTAATTTCCGTTGCAAAATTTAAATTGGGGTGGTATCTCTATCTCTGCATTTAACAATTTTAGATGGGTGTTTCTTGCCTTAATTAGTTATTTTGGGAGTTTATGGAACTACCTACAGCTTCATGTGCCAGTGCATTCCCCAGCTTTAGCTGCATGTGTGTAAAAGTACTGGTTTTTGCTTGGCTGTCTTGCCAGTTTGATTTAATGTTTCCTAGTTCTGCTGGAAGAACAAGTGAGCAGTTATTCTCTGGTTTTCCTCATGCCACTTCTGACTTGTAGGCCTGCATTAGGTTTCCTCATCTGTCTCCTCTGTACTGAAGGTATAGGTTCTGAGTAACTTAGCATTGCTTTCTTCTTAACAAGCATGTGGCATTTGTGGTTCTTTGTTGCAAGGCTGGACCTATTTTTCTGAGTGAAAATAGTCAGTTTGGGATGGCTTTCAGTTGGCATTTCCACAATACATGTGGAAGTGACTTCACTGTCTTCTGAGCATGCAAAAATAGAGTGCTCTCCTCCTCCAGTCCTCTTTCAATCCTTGCACATTAGCCTACAGCATACTGCAAATACATTGAATTCTACAGTGATTGCTCTGAACCCTTACTTGATAAACAGCTATTAAAATCTTCTAACTTACATTAGAAAAAACCTAAAGGTGTCAACATAATGTGCATTAAACTACCTTCCGCTGCTTCTCTTGTGCCCCTTTCTTAAAAAGTCAACTCTGGAGCGTTTTGTTTGGGGGTGATGTTGACTGGTTAGAGGCAAAACCAATGATTGATATTGGAAAAAAAGACTTAAAACATAAGTACTTTACAGAAATGAGCAGTTTGATACCCTTTCTTTCACTGACAGTGTTGCTATAGCATGGACATAAAAGGGAGAGAAGAATTAAACACCTTCAGTCTATACAGAAAATTCAACAGCAAGAGAATTCCTGGGAGAGTCTCATTCTTCCTCATTGCCAGGCTTGTCCTCTGTCTGCAACTATCTGGGCAAATATTTAGCAGAATGCAGGTGATTTCAGCCTCAAAGGCCTTGAAATGCATCCTGTCAAGTCTGTAGGATCAGACTCTTCTTCCCTCTTGTGGAACTAGAACTAAAGATTAATTAAAATTTAGTTACTTTGGGTTTTTTATTGGGGGCAGGGGGGAGGAGCAAGGGGAGAGAGAAACAACAATTCATGGATAGAACTGGATTTGTAAAGATTCAGGGTAAAGAACTGTATCACAGAATCTGTGTGTCTGCTCCAGCAGGGCCACTTAGAGCTAGTTGCTTGGGTCCAGACAATTTTGAATGTCTTGGAGGATAGAGACTCTACAACCTCGCTGGGCAACTGATGCTAGTGCCTGGTCACTTTCACAGTGAAAAAGTGTTTCCTGATGTTCAGTGTGCCTCCAGTGCTGTGAATTATACTGGATTTGCAAATGCTTTGTTTGTTCACTTTGTTTTCTTGATTTAGTTAGAAGAAGTGGAGTGTTTTGAAGAATTAGCAGGGTCAAAGTTACAACTCTAGAAATAGTTTAAGGGGAATTAACCTTGACTTTAAGAAGTGCTAACCTGCCTAGATTTGAAAAAGTTTGAATATGCACAAAGGATATAACTAGAAAGAATGTTAAAAGAAAATATTACTATTTGTTATATTAGTAAAGTTTCTTTGCTGAAATCATATGACAATTTTAGATGGTAAGCTACTTTTTATAAAATGGAAGGATTCTCAAATCTGCATATTAAAGACTGAGACAGTCATATATGAAAAGTATTTTTTTCTGAAGAAAAGTTTTATATATGTGATTCATCTCCTTTTCATTAATTTCTGACTTGCATTTTTCTCTTAATAGATATGGGCCTTGCATTTTATAATGCAACCTATCTTTTAAGATAGAGAATTTGACTGACGGAATGAAGAAATTGCACAAACTTTTAATTAAACAAGTGTTTCCCCAAATAGCCTTATTTTACCAAGGATCTTGCAGGGCATATAGGCCAGTAGCCAGCTATGCACTGCATTGAATAAAATGGAGACAGCAATCCTTTCCGGAAGTTAAATATCTTTGTAATATATAGATATATTAATAACTTGGCAGCCTTACCAATCAGGCTAAGGACAGGGATTGGCTTGAAAAGCACACTGCTGAAAAACCCCAAGAGTGGCTCATTAATTTCAGGATTCTGCTGTGGCAGACACAGCACAAGGGGCTTGTTTCGTTATTAGGAGTGATGACATTTGCTGCATTACCAGAGTGATCCACCCCTCTAGGGCTGTAGCTGGTGTGTTTCGTAGCTCAAGTACAGTGAATTCTACAGACAAGCCTAAATTTCCAATGAGTACACACTTTGGAAAGGTGAGGCATCATAGAAACTGCAGGTAAGATTCCTGTTGAGTTTCCTAGATTTCTGTTCTTTGTTCAGGATATGATTGTTTAATCTTTGTTTAGGATATGATTGTTTAACTGTATGTAAGTAGCTCCAAAGCAAAAAAATAGTCTCTTAGTCTAGTCAAAATAAATTTATTTTTCACTGCTTCATCTGTGCTACTCTGTAGTTGGTCTTCTTGTAATGACTGGTTTTACCATGGGTGTGCTGGGAGGCGCAGAAGTCCAGCTGTGGCTCCAGTGTGGTTCCACAATGGTTATAACTGGAACAGAAGCAGGCAGGGTTTTCATATACCAGGAAAATTTAGGAATCAGCACAACTTTCATTATGGTGAGAAGCTGGCAAACTTCCAGGCATGTGCGGAGAAGCTCCTCATATAAATCTAAATCACCAGGTAAGTACCTGCAAATGTTCTTGGCAAAGGTATTTTTTCAATCAATGTTTTACATGATTGAAAAAAAAAAAAAAACCCACTGGTTTAATGGATCTTTTCACAGAATAGTAGAATATTCTGAGTTGGAAGGGACCAGTAAGGATCATTAAGTCCAACTCTTAAGTGAATAGCCCATGCAGGGATTAAGCCCATGACTTTGGTCTCATGAGCACGGTGCTCTACCCCAATTGAGCTAATTCTAGGGTTTTCATGGGCATGGCACTTTTGGCTTTGATATTAGGGCTAATAATGGAGCCATATTTGGAGGAACTGTGTGTCAGACTCTGTGCTTCCTGCTTTCCATGTAAAATTTCAAAGGATCAATCACTGGAACTCTTGACTCTGGGTCAGCTGTGATTTTACTTAAGGGTGCAAATCTGTTCACTACATTAATCCTAGTCTTTTTATTGTTTTTGCTTCCATTTTAATGAGGAAAAAGTCAAGTAAATAAAAAAGTTTTCCTCTAAAAATTCCTCCTGCCTGAAATCAGGAGTTACTTTCTCAAGAGTTTGCCACCTACAGTTAGTCAGATTGACTGGCTGAGAATTATGAGAATTATAGTGAAACACAAGAAATTCCACCTCAATATGAAGAATTTCTTTACATTGAGGGTGGCTAAGCAGTGGAACAGGCTGCCCAGAGAGGTTGTGGATCTCCCTCTCTGGAGAATTCCAAACCTACCCGGATGTGTTCCTGTATCACCTGCTCTAGGTGACCCAACTCCCAGCAAGGAAGTTGGACTGGATAATCTCCAGACGTCCCTTCCAACCCTAATGATTCTTGTGATTTTTCGCTATTTTCATTAGTTCCAGAGAACACATGCATTTATGAAATTTAGGTAATATTCTGGACCACATCTGTACTATAAAGATAACACTGGAACACCTTCTGTAAACATCTGAAAACAACATACTTTGGTGCAAATCCTCCAAAACTGGAAAAATTGGAAATGTGGAAAAATGCTCCCCAGGCTTGTTTTTGAGAACATTACTTTCACTGCCCAGCTGACAGCTATGTTCTTGGAAAAAGTTATTAACTTTTGAACAGAAAAAATGTGTTTTTATACAGGATATGTTTAAAAATACCACTCAGGTTTGCACTAAAAAAGTTAGGTTTTGTTTTACTATTTTTTTCCCCCAGGAAGTTTCATTTTTTATAGGTGGGGAAAAGTCAGAGTAAAAATTACCTTTTATCAAATGTTTGAATTAAAAATTAGCTGGACTATTTGATAGTGTACATCTGTCTTGTATTTCTTGCTATTTCAGACAAATCTGTGGATGGTCCAGCTTTTAATGAAGTCTTATTGCATCGAATACTTGAAGAGATCTTTTTTTCCTTGTATCACCGAATACCAGTTGTATGTTTCACATACTTATACGCCGGCATGTGAGCATTTGTTGACACTGAACTAGCCCTGTGATTGTCTGTGCTTGCTCTGCTGCACAGGTTCAAGTGTTTTTAAAGTACTGGAGATATGCTGGAAGTATTCGGCCAGGCTCAGGGGAAGCAGCAGCCGCTGCTCAACTGGTGGCTGAGCTGCCTCTGGGGAAGTGAGTAATACAGTATGTGCCTTCCTGCCTCCGTTTTGCTCTTTATCTGGACACACAATTCTGGCAGAGATCAGTAGGCTGGTTTCCAAGTTTCTCATGTGGGGTGTGCAAGCGCGATTTGCTCAGAACTGGGATTCTGAAGTGCACGCTCTAGCGAGGAACCCGCCTCTGACAGCGCTGTGCGGGCAGAGCTACATTCCACTTGGGCCATGCGGACAAAGTTAAATCACCGCCGAGGGTCCGCTCCGAGCGCGGCTGCGGGGCAAGGCCCCGTTCCTGGGGCTGTGCTACGGAATTCCGGCGCTGGAGCAGCGCGGAGCCCCAGCCCTGCCGCTTTCAGCGCCTTCCCACCGCCGACCCCCGCCCCGGGGCCCCGTCCGACGCCGCCACTCCGCGCAGAGCCTGAAGGAAACTCCCGTTCGCCCTAGCCAAGCTCTGCCTCCGCCCGGCGGTTCTGGCGGGGCGGGCGGTCCGAGGGGCCGGTGCTGCTCGTGGGGCGCCCCTCTGGGCAGGGGTGAGGCGCCTCCCGGCTCCAGTGCGGGAACGCCGAGCGCCGCCGGGCTCGCCTGGCCGGCAGCCACACAAAGCGTGGCTCTCCCCTCCCTTTGTCTGCGTGGCTTTGTCTCCTCCGTCCCCTCCCCGCCGCGGGCCGGGACTTTCCCCCAGCCCCCCCCGCCTGCGG
>VXBI01007450.1:645533-663033 GCA_013397375.1 Toxostoma redivivum
AACCCGCTCTCCGGGGGGAATAGGGTGAGAGGTGGGGAATGGCCGGGGCTCGGAGTGGGGGGGAGCCGCTCCTCCCGCGGGAGTGTGGCGGTGAGGGGGGGAAGTCGGTCACTGGAGGAAGTTGTAGGACATCTGAACGCGCGGAGCACGTGTTTCCATCGGGCTCATGGCCGCCGCCGCCGTGGGTGGGTGCGGGCTGGGAAGAGCGCTTTGTTCCTCTGGCTTGCCCGGCCGGCACCGAAGTGGAGGCGGGAAGGGGTCCCGGCCGCGCCCGGGGCCTGGGNCCCGGGGCCTGGAGAGGCGGCGTGCGCCGAGGGGCAGCGAGTTTGCAGCGGGCGGTGGAGGCGGCAGTGAGTGTCAGTGACGGTATTGCGGGGCATGTGGCAGGTTTGCTTGTCCTGCCACCCCCGCTGTTGCCTTTTTGCTCCATTTCTAACTTGTTTAGAGCGTCTTAGGGAGTGTGTTAGAGAGAGGGGAGGTGAGTCAGTGTCTGTCTGGGTTGTGTAAAACCTGCAGTGAAAGCTACCCCACCCCCCCCAGACAGTGGTGTTAGGGCTTTCCTTTGTGTTAGTGCTTCTTTTGAGGAATTTCCTGCGCCTTGCAAAACTAAAAAAAAAGTATCGGGGCGGTGACCTGCTATTTTTAATATTTTTTCTCCCATTACTTTCAAAGAATAGGGTAGTCTGTTGCATGTATTGTCACTTGGGTTGTTCTACCTGAAAATATATTTAGCTTAATTTTGATGCTTATTGCATTTGAACAGATATCTGGAAACATGGCTACTGAACATGTTAATGGGAATGGTACTGAAGAGCCCATGGATACTTCTGCTGCAGTTACCCATTCTGAGCATTTCCAGACATTGCTTGATGCTGGTTTACCACAGAAAGTTGCTGAAAAACTAGATGAAATTTACGTTGCAGGTAAGATCTAAGACTTGCAAAGCCACATATACAATACTTTATTGGTTCCTGCTATCTTTGGGCTAAAATAGCAACTTTTTGTGGTTTCCAAAAGTATGGGAACTGTAGTATTAACCAAAATCTGGATGGTTTAGATTCAGTACTTCAATTCAGTGTAGTATCTTTCAGAGGAAAGTCCTAGGCTGCTTAAGCTGACGGATAGGAAGAAGTATGCTGGGGACCAGAGCAACAGCTGGAATAGGCAACAGATGATTTTTTAGGAGGAATAGGTGATGTGATCCTTTTTTGCGATAATTGTAGGTAACTGTAAGAAACTAAAGCCTTGGTATGCATCTTCTTGTGTAAGTGATACTTCCTGACATGGTGTTTGGGCTCATGGATGCAGAAGTGTGAACAAGAAGTTACGGTGTTGATTTTTCAGATGTGGTAATAAGCTAGCATTTTTTAAGCTTGATTTTTGGATTGTGGTGGTCATTTTTAGTGCTGCAGTTTATTTGTATTTATAGTCTTCTAAAAGTATATAAAGGTACCATTGCTAGGCAAACTAAGTCAGGCTTTGATAAGTTTCATAGACTCCTGAATTCAGCTTCAGGATACTGAAATTAAACTTGGCACAAGTAGCATCTGGGTTTCACAGAAGTCAAATAAACACATAAATGTAGCAACTTTTGCTCAGAATCTTATCTCCTTTTATTTTTAAAGGATTGTATACCCTTAAATATTTAACTTCAAAGGAACTACATGTTTTTTTAGGCATAGTAACTTACTTTAATCAGTCATTAATTTAGAGGTCACTGAAATGTGTTAGGGATGCTACATTAGGTCTTACAAAGATTACTGACCAAATATAATTAGTAATTTTTTTCTTTTCTTTAGGGTTAGTTGCACATAGTGATCTAGATGAAAGAGCTATTGAAGCTTTAAAGGAATTCAATGAAGAAGGTGCACTGGCAGTGCTTCAACAGTTTAAAGACAGTGATCTCTCACATGTTCAGGTAACGTTAAGCAGTTTACAATATAATTGTTGAGGCATAAATTGTTAGTTGTCTGAGAAGAGGTCTGAGTTTCTTCAGTGATCCATGTGTGATATGTGAAGTGAACACTGTATTAGTTCAAGGTAAAATGAGATTCTGGCCCATCATGTTTTCAGAACTAAAGATTGTATCTTTTGCAGAACAAAAGTGCCTTTTTATGTGGAGTCATGAAGACATACAGGCAGAGGGAAAAACAGGGGACCAAGGTGGCAGATTCTAGCAAAGGACCAGATGAGGCAAAAATTAAGGTATGTTGGTAAAAATAAAAGTTATGAGGTCTACCTGTTGTTTGTTTTTCTGAGTTGTGATAGTTATGTTGGTTATTTTGGAACTGCTTTTCTTAAAGAGGTTATTACAGATTATTTGTCACACTTGTCATGTTGAAAGGTGACACTTAAAATTTTGTCTTGCACTTACTCCTTTTCAAGTAGAAAGTTAATATATTAATTGCTGGAGCTGAACATACAGAAGTAAAAAAGATTTCACAGTTTGCGTTATGTCTTACTGAGACATTTATTTCACAGTAAAAAGTTTGTGCGTACTTGTTAGCATAGTTACTCGAGTTCAAAATGCTTAAGTTCAGCTACTGCTGATTGTTTGATTGTTTTTTTTTGTGTTCTGTATTTTTTTGTTGTTGTTTCCACTCTGCCCCCTTAGTTCAGATTTAGAGCTGCTCCACAATAGGGAGGAGATACCACATGTCTGAAAAAACAGATTGTAATGGATTTAGGATTTAGCCCACTTCTTATGACATAATCACTGTGCCCATAAACTGTACCCCAGACTGTCTTAATAAGGGGTAAATTATTTTTTGACCATATCTGCTGTTAGCAAGAGATTCCTTTCTCAGGAGTTAGGCATAGAATGATTTTTTTTAAAATATTGTGATTAGCAGCTTTACCAAAGCTTAAGGGAAGGAAAACCATCTAAGCATGTTTAGGTGATGTTGTAAAAAAAACCCAGAGAATCTTTCTTCTTTGATGCTTCATGTATATAGTGTAAAATAATCATTACAAATAACTATATACCCTGTAAAATTAGAAAATCTTTTTTGCTCTTGACTTTGAGGCTGGCGTGCCAATAAATATAAATTTAAAAAAAAAAAGCTGATACAGTTTTTGTCACTGCCACATAAAGCAATAATACTATGAGGACTTGGTTAATAACTTCTAGTAGCATAGCTTTTACTGCTGATGGCTATAGCATTTAAAATAGCTACAATTTTGTAGTTGTAAAATTGCTAACTCTTGACTATAATTTGGTTTGTTTAATTTGGAGTTTCTTTGTGTGTAGAGTTGATTTGTTTTTGTACAAAATTATTAAGAAATACTTAATTTCAGAGGAGTTTCTCATGTGTTTGCCTAGTGAATGTCAGCTGACGTTTTAAGTTGGTATTATGTCTGTAACTATATCTAACTCTATCTATAACCACATGCAGTGGTTCTAGTGAGGGTTAGTTGTCCTGGGATCCTGTATAAGCCCACAAGGTATTTGAAGGAGGGATGATAAAAGAAAGGAAGTAGTACTACTACTTTGGTAGTTGGGTACCTGTAGCAGTCTACAGTGTTCCAGGGGTGTAAGCACTTAAACATGTGTTCTTTAACTTCACACTTATGAGTAATCTCATTAAGTGCAGGGAACTCCTGTGCATAAACATCTGCAGGATTGGACATGCCAAAACAAGAAGTGGCTCAGACTAAGATCTTCCTAATTAAAGGGAAGCTCACAATTTTATTACTTGTCTTTTTTTTTTTTTTAATGAAAATGAAGGAATTGGGAATACTAGATGTGAATTTATAATTTTCTAGCAGTGTTGCTTTACCTAATAATTCTGTTAATTGTTTTGCAAGTTTCTTGTTGAAGTACTAGCAGTAGATTTGTTTGTGGGACCTTCAAAGCAGTAGAGTTTAAAAGGGATTAGAAGCATGTCTGTCTGTGAATGAAGTGCAGCTAAACTTGCTCAATTTGTATGTGATTTTAAAATTTTAAGTTTCTTACTTGAAGGCACTGTTGGAGAGAACTGGTTACACTCTTGATGTGACTACTGGACAGAGGAAGTATGGAGGACCTCCTCCAGAGTCTGTATATTCAGGACAGCAACCTTCTGTTGGTACAGAGGTAAGAAGATGATGTTTATGCAGTTGTAGACTTGCTCGTTGGAAGTATTTTTTATAAACTGCTTTGTATGTCTATTGTAGATATTTGTGGGCAAGATTCCGAGAGACTTGTTTGAAGATGAACTTGTTCCATTATTTGAGAAAGCTGGACCTATATGGGATCTCCGCTTAATGATGGATCCACTAACTGGTCTAAACAGAGGATATGCTTTTGTCACTTTTTGTACTAAAGAGGCAGCTCAGGAAGCTGTTAAACTGGTACGTTTTCTTGGATTTTTTTCTTTTTCGATGAAGTACACTCTGGCTTAGAAGCAGTGGTCCTTCTGGTTCTAGTGCTTAAATGATTATGATGAAACTGTCATTGTTAGATTACTTCATAAGTGTCCACTAGGTGTTAAAAATTTATTTCCTCATTGCATATAAATATTTGCTGACTGCATTAGGGACAGGGAGGAGGAAAAAGCTGATGGACTGCTGTTTGGTCCAGTTAGATAAGCCTTTATTATTAACCAAAGTTGTATTAGCAGTAGTGACTTCTGAGCTGTCTGCATCTGTGTGAGTTTTGGAGAGCAGTGTGTTGGAGTTGCTGTGGTACAAGGGCAGTGCTGGTCAGGGTGTCTGTGACTCCTGATGTGTTTCTGCACCAGCAGGGGGCCTGTGCTGGAAAAGTGCTTCAAAGTCACAGAATTTTATGAGATACTTCAGGTGGGGAAAAAAATGTCTTTTGAGCATTGAAGGTCAGTTCTTTTTGCTTCAGCTGACAGGAAAACATCATAAATCCTGCCAGCCTAAGGAGCATTCCCTCTGTTTTATGCAGAGGTATGAAATAGTGTGATGTGGTATACTCCTAATAAGCTTTTCAAGTTTTACGCATAAAGTACCTATCACTAAAAAAGAGGGTGAGAGAAACACTACCCTGATCCTTGCACAGCGCCTTTATTTTCCCAGCTTAAGTTAAATTTGAATTTTTTGAGCTGGTTACTGCAACGTTGATATGGCCAAGATTAGTGTGTGATGTGACTTGTGAGTGCTAACCATACACATTCTGGAGTGTACTGATATTCTGTTGCTATAGTAGGGGTAACACACCTTGTTTTGTAATGAAGTACCGCTTAAACTAAGGTATCCTATTGGCATATAAGTCAATTGGTGGAGACAAATCAAGCTGAAAATGGGAATTTGTTTTGAGAAAGTGCACAAATGTCTGCAAAAGTGGAAGTACAAAACCAATGCGATATATGCTGATTAGCTTTTTAAATAAGAACAGTTGGTTGTTCCAGTGTGCAGTCAGATATACTGGGGATAACAGTGTGTTCTCCTTGTACTTTCATTGTCAACCTAGCTGTTCAGAGTGTGTGTGAGAATTAACTCTTAATACTTAGCAAAACAGTGAATCAAATAACATAAGTTCTCAGAGGTACCTAATAAATAAAAAAAACCTATTTGTCTTCATTTATCTGGGTTTTGCTTAAAGGCATCATGCTCTGGAAAGTCATTTGAGTCACGTTTCCAGAAAAGTAACATCAGATCCTAGCCTCAGTCTTCGACTAACCAGTACAAAAGGAGGAGCTACTTGGTGTCCCTTTATGTCTGATCTTTGATATGCAGGAAAAAAAGCACATTGTGTTCTGCTTGTCAGTTAAATAGCTGCTGAGGGTAATAGCTGAGAAGTGTTGCAGTTGATGGGGCAGTCTTTCAGCCTTTATGCTAAACTCTTAGAAAGTAGGTTTAGTCTTAAATTGGAATCTGTGATATGTGTCAGGTTCTTTTTGGAGTGATTCCAACCATAGTTGACTGGCTAGTTTGGTGTATAAGTTTCCCATGTTATCTAGAAGTGGTTTGCAGCAGGAGTATTAGTAAATTGTGGCTGTTGAGCTCAGTTGAAAATTGTAGGTCTATAACTTGTATTAGTTACACGTGCATGGGAGATAATGCTGAAAGACCTCTTCAAAACACTGAACACTTGGTCCTATCTGTTTTCATAACCTATTGTTTTAACAGGTGGTGTTCTTTTTGATACTGCCTATAATGTTCTCATGTGTATACAACTTGCTTCCCAGCTTTCTGGACTCCTTGGGATAATGGTTCTTCTGTTATTTCCCATCTTTTTTCAAGAGGCTTTTTTTTTTTCAGGACAATAAAGAAAAAGATGAGATTAAAAGTCCCTGCGTTGCCTATAGGCTTTTAATTATGTTTTTGTCAATACCCAAACTGTAGTAGAAAATGAACTGACCTGTCTTCAGGGTCTTGGAGTTGGTGTAACATATTTTGCATACAATTCGTGTTTGTGTGACTGCTGTATGTATCTTCCACAGTATGTAAGTCAACTTCATGTAAAACTGAGCTAAAATATCTGGATACACTTCATGCTGACTTACTTAATTTGTTAACAAGAAGAAATCTTGCAGTTCAAAAGGTTGCAGTCTTGATTTTGTTTATGCATATGCATTTTTAAGCCACTTATCATTAGTTACTCTTCATATTTGTAATTCTTCTCAGTATCAGACCATAGTATCACTCCGTTTTTGTTTTAAGCACAGCCAGAACTATTTTAAACACAATTTAGGGAATTCTCTCATTTTTATATGACCAGTATTTAATTCAGTGTGGTTAACCCTTTGCTAGTTAAGTAAAAATGGCATCTCAGATGTTCACACAAGCATTGACTATGAAAGTATGATTTTTTTTTTTAAATCTCAGTAATTTTTTTCCCCTGTTAACATGTTTACTTGACACTGTTTAGGAATTACAACCCTAATTGTGTTCTTTTGCACTCTCCTTCCTATTTCATAAGAGGTTGCTAGAGTAAAGTTTTTCAAGAGATTTCTGTGTGAATAAGGTCACTGTAAATATCTACAGAATAAAAACTGGAGGTGAGGCTTGTAGGAAAACACTGAAAACTATTGAAGCATTTAGTATATTTTTGACAGAACAGATGTAAGCTTGATCAGAGTGGAGGTACCGGTGAGTTAAGCAGTTTGCCAGCTATGCACAGAGGTACAACTTGCCATTTGCTCCTAATAAACTAAAATTGGTAGTTTAAATTTAAGTCAGTAAAGTGAAAAGACAGACCTTCTGCATATTTTGACTCATTAGTGAGTAAATTCTTACATGTGTCAGGGAGAAAAACCCAAAACTATTACATTGTCTAGAGGGTGGCAATCTCTGCTGCTGACTTCAGACACAGATTCCATGGTGACAGGAGGGGGAAGCAGTATGCTGACATAGCTACTTTGATAGCCTGACTGTTTTGGCACTTTACCCAGATCATGATCTGAACCTTTTTATGTCTAATCTGAGTTTGCAGATGGTATGCAAACTATTTACCTAAAAATCACCAACTCAAGGGTCAAGAACACCTAACTGAAGACTGTTTTCTCTATGTAAAGAGAAATACGCAGTGAAAAATAGCAGTTACTACATTGTAGGATGAAAAAATCTTCTAGAAACTGTGAGTGGAACTGCAATATGATAAAAAATATTAATTTTACCTTGTTTGTTAATTTTACTCTCATAAACTTACTGAGTTGTATGAGAGACTCTTTTAGGATTAGATATGCAGCCAAATTTTGGTGTTAGACTTGAGCAGGAACAGATGGATGCTACTTTTTATTATCCATATAGAATAGGGTATTTCATTTGGAAGGGACCTGCAACCATCATCTAGTCCATCTACCTGACCATTTCTTGGCTGACCAAAATTGTTGCTGTCATCTTGATCATTAAGGACATTGTCCAGATGCCTCTCTTAGATGGTGACAGCTTTGGGGCACTGACCACCTCTCTAGGAAGCCTGTTCCAGTGTTTGAGCACCCTCTCAGTTTAAAAAGTTTCCTAATGCAAGGAAATGTTTCCTAGTGTACAGTTCAGTTAGTAAAGAACCACTTTCCCAGGCTAATAAACTGTCAGCTTCTTTAAAGGTCCTTCTTTAGAAGACTTCTTTTTTTTTTTTTTTTTTTTTTTTTTTTTTTTTTTAATTTTTTTTTTTTTTATTTTTTNTTTAGCTGCTATAATCTGTCTTTTCATTAATGTGTATGTTTATTAGTGATGATAATATAGATATGGTCTTCTATGCAGCTGGTGCAGCTCCTACTGCAGTTTCCTACTTTAAAATCAACTATTCCTCTGCCACATGGGCAACAGATATGGATATAGAAGTCCTTTGTTGTCTCCTGCTGTGTTTTGAGATATAATTAGTTATGAAGATGTCACTTGGTGTCCTTTTCACATGTACGGTTCTCCATTTTGCTCACTTCTGGTGCAGTTACCTAGCTTAGAAAATTTTCAGTGGTGGAGCTTTTGTTTGCCCAAGATAAATATAAATAAACACCTTCCCCCAGATTTTATTGCACAAAAAGCATGATGGGGTGGAGGATAACTGGCTTATGTAGTAAGATTTACCATCAAGCACAAAATAAGTTATAGAATAAGTAGCTAGACGGAATTTTAAAAATCTGTCCCGCTACTTGGCAATGAGATGTTGACCACAAAATTCATTTTCTTTGCTAAAGAACTGTTTCTTGCAGGGCTTCCCATTCAAAGTGGATTGATATACCAGCGGTTGTCCTCCCTGCTGCTTATTTTGATGATGTGTGTCTGTGTATCAATGAATGGCATTTTTTGACGTTTTCTCAACAGCTGTCTGTAGTAATATTTTTTTGTTCCCTTAAACTGCTGACTTGTTCACGGTGTCTTCCAGATGTTATGGGAGACGCATTTTAACAGAAGTCTTAGAATTTCAAGTCATTAGAAAGTTGTTCTTGCTGCTTACTGTCTTTACATGTGTAAAGTTTATGCTTTGTATTTGCTGATTGCTCTTGAACATTTTGTGGAGAAGACCTGATCATGACTCTTTCTTTTGTTAACTGTGAGACTTCAGAAGGGAGTCTGATGTTAATTGCAACTCATGTCTTGTATTACACACAGATCAAGAATTTATAACTACAGCCTATACAGGAATTTGCATTTTTTTTCTGCTTGATGATTGTGAAGGGAGAAACCTTGCTCTTGATGACTTGTATGGTTCTGTATAAAAAGTCTCTAAAGAAAAAAGTCTCGAGAGACTTGAACATGGTGTAAAGAATAATTGTTGGCTGAAATTTTGGGAATACCTTAGAAAACATGGGTATACTTCAGAGTAGTTGAATGTGCATTGTAAAAATGCGTTAAGCTTCAAAAATTTAATATATCGATCAATAATTCTGGGTTTTCCAAAGTTAAATATTTGGTATGCTGCTTTTGAAGGAGAGTGAAAATTATTTGTAACTGATGATTGTCCAATAACTTTTTTCTTGCAGTACAACAACCATGAAATTCGTTCTGGAAAACACATTGGTGTATGCATTTCTGTTGCCAATAATAGGCTTTTTGTTGGCTCTATTCCTAAGAGTAAAACCAAGGAGCAAATTGTTGAAGAATTCAGCAAAGTAACAGGTGAGTTAGTAACTAGATTTTGTAGAGCTGGAAAGTGTCAAATGTGTTCAGTGATGAGGTTTCTTTTGGCTTATAGTTGAATGATGATGAAACCAAACTGAGATCACTCAGCGTTTTTCTCAACATTATGTGTTGGGGTTTGTTTGGGTTTTTTTAAAACTGTTGTTTTGCTGAGGACTGAGATATTTGTAGTTAGACTAATGGCTGGTTCTAAGTTCTATCTGTAGAGTAAGTGTGTAATGTTTAAAAAACTTGTTCAAAGAAATTTGAATTAAAAGTTTCATAATTTCAATGCTAATGGATGTTTTAAAACTTCTCAAGGCAAAACTGAAGCAAGCTGAAGAATGTAGCTGGTTCTGTGCTTTATAATTCTTAAATTTTAAGGATCGCTTTTTGATAACATTTGAACCTGCAAAGGTACTGTTTGATGACTTTCTCTGTTACTGAATGATAGACTTCAGGTTCCGTGGGGCAATAAACTTTTTTGGTATTGAAGTCATGCAACTTTTATCTCATGTTGTTTAGACATTTTGGAAAAAAACACAAACTGCTGATAAATGTTGCAACTTAGGGGTTTAAGAGGAGAATTGACAAAGTAAAACTTTTGGCTGCCCCTAACTCTCCTCCATTCAGTTAGAGAAAGGGTATTCTTCTGTAGCTACAGAGACAACCTGCACTTCATAATGCAGATCAATGGAGTGAAAGCATAACAAATAAGTATTTTATTTAATTTCAGAGGGTCTTACAGATGTCATATTGTATCATCAGCCTGATGACAAGAAAAAGAACCGGGGTTTCTGCTTTCTTGAATATGAAGATCACAAAACTGCTGCTCAGGCCAGACGTAGGTTAATGAGCGGCAAAGTGAAAGTCTGGGGAAATGTTGTTACAGTGGAATGGGCTGACCCTATAGAAGACCCAGATCCTGAAGTCATGGCAAAGGTAATAAAGCTATAAGGGGACCAAAGTACATTCTAAGTGCTCTGTTCCAAATTAGGTATTTCCTGGCATTACCCTAAAATTAAATAACATTTTTTGGCCTTCTTGACAGAGATGTTGTAGGTGTGATGATAAAAAATGAATATACCTCAGAAATTACGCAAATATGGCCTTAGATTATTTTGTGTTCCCAAGGCTGAATAATGAATGTAATTCTTGCCAAAATGACACATAGGATGACGTAGTTAATTTTTTACCTGGAAGTGATGGTGTTGACTCCTCGAGTTAAAATGGTTTGTACCCTACTATTTGGAAGGACAGAAATAGAGATAACATTACAGAACAAGCCTTAATTCTTTTTAAATCCAGAACTGTATCGCTTCAGCATTAGAACGTGTCTCAGTGTTCAAATGTACACAAATGTATTTTCAAAGTTGCTATGAGCAGTTACTTCTGAGAAGCTAGGCAATTAACTTGTATTTGAAACTCAGTAGTTACTTTTAATTTGGGTGAGTTAATTCCTTTTTATATCTAGAGTGGCAATTTTTTGGACTTTAAATATTGAGGTGAAGCTGAAGTCTGGACTGTTAACATTTTGAAGTACATTGTAGCAGTTGGTTTATATATGTGCGTGGTATTTTGCCAGAAACAAACTACCTGATTCCCCCCCCCTCGTCAGATATTGCCCGACCCTGTGTTTTTCAGTTGTGTTGTGTAGCTGAGTTGTTTAATGGAAACTCTTAGCTAGCCCATATCCTTATCTCTTTCTCTTTGCTTGCTTTTCGTCTGTGCTTTTACTCTCATCTGAGACACGTCACTTGCTGGAGTCCTACTTTGATGGACCTAGTAAGATAGCTTGGCTGGGATCTCCTCTTTGGTGAGCCATAAGGGAAAAGGGTTGGGGTGGGGGCTCATTTTAGGGAAAAAGCTGCTTTTGTAATACAGGTATTACAGAAGCTTTTGGACTATCTTGTCTGCAGACTTTATTTTTCTTGCCCAGCATGATAGACTGTCAGCACAGGGAAAGAGTCTTGCAGGTCAAATTTGTGGAAGGTGGCATGTGGCACTTCCTAAATATGACAATCTGTATGTTTAGTTCCTTGGCTCAGAAGAGAAGAGACCTAATCCACCAAACTGTTAAAATAAATAAGCAGGAATTTCTACTGATATAAAAAAATAGGTGGAAAGGAAATGATAGGGGACATAATCAAGCATCTCTCCTAAGTTTACAGGTGTACAGAGTGAAAGGCTAAAGAAATTAAAGCTTGATTGTGGTTTGCCCCATTTACTGTACACTTTTTAAAATATGTTAATACCTTCTATTGTTTTGTACTTGAAATGGGATATGAAGAAAAAAGAAACATGGAAATAAACGAAAGAAATGTGGAAAACATGGAGAAAATCAGCTTGCATGCGTCTAGTGCCACATGCCAAAGATAGGATATGAAACTTGGGTTGAAGATATATAGAAAAGTGAGGTTCTATGAATAAGAATACTGAAAAAATAGAGAACATCTTGCTTGTGTCTGAAGACAGAAACTGAGATGATCATTGGTGTCTGACCTTCCTCACTGGTTGTGTCTATTAGTTTATTTTTGGAACAAGGAAAAGTCTCTACTCCTGTCTTTCTTGGCCACCTGACTGTATCTGGCCCTTCTCTAAGTGTAAGGTTTACTTTCTGTTCTTGCTATCTTTCTCCTAAGAGAAAGAGCAGCAGAGCTGTTACTGCAGTCAGTAATCTCTTGGATGTGAGCTGCAAGTTGGCTGTCATTGCTTCTGACTACTGTCAGTCCAGAGCAAAGGGAAAACTATTGACCCATGTCATCTTGCACGTTGCTATGGTAGAAGGCTCTGGAGGAAACTGTGACTAGGAGAAGTAGATTGTTTTTTATCAGAATAATCGTCTGGTCATTAGTTTTCTTGTCAAAACTGCTAGAAGAGCAAGTCCACAAGAACAAGCTATATGGAAGACAAATTCACATATGTAGGCAGAAGGTGAGCAGTGTTCTAAATCTTTCAGAAGTGGCATGTCGCTTCATCAACATATGGACGCTACTAATTTAAATTTCTGAAATGCCTACTCGAGTCTTTTTTTTCCTTTGTCCTTCTGATAAAATGTTGTGGAGAGTACTGTATGAGTAAATACTTATCATTTAAATGGACTGTTACCTTAAATACAATGTAGCTTGAGCATGATGAGGGGTGAAGCTAGATTCTCAAGCTAGATGGATGTGCTCCAGGAGATTAGTGTTTATACTAAGAGATCAGAGTATAATTAGTTAAGGTATTGACTTCTGATCCAAAGCGAACTTTTTTCCAGCTTCACAAGCAGCTGTGTTGATAGTTTAATTTCTCTTAAGTGTCATTGTGCTGCCTATTACACCTGTAGTCTAGCTAAATTTATTAATGTTTTACTTGATTTCTGTAGGATGGCTGAGGCTGCAGAGGACGTTCTGGAGTGGCAGGTTAAGCAGCTAAATAAAGTCTTATGCTTGTGGCTGTCTGGCAGATTACAGGACAAGAGACAGGGCTAGTAACCCTTGGAGAATGTGGCCTGAAGTGTTTGTGCTGTAGGTAAGAGGAGGAGAAGGTGCAGATACCAGAAGTTTTGGGATAGTCTAATCTTAAGCAGCTCTTTAAATGTGAGTTCTGCCTTTAAAACAAAGTACTGTGCTGGGTATATTGCTTGTTAGGAGTATCTATGGATTTTCAGTATAATAATGTGTGAGCTTTAATGAAGAGGACTTCTGTTTTTTCTCTTCCCTTCCTTTTTAGCTGGCTTAAGTGAAGTAAAAATGGGTTCATCTTCTCTTAATCTATGCTTTAACCTGCCTAATAGCTTTTACATCATCTTTGACTCATTCAGTTACACTTCTAATCAGTAACTTGAGCAAAGGTATTTAAAAATTTCAGTTGTTAGAGATTAATTTGTCACTCCGGGAAAATTTAAATTAGTTGCTTTTTTATTTCTTTAAAAATACTCTAAGTGCATCTTTTAAAAAATAGTGGTTATTCTGTCTGGTTTTTAATCATGTCTGTCATCATGGATTTATTAGGCTACTTAGGGTTCCTTGTGAGGTTCTAGTTTTCATCCTTTTCTAAAGAACAAGCATACGGAACATTTGTTTAAAAGTTAGTGGTTTTCAAACCCATTGATTGCATCACAAAAATTTCCTGTAATTCATTTCCATGGAATAAGGTTAAGGCAGCAGTTAGGATATTTTACTAAAAGTGGTTATTATGTATGGGTTACAATAAATAAAGATTGCTCTTACCATCAAGACACGTAGGAGAAGCATAATACATAATAAGAAACAGCATTCCTTGTGGAGTTGGCTGTGACTTTTATGATCTCCTGAGAATCAGCAGGAGAGCAAAGTCTAGAATTGACACATTGAGTTAGCGTTATGGTCTGTAGTATCCCTTCTTCCAAATTCTGCATTCAGCTAGCGAGTGAGACAGATTAATGGAAGTCTGTCCTGATGTTTTTTTGGTAACTTAATTACATAGCAGTTCGTCCAACAGGGGTGTCTGGGTTTATTGAATTCCTGTATGTGGTGGGAGTAGAGTACAGCTCTGCTTCAGAAATCGAAGCATGCTTTCCTTGGTCTTTTCACACCTAGTGTGATTTGTATTGACCTTCAGGGTCAGGAGTCAGTGGTGCCATGTATAGTGTTCATGCGATGTCATCAACTAATTTGAAACCAGGAGGAGTGGAGGGGGATGTAAGCAGAAGTTGCAGGTCTTGCAGCTGATTGGCAGCTGCATTGTAGGCAGGTAAGACTGAGCATTCCTTGGTGGTAGGAGGTGATTAAACTATCAGGGCGTGGTGCCAGCATGTGGAAGGAGCTCTTCTCAACAAGTTGAAAAGTCTTGTAAATTGTGAGAACACGTGGATGACATCATGTAAACATACTCATGTCCAGTCATTGAGTGCAGCCCTGGCATGGACACAAGGATGAATCTTGCAGTACTGTTGGGTCACTAATAGGTGATTCCTGGTTTCCAGTATATGTTGTCTGCTATGTTAAGTAAGGGTTTATTTTAAGCCTTTGTCAGACTGCTCTAGATTTTCCTTTATCCTATGCATTTGGTGATTGATGAAACTTTATATTGATGATTTAGTCCATGTCAGGCAGTCAACAACTGGATGATTGATTACCTGCCTTTCTGATTTTAGAAAGAGCCGTCTTTGTGTAGCTTAAGAGTTGTATTGTGTGCTTTAGCAAGCCGGGGGAGGGAATAAACTTACAGAGTTATTTGGGGGTGACTCTTCCTCAAGGGAACAGCACGGTTTGACTTCTGATAAAGTTGAAGGGTGACTGGCCGGTGTCAGTCTTAGTATCCCTCTCTGTCTGCAGTTTTGTCCTTTAGCAGTGACTTCAGGTCACTGAGTGTCCCTCAGGCAAGCACAGTCCTTGACATAAGGTGTTTGGTGTAGCTATAGCATGGGAACCAGAAGTTAAGCAGCTTGAAAGCTGCAGGCCTGTCACCTCTGACCTAGATATTACAGTGATGACTGTTCTACAAATAACTAAGCAAATGCCTGTCTAAACAATTAAATGTTTTGATAAGTTAATTGTTCTGTGTGCACCCAATTCTGGTTAATTTCTCTCAAGTTTAATAGTGTTCTGGGTTGAAGATAAATGCTGCTAGGATCCTTTTAAACACTAATGAAAATTGGATTGACTTTCAGGATACTAATACTTATATAATCATGTTTGATAACCGATTAAATACTTCTGTCAGGGAATTTTGGTGCTAACTCGTGCTCTGTGACTATTTAAATGTACATATTCATATATGTGTATATAAAATGCCGTACAGAAAATATAATGATGTTTTTTCAGTACTGCCAATAGCAGTAACTTGCAAAGCTTCATTTTGTGTTTGGAAATTAGCTCATACTCCTAAGTTTGTTTGTTTGTTTGTTTGTTTTTAATCCCCCTTAGGTGAAAGTTTTGTTTGTACGCAATCTTGCCAATACTGTAACAGAGGAGATTCTAGAAAAGGCCTTCAGTCAATTTGGAAAACTAGAACGAGTGAAAAAGCTAAAAGATTATGCTTTCATTCATTTTGATGAACGGGATGGTGCTGTAAAGGTAAGTGAAGAGGACTGTAACTGTGTGTGTGTTGTAAATAGTGTTGTTAGAAGCTGTACGCTTCTTCTAACTTGAGTAAAAAGCTTTGTCTGGAGAAACGGTAACACATTGTCACTGATAACTTTGTCCTCTCTGGGATGATCCTCTCCTAGGATGATACAATTCTAGCTTGAAAAGTGGGTCTTAAATGCACCTATCCTAAGTACTTCTGCAGACGACCTTTTAAGATAATAATGTTGTTACCATTTGAAACTCAAGTGCCAGAAGTTGAATGACTCTTCTAACCAAATTATTGGTAGAAATCTAAAGCAATTTTTCTAGGGCAGGTGATAAAACTTAGGTAATGATTTTATTTATTTTTCCAGGAATAAACACTTTTTTGTTTGTTTGTTTTTTGTTTGGTGTTTTTTGTTGGGTTTTTTTGTTTGTTTGTTTGGGTTTTTTGTTTTTGTTTTTTTTTTTTGTTTGTTTGTTTGGGTTTTTTGTTTTTGTTTTTTTTTTTTGTTTGTTTGTTTGGGTTTTTTGTTTTTGTTTTTTTTTTTTGTTTGTTTGTTTGGGTTTTTTGTTTTTGTTTTTTTTTTTATGAGGAGTGCCGGACAGTTTAGTAATTATCATTCCTGGATTTTGCTAGCCCAGTCTTGATGTCGTGTGTTGTTAAGGAAGGGAAAGTGTAATTCTCCTGCTTGTAGTGTTTCCATTTTTTTAATGTTCTGTGGGTGGATACAGGGGGATTCAGTTTTCCTTACATATCCATATGTCTTAAAGCAGATGCTTGTGAAGATGATGGGAAGTCTTAGTAAGATATATATCCTATCAGGGCTTAACTATGTAGAGTCCCTAAAAGTGGTAGAATCTTTAGAATTCCTCTGCTTAAAATTAACTTGTAGTAATAACTGTTGCCCATGGGAATTGTACGTGGCAGGGAGGGTAGGGGAGGAGTTGATGGTTTGCTGTTTGTTTTGTATTATTTTGAGGAGAGGGTTGTGGGGAGGTGGTGGTGTGGATTTGGGGAGGAGTTGGGATTTTTTGTGGTTGGTTGGTTGGTTTTTTCCTTGTGATCAGAATGACTCTTTAATTTTGCTTCTGGTTGAAAAATAAAGTGCTATTTATTACAAGTAAAATAAAGGAATAGCAGAACATACTGAGCTCTAGCTTTAGTACTGTTTGCATGTTGCTGACGTTAGGAATTTATTAATGGATTACAAAATGTGCACTTTCAGAGGACAGTTCTATCACTTCATTAATTGTAACGGCTTGCAAAGATTGAAGCCTGTTTTCAGTTTTGAGGGGAAGATTTCTAAAGTGATCCATGAAGTCCTGGGTTTGACAGCCAAGTTCAGAAGAGATGCATAACTGGAACCCATCATAATGTGCTGTCTGTTTAAAGTTTTTTAGCTTTGTATTCTTACTTTAGCTCTGGATAACAAATTTTAAAATGCATACTCTAAAAGATAGAAAAAAATTAATAACTTCAGATATGCTTGGAAGTTTATTTAAAGTCTGGTTAATTCCTTCAGGCAATGGAAGAAATGAATGGCAAAGATTTAGAGGGAGAAAACATTGAAATTGTTTTTGCTAAGCCACCAGATCAAAAAAGGAAAGAACGGAAAGCTCAGAGACAAGCGGCTAAAAATCAGATGTAAGTGTAAATGCATGTAGTTATTTTGTATTGCTTCTGAAAGACGTGTACAATCATGTCAAATTAGAACGTCTGGGTATTTTAGATCTGCTGTAGTGTATACAGGTTTTCTGGCTTCTCTGAAAAATGTTGGATTCATTTCTGTTTGCACAAAAAATCTGATAGTGGTGTTTAGTGGTAATTTAGGTGCTCTGCTTATTGAGTGTGAGAGCACTGGAGGAATTGTCTGAAGGTAATAAATGTATGCATACTTCTCACTTTTTATTCTAAATTTCCCTGTATTTCTGCAGTGACATGTGGATGAATTTAACAT
>VXBI01007450.1:668033-748162 GCA_013397375.1 Toxostoma redivivum
TGACTCAGTGCGCAAAACCTTAGCTGGTGATTCAAGGTTTAAAGCTTAACTTTTAAAATAATACCAGTTTGTGACAAAGTGGTAAAACACCCATAGGAAAATTCCAAAGTTAGTGGCAATCAGAAGGCAAAATGTTCTTGTCTAGTAGTTTTATTTAAAAATAATTCATTTTGCTAAGATTTTATGTTAACAAATGTACAGACCAGAGTTTAAAATGATTTATCTAATTGATTCCTTTTGTTACCTGGCTAGCAGGGAAAAGGGGTCGAGGCCGGTCCTGACCTGTTACAATGAAGACTGACTTGCTATGTGGGATTACACCAGAAGCTTGCAGTGGAGTAATGGTAAGGATATCAAGCAACCTTAAGTATCTCAGCTGTATAGGAGCATATTCTGTTGCAAAAGACCTTCCTGCGAAGATCATGGATTCAAATATGGGACATTTGAACTAATACTTGGACTTTGAAATGGATTTCTTTAACAGTTTTCTCTGCAGTGCAAGTTATTAAACTAAAGCTACTCTATTTCCCCAACGTGTTCAACAAAATCCTTAACGTCTAGCATGGTATCTTAATAAAGAATAAAGTTGTTCTTTAAAAAATCTGCTTTAAGTAGATTTTTCCCCCAAGTTTTCTTAGTTAAGGATTCCAAAAGTGGTATTCACAAATTCTTGCATTTAAATTTTTATTGCAGTGGTATAGATGAATACCATCATTGGTATCCTTAAATTTTATTTCTGCTCATGAAGGTTAATCATGATTGTCTATTTAGTAATCACTTACGAATTGTGTTCAGATACAGCAGTTTCAGGTGTAATCATCAGAGCTGGTTAGTCAGGCATTCCAGATAGTGGTTCTTTTCAGAACCTTTTTTAAAGGGTTGGTTAACTACCTCAGTAGCAGAGGATTGAACTATACCCTGTCTGTACTGTACATAGAAAATCTTTGTAGATAAAAGCAAGGCTTGTTTAATATGATATGAGGGTAAGATTATAATATACCAAATGTAACATTCTTAGTTGCCTTTAGTTCCAGAGGCTTTGTAAGACTTCCTCATGACCATCATAACAGGCCTTGCTTTTGTCGTATTTTGTGGCTGAAAAAGCAGCCTTGCTTCTTCAGATATTGTAGTTATTTGGATGTATAATAGTTTAGCAAGATGTTACTTTTGTAAGACATCAGATGTTCAAAAAAAGTGCATCAGCAACTTGTACTAAATACTGCAGTGTCCCTTTATAAAAGGTCAGACTAAAACTGACAACTGTACAGTGAAGCCTGACATTTGGATATTTTGAAGTTTTTCATAAATCATAGAATAGTATATGGCTGTAGTTTAGCTTTTTAGGTAAAAGGTATGTTTTCATTAGTGCATTTCTTATTGCTGATCACTGTAAAAACATGTGGATCAGCTTTCCATTTCTCTTACGCAGATCATGATAACCTGTAGAGTAGAGTAGAGTACAATCATTTGTGCTATGTTTTTAATTTTCTAAAGCACCTTGATGACAGTGAGTGTTCAGTGGTGAAGCATCCTCTATTGAACCACCCTTAAAAAAAGACAAAATAAAAACAGAACCTTGCCAAGTCCAGTTTCATATAGGTAAAAGATAAAATTATGACTTACTTTGGACTTGGCATAAAGAGCTCCCTTTAACCCCCTTCACAAAGGGATACTGCAGTTATACTACATACCCATAGGCACCACAATGAAAATTGAAGCTTATACCTAATTAAGGTTTTATACACACCAGTTCCCCCAGTAAATGCAAATTTTAACAAAATTAGACATGTCATATGTTGAAGATGCTCATGGCAAACAATCATTTTGCATTCCTGCAAATAAAATTGTTTTATACTGTAAGCTGGAGGCGAGTGTAACTTATTTTTGTAATAAAGTTTTTATTTTTTTTATGTGTCATTAATATAAATGTGTGTTAGTACAGAGATCTTCTGGTTAAAAACTTAGAATCGCACACATTTCAGTATGTTTACTTGTATTTACATAATTTTTAGAATAGTGGTTGCCAATAGCCTGTATGTTTTCACATTAATTGATTCTTTTTTTTTTTTTTTGTTATCTTAATAAACCATTTTAGTATGTTGTATGTCAATTACTGGGATAGCTGGGACATAAAGTGTAATTAAAAATTGTCAAGTATTCATTGGAATATGTAAATGTGCCTTGCCAGTTTTGAACTTTAAGACAAAGTGAACAATGGTGAAATGAGTAGTCAATGCCTAAGACATTTGCTACCAGAATTTCATATACTGCCCTTGCTAAAGAAAAGAAATTTCTTCCTCAAATTCGAGCATAAAACTTAAAAAGTTGCATTAGCTTCTGAATTTTCAAATCTACTTAAGAGAAATTAGGCTTATGGAAAGTGGGTTTTCTAATTGTAGCCTTAAGTATAATTTTGAATTTCAATGTAATCCTTGGTGCTGGCATTCCCAGTGCCAAGGAGTTTAAATGCTCCCTTCAAAGAGGTTGCCATGCCTACTGGTACTTTTACTGTCATACGGTTTTATAAGGAACACTGTCAAGATGTGGAAACCAATTTTGAACTTGCTATGAAATGAAACACTGGGGGCTGTAGGAGAGGGAAAGTCCTCAGATTTCTTAATCTTGAAATCTCTCCATTGCTGAAAAACTTAAAACACTTGTTGGATCACAAGTGCCGGTGACTAGTTCTTAGTCTGGAAACGTGTTGCGGGGGATAATACATTTATGGAATTGTAACAGTGGATGGAAGTGCATAAAAACATTGCAACTAAGGCACTATGTGTGTTGAAATTGTGGATTAAATCCCTAATTTCAGCTCTTATTAAAGCATGGGGGACAACTATTTAAAGAAAAAAAAAAAAGGCAAAATTGACAGGAAAATTTTTAATGGAATGTACGCAATGGTGAATGAGCAAAAAATACCAAGATCCTGACAGTGTTCCCTCTAATTATGAACTCAAGCCATTATAACTTTTACAATTAAATATGATTTGCACTGTTCTGATATTGGTGCAGTTTTTTAGAAAAATTATCAGAAAACTAAATTGCATGTGGTGATTAATATTGTGAAAAAGAAAACTAAAATCAAAAAATGTTATTTTTCAAAGCTTTAAATTTGATTGTTTAAAGAAAAAACATTAAGTGGAAATAGTGGTGAGAATGGGCAAGCGCATATATACAACATCAGATTGGTTGCACTTGGGTGTTGGTAAACTTGAAATGTTCTACAGCAATAACGCATCTCTTAGGGGGTGCTTTGGTTACAGATGAACATACGACACAGCTTTTTTTAGCATGTTGAAGGCAAGTTTTGATTTAATATAATGTGCTGCCTCTGTTTATTCTCATAGGAGGCTTTCTTTACTGAAACACCTGCAAAGGTGCATACGTAGTATAGTTCCACATTGGTTTGTAATGTGTTTCTAAATTTGAAGTCTAGTTGAATTTAATAAGAAACCGGAAACTGCTGCTGCTTAACACTTCTGGTTTATAAACACTCCAATACACAGCTTTTTTAATTATACTCTTGTTTTAATACTCATTTTTGTTTGAAAGGTTTCATATAGGACATGCAACTGTACTTTTTTTTTCCTTTCCAGTTTTTAAAGAGGAGATTTGTTATGACCCAGAACTTAAGTTTGTGTTTTTACTGTTGGAGAAAGGCTGTTATTACAATAAGATACTAAGATCAGTTTCTGAATTTCTGCGTTGTACAACTCTTATGTAAATACTGTCTTTAAAATCTAAAATAAGGAATACTAATTCTGTTCTTTTTGGGGGTGAGGGGTATGACATAGTCTAAAATAAATGTAGTGTCCTCTAAAGGCAGGATTCCCAACTTAAGGATAGAAATGTTATATATGGCTGAAACTTTTTTATTCCCTTGTGCCTTTGATTATTCTTCAGAGGCTCAACTTTCCTGTTCAGCCTAGCAATTATTTTAGTGCTTCCATAAGCTAGTGAGGGGAGGCAGTTTTTTTGGGGGTGTTTTTTGAGAAAATGCAACATGGACATAAACACACAGAACATTTTCACAAAAGAGTGTATTTAAATTGATACACTGCACAACATTAAGACTGTTATCCCCTCATGTTAGTGAGGTATTAGTGGAAAATATTAATTGTTTAAAATGGAGTAGCATATTGAAGTAGGCAACGAGGCGGTGAACTTGACAAGACAGTTTTCGGACAACTGAAATGGGTAAAGTGCAAGCTTGAGTCTGTGTTTATTGCCCTGAAGCTTATGATTCCTGACTTTATGACTATATGGACTTAATGGACATAGAAGTCTGTATTTATGGAGTGTCTTGCTGAATTAACTCCAGCACCAGCACATGACGTCTTTTGTCTGGACCTAACTAGTTGAAATTAGTTGGGCATAGGAAACACCAGGTTGTACTTTGCCATTTGCTCTGTCAGATGAAAATGGGATGTGGCAACAGGAGATGAAGTTGAGCCCTGAAATTTCTTAATTCTTGATACAAGTAGTAGGGGAAGAAGCAATAAGTTACTGTCACTTTACGGCCATCTAGTACAAACAAACCATCCTTCCTAAAAGCTCTGATGTTAAAATCTTTCCAGGAGCCTGATTTTTCAGTTACCTGGTCACAGTTTGCAAGTGTATATTTACTTATGTTAAAAAAATCCATGAGATGAAGGAGTGACTGCTTTGATGCCCCTTTGTCTTGACTGTTACAAAAGAGAGATTTGTTGAAAAGTTCCACTAGGACTAGTTTACTGGCAATTTGGAGAGGGGTGATTGGCTCATGTAATTATACATTTTTCTTGCCAATATATAACTGGTTACTAGTTTTTCCACAAAATACCTATTTTTAAATAGCCAATTCCTGAGCAGATGCTGCACAGCTGAGCTCATGTGGATACATTGAGTTATGTGATTTATTTAAAGCTATCTTCATGAAAGCTTCTTTAAATGTCAGACTTCCAGGTACCTGATAGAAGCTTTTTTTTTTTAAAAAAAAAAAAGGTAGAAAAATATAAGCATCTGTGAAGTCTAGAAAACACAGTAACAAAGTCATAACATAGAGGTAATAGGTACTTAAATGCAGATTGAATATTAAAGTTTGACTTGCTAAATACAGTTCAGATAATTGTTCATGAAGTTTGGTGTCCACTCTAAAGCCACCACTTGTATTCAGTCATTTAGGTAAAACTTAGAGTCTCAAAAAAAAAAACCCAAACAACCTAAGTCCCCATAGTCTGAGAAAGATTCATTTGGCTGATTATTGGTGGCAGTTCCCTGTGCACGGTTAGTGTGACAGTGTACTTGCTTTGGTCACTAACGTGTAGAAAAGACACAGAATCTTACTCCTTGTTTTTGCCCTAAGGAAGTTACGAAATGCACTCTTAGTTATGCTGCACAGCCAGTAGAATAGTCTTATGTCATTTGACTGCACAGAAGATGATGGTAAGTAAAAATAGACTTTCTGGTACTTAAATGATTTGCAGCACCTAAAATCCAACTTCAGTAGACTGTTAGATTCCTTATCTGCAGTGAGTAACCCAGGTTGTGCATTTTAACTCTTAATTTTAGTGTATCCACTTCAATGCCAGGTTAATGTTGAGTGTAACCTGATACTGTTTAGTGTTAAATACTTCAGGTCTAAAAATGTCTTAAATGCTTCATAGATAATTCAGTATCTATTTTTACACTAATGGGTTAATAATCGTAGTAGTTTAAGGGATTTTACATGAACCCAAGTCATCTATTGAAAGCCAGGAATGGAATGTATCAGATCCTGAGTTCCTGGTTCCAAGTGTCATGCTTTCAGTATTGTTACATCTAAAGCGACAGTTTTCAGATTTTTTTCTCTTTATGTGATGAGGAATATACCTAATTCTGTCACTTATAATGGTTATTTTAAAATAGCTACTAACTGCTATTACTAAGTGTAATGAATTTGGGATTAAAAAGCTTTCTCCTTGGGAATTTGACAAAGATAAATTTATAGATGTCCCATCAGTAAATCAGGGCTTTTCTTAAGAAGCAATGTCAGCATATGTTAGAATGAAGCTGTATTACAAAACACTGGTGAGAGCTAGCATAAAATAAATTATAAGTAATCTTTTCATTATGCAGCTGTGTATTACAATTCAAAGCTGATTATAACATTACAGTATTTGAGAAGACAGATAAAAATATGTAGTCCCTGCATCTGGAACGCTGAAGTGGCTATTAAAGGACTACTGTTTCAGATTGTGGTCAAAGGCTTCCTTTGGATATTGCAATTAAATTAAATTTTCTTCTAGCACAAATAGTTGTTTTGACAACCTGCTTCCAATCCACAATTTTCAACAGAATTTGAGTTTTGTATGTGCACTTAAGTTGACACTTCTAGCAGAAGACAAACGTTCAGTGACAGTCACTGGTGTATCTTTCATCAGGAAGTGATCAGTGTGTAACTGCCTTAAATTAGTCTAGTGATGCCGTCCTATATTTATGTTGTCTACAGTTACAGAAGTGTGATCATTTACACTTGCTTTTCAATTAGTGAGATGCTTAAAAACTACTTTGAAGAAAACTAACTAGTTTAGATATTGTTAAAATCTCTCAGAATTTGCAGATGAAGAAATATGATGTGGGTTTCATGCTAACAGAAGACTAGGCCTGGATATAAAGGGACAGGTGGTCATAACTTCTCTCATTGGAAGACCTGATGGGATAACAAGGCTTAGATGGCTTCAAGCATTAGCAGTGCCTTGCTCCACTATTTTCTTGTAATATTAACGCAACTCTCAGGGAAAAATTCCAACCCATTATGGGATTAACTCCAGTGAGATCGATCTTCTAATTAAGAAGGAGCTGAAAGGTCTTAAATCCATTGGATCTAGTATGGTGTTTACAGCTTAGGTTTGCATAGAAGAGACCTTACAGTGAGAATGGTGTAATAAATGTCAGTTTGCATTTTTGCTTAAATGTTACACTAACTTAAAATTTGGTTTGTTTTTGTTTTAAGCCATTCAGGTGGCCATGTTTTTATCCAAGAAAATGATCTTAATATTCATATATCCTGAACTGATCAGTAAGTCTTAGACCATAGTACTTAATTGAGCTAGTTGGTCTTTTCTTAAGTTAACTTAAAATCAGTATAGGTTTTTACTAGCAAGTAAAGAGTTTTGTTAATGGTAGTATATAAACATTCACTGTTTATTGCCTCAAGTGCAACATTTCTAAATAGTTCTGCTTTCATTGAGTAATGAGTGGAGTATACAGATGAATAGTGAAAAAATATTGCTAACTAAGCTTTTTGGCAAATGAAGTCTGCCAGTGTGTAATGCATTTTGAGGTGCATGAAGGTGTACCTGCCATGCAGCTACAGGTGGCATTGAGATATAACAAGTAGTGGTCACATCTCAACAAGGTGTGCGCAAACTACCTTCAGTGATGGCCTATTCTAAAGCAGATTATGTGGTATGGAAGTGTGCTTCTGTAGTTTTACTGTGGAGCTAGTAAAGAACAGCTACGATGATAACTAGTACAGCTGCAGGTAGATAATGATCAACTCCAGTTTTTGTAGTCTTGGGAAGAACAAGAGACATTCATGCTAATTGTGTATTACAAGATTGTAACTTCTTGTGAAGCAACCTTTTTCTTTAATGCATGAAGATTAAAACAATGTAAGATTCAAATCCTTAATGCAGTTAAAGAGAATAACTTGGCAATTCTGGTTTTAAGTTCGGATGGCTGGGTGTAGTTAGAGCCTAGTAATCGAGGCATATATTTTAGAATCAAGGTAATTTTTTGACTGTTGAGAAAGACTGAACCTGTTTAACAGCACGGCCAATCTTAGAATACCTGTAGTTAGCAAAAATGCATATACTGCTGTGGGGTGGGTGGGAGGAAACACAACCCAACCCACAGGAAGCTAAACACAAACACCCCCCCAATACCCATGTCCTTTGACCCTGAAAGATGTTTAGGAAGAGGACAACATTCACCAGTTTGTAAGGGCGGTGCAATCTAAATAGGTCATAGGTGTTGGAATTCTTAGATATGGGGCAGGTGAGATGAATGTAATAATCTTTGAACTTCTGACTTTCCACCACATGGTAAAAATAACGTTGAGATTTCTCAGATTTCACAAATAACCTGAAATTGTGGTTAATGCTCACATTAAGAAAGAACAGGCGTGTCTTGACTCAGACATCTGGAAGGGCAAAAAGTGTCTGTGAAAAGAAAAACTTTTAGGGTCTTTTTGTAAACACCTCTGTTCTTTTTCAAGCAGTGCTGATAACCAGGGAGTTCTCCTCAGAGGAATACCAAGGGGTTAGTCTTGTATTTAACAGGTTGGCCTAGGACTGATCACATCACACATACTCCCCATTTTAGAAAGCTCTTAACAGCATATTATTTGTTCCCTGAGAAAAGGAAAAGAAATGAAACACTTTGAAAAACAAGTAATCTCCCTGTGGGCAAAAGACAGACGTCAAATCTGCCTGAACTACACTACTGGCAAGTTTCTAATCTAGGATTAAAGAAAAACTAGGGAAAATAACCTGGCAAACCACAACATACATCTTCATTTAGCTATGTTACAGCTTTGTATAATCTTCCCAGCCTCTAACCTGTCTGTCCTTTTCCTGTGGAAGGTAGGTGCACTCTTTAGCCAGGCATCATCTAGCAGCCACAGCATAATGAGAGGGGAATGTCAGGAGATGGATCTTGGCCAGATGGAAACACCAGGTCAAAAGCAGACAGGGCCCTTGGATTATGTGTCAGAAGGTAAGAATATCCTGTCCTGACTGTTAAAATCATCAGGGCGACTTTATCTTGGTACATATTTCAGAAGAAAATTGTATGTCTGTAAAGGAGGAGGTTTTAAACACAGCAAAATTCAAAATTTGTGGGGAAAAAAAACCCTGTTACTATGCCTAATGCTGCTGTTTCAAATATCCTGTTCAGCGAAGTGAGTGATGCCCTAGAGCTGTTATTTGTAAAATTGCTGTTTGGAAGTGATGAACTAATGGCCTTGTCTAGAGGGAAGTGAGAGCGAGCCTTGAATATCTGGTACACATATTCCAAAGGCAGACCTTTTCTTTCCCCACATAGCTAAGGAGTTCTTCCATCTCCTTTTAATGCTTTAACATATTTGCTACTCACTGCTCTTAATAATCCCTTAGAGGGTAGGTAAAAGTAGTAGTTGTGAAAAACTTTAGTAAGGCCCGATGATGCCTCATAATTGAGTGATGCTTGAGGAAATGCCAAGTTCCTAGCAAAGTTTGCATTTAAAGTTTTGGTTTGAATGTCTCAGTGCAGGGCACAAAGTGAGAATAGGTGTTACACTTGTAAAGCTGGAGCAAATCAATGCCAATTTAGCAGCCTCTGCAGTGTTCAAGTTCAGGATGGACTCAAAGAGCTCCCAGGTACACCAGTGCCTTGTAATGAGATGCATTTATTCTTGAAAAGTGCAATACAAGGTGTCAGCATCCTGAGAGGGAGAAGTGGTTGATCATTTCTTGGGACTAGGCCAGGACTTTTAATTCATTAACGACCTGGTAGTGCAAGGAACCCAAATAGGTGTATTCACTGAAAGTGGTTGCTGCTCAGAAATGCAAAGTGCTTAAAATTAACAGCATGTGCTTGGAAGAATACCTCTGGGACCCCAAGATATGAAGGCTTAAGAACCAGTATGAAAGTTGCTGAACTTGTTTGAAGATGTTCTGTTTCCTAGGCTACATGTCTTAGTTCAAGAAATTATGCTTCCTTAATGAACAAAAGGAATTTTTTTCTAAAGCTAGGGCCTCTCTATCAGATCAGAAGGTAGGAGGAGGCTGAAGAAGGAATGTGGCAAGGTAGAATACACTTGGAAGTTGTTTTCCAGCACAGTCTATTTCCTGAGTTAAAAGAGGATGAATCTTTGTCTGTTGTTCATTAGTGCTGAAAATATACAGGATTTGTTTTTATAGACAGCTTTTGGTCAGGAAAAGTCACTTTCTCTGCAGGCGTGAGAGGATGAGCAGCATCTCTGAAGACTGGGAAAAGGGAATGTACCTGAAGGTAGAAGTAATGTGAAATAAGGAACTTAGGGACATAGGTTTATAGTCTGAGTTCTTGGCGAAACTCAAGTGAGCAGCTTTGAACGAAGACACCTTGGACTAAATGTCCTAAATTCATGTCTTCCCACTATCAAGGCTGCCCTTCTAGATAATACATTATTTCAGTTTGGTTGGTGTTTTCTCTGTTGTTTTTGCCCTTGGGCATTGGGGAAGGAGAGCGAGTTATTACTGCATAGGTAGCTTGACTTCTCCAGACCTAACAGCTGAAGGGGAAAATGGAGAGGGGAGCACGCAGATGGGCAATGGTCCAGGAACACACCAGATACATGGGCTTTCCAGAATCTGAGACTGGCTGACACTCCTAAGTTTCTTGAGCATAATCTATCCCAGAAACATACTGGATGTAGACAATCACTACTCTATAGTTACAGCTTAGTACTTAATGTACAGTTTACTGGATCTGAGCTGAATGGTGATAAATGGATAATTTTCTACTCGTCCTCAAGATGAAAACCTGGATGATATTAGAGAATCCCTTTTCTATTTTGATTATATTCTGAAGCAAAATCTACTTTCTTCAGGAAAAAAAGCCTTCCCTCTTGCATCTGAACTGCAGTGACCCCAACTTGACATCTATCTACAGCATCCAAGTTCTTTGTGTTGCATTAGGAGCTATGTTTAAGCATCTGCTGAAATCCCCAAGACCTCAGTCTTCACTTGCAATTTCTGGGATGGTGGTGGTGAAAATACTATAAACTCAACCTACAGAGAACATCCAAACTTGAGACGGGACTGGAAGATTCACAGTGTTTTAAGGGGAAGAAAGTATTATTCTTAAAGGTTGATAGGAGAGTAAACTGATTTTCATATTAAAATGTCCCTCTGTTAATATATACTTTGAAGTATGTGTCTGTGAAAGGGCAAAAACTTACTGCCTGGTGTTTTAAGCAGGTTTTTTTGTGATTCTTTTGTACAAAAATAAACCAGGTAGCTTATATAGTAGCAAGTAATTCCGTCACAAATCAATTTATTGAGTTTCAGAAAAATACTGAGTGGTAATAATAATTCCTTACATAGCTCCAATCTTCCTTACTAGCTCCTGTCCTTTCCTAGCTAGAATGCTAGTTACTTAAATAAAACAGAAAATAAAGCAAAACTTCAGTGGAGTTTTGTAGTACTCACCAAAGTCTTGCAAATAGTCCTTGCTTCTTGATTTCAGTTTGTGCCTTTTCCTTGTCTGCTGGTAGACCCACAGAGGGGCATCTGCTTCTGCAGAAGCACTATTAATGCCAGTGCTACAGAGGAAATGCTGTGTAATAATACATTGCTTTTTTTCTATCAGATATACCAGCAATTTGGATGGCAAAAAAAGTTTGGGATACCTCCAGAAACTTGGGCACCTGTTCAATAGATAGCATTGATCAGTTGTGAGCTGTAAGGATCCATCAGTTACAAGTGTAAGGAAGCCTGGCCTTACAGAGAGAGCATGGTACTGAGATCCGCTTCTCAAACTCTCATTAAAACAATCATATTCCTCTTGCAGTGGAGCTCTACCATGGAGCTATATGCTTCATTTATACCACAAAATATGTAAGGGGCAAGCTGCCCATGTGCTCCGAAAAACTGTTTTCAAAAAGCCTTCATCCTTATATGTGAGGAGGAACAGCCCTCTGTCCAGGTGCTCTCATAGTATCACCTTGTATATCCTGCCTGTTTGCACAGAATCAGATTTTTTGTTTTGATTTGTTTTTGTAATATATTCAATATTCTTGCTAGGGAAATACAAACATTTATGTTATGTTCTTTTTAATCATTCTGTAAACACTTCAGTTTTTCCTGGATGTCATTTAAAAGGAAGAAAATGTCAGATTGATTCCATACATCCTCAGCCAACAAATGGTAAACAAAACAATATCCTGGTTATACATCTGGTTCTGTAACAGTTCCTATGAAGTGTCTGATGAAAAATTTAAGCACAAATAAGTTTTGCAAGGTGAAAATTAATGTTGTTTAACTTTTAACCTATGTTGCTTTTACATACTTCATGTTGTCGGAGAAACTGGTTGCTTGAACTAAAAATATCTCTGTGGAATTCTGACCTGACAGAAACACTCCAGGCATTTACTGGTGTGTCCCCAGAAGCTGAAAGCAATGGGCTTCAGGATACCAGTCACCAAAAGAAGCCTGATCTTGCAGATCTCATCACTAGGTGTGTTTTTACATGGTCATGTTAAGTATCCACAGAAAGCTTTCTTGGATACAAGCTGCCTTACAACAGTTAGTCTTTTTTCCACTTTTAACGACTTCTGCCTGTTGATTAGAATTTCCTGAGTACATGAAGGCTTTAGGTTGGGATTTTTTTCACTGTTTTTCTTTTAAGGTGGAAAAAATGAATCCATTAGAAATGAGAGTTGTATCCAAATGAGGAAAAAGGATCATAAATCTTCATTGGCAAAAATGTTAAAATACTCTTGAGGCAGGGCAAAAAAAATAAATTATTTAAGAAGGCACTAGGTCTAATAAAAATAATTTTGAATGCTATTTTGTTAACAGTTTTGTTCCCCATGTTGCAGCCTGTCTCTACTCCCTATACAACAGAAGAGATAATAAAATTGGAAAAGGAAAGGGAGAAAAATAAATGTGATAAAAAGTACAAAAGTGCTCTTATGTGAAGGACAAGTCACCGAAGCAGGCATCTTCCTTTTGGAAAAGACAGTTTTCTCAGGTGACCAAAGTATTTTGGTAAAATGATAAGTAGCAATCATGCTGAATAGGGAATGATTTTTCACCATCTCTAGTAAACATATGAATGTTTGGAGAGCTGTATTTTCACTCATACAACTGCAAGTGGTGGAACTCCTTGCATGATTTTTATGGATGTTAAAGTTTCTTGTTCTTCAAAAGCAACTTGAAACTTAGGAAAGAAATTCTTTCTCAGGATATCCCCAAGATTATGGATTGGAGTAAAAGAATGTGTTCCAGAAACTTAAGGTATTCTTGCCATGCTTTTACAACTTTTTCCTAGGTATGTATCCCCCAATGGCCATCATCAACAGGATGCTCACCCAGCTGAACTTCTGCTGATCCAACACAGTTGTTCCATGAGTCCAGTGGTATATCTATGATGAAAAACCTAATTAGCTTTAAATTCTTCAGGTTTCACCACAGTTCTGGGGCATAGGTGCTGCAACAGTTTGTAATGATTTAACAGAAACACATAATCTAATAGGATTATCTTGACATTTTTAAATTCAGCTGAAAACATCCTTGAACTCCCTACTTCAAATTTTTCCCCACTGATCAAGGCTGGTCAACATTCTTACATACGTTCTCTGGCATTATTTTAACTTCTTGCATGAGTACAGCTCCTTAGTTCCTTCATAAGCTTTTTCTTACAAATTCTTAACATCCATCTTGACATTCCCTCATTCCTCCCTGATCAACCTGCATTTTTCAAAGGAATTAGGTTTTCCAGATCTTTCCTCTGCACATACAACCAACTGACCAACCTCACTTAAAACTTAGGGTGTGCATCCAAAAACCTTACTGTTTCTTGCTCAGGTGAATCAAGATATAATTTCTGTGGAGTACAGCTTTGGCAAATGTTGCCACAAATCATAATATTAATTTAACATTTTTCCAGTGTCTCTTGTATACATTTAGTTCTCCTCTTTTTTGCGCGTATTCCTGCAGGTCTCTATTTCTTACTGTGTTATAGTCAACTTCTACACCTTTCAACTTACTGCTCTATTTTCTTTTTTTTAATGTCCCATAAATAGTAGTTGACGACCGAACAAATTATTTTCATCTCTAATATCTAAATTCTCTCCAGTGTCTCGTCTGTGAAAGAACTTCTTCAGAAAATTCCTTTTCGTGTTAACAAATTGAAGAAAAGCTCTATACACCAGCCTGTCTCTGAATCTTTTTACTTTCTCCTTGAGAGTTATAAGTTCTTCAAAGCAAAATTGACTCTAGTACATTGCCTGTTTTTTGGGTTTTTTTGGTTTTTTTCCTTCTTCCCAAGTAGACCTTGTCCCAGTGAAATTCTAACACACTCTGTGCTCCTCAGCACCCCTCTGGTTTGCAGAGCATTGTTCCTGTTGAAAATACTAAACTGACCCTCTGGAAACTCCACTTGACGTGGGTCCTTTTACTTGAATTTCAGTATTGGATCAGTCTCCTTGTCTTCCTTTTTTTGCCCTTCAAGTCTTTATTCTGCCTGGTATTTTTAGTCCTAAACAGCCTAGTAGGTATTTTCAGGTTTTCAAACAGAACTGTATTTTACAGTCTCTTTTTTTTAAAAAAAGATGAATTCTGGGTGGTGTGTTACAATTGAAACTTCTTAGCCTTTCCCCTTAATTTCAATTGCTTTCTAAATCTGCTTCTAAACAAACAACACAACTTGTAAGTCTCTGGTCATTCCCTGCAAGTGTGGAGACCAGTGATCCTTTACAAAGTTTTTCTCACCTCTTTTCTTAAAACATTTCTCCCTCCCACCTGCCGTTCTGCTCCTTACTGCAGCAGCTGAATTCCCCCATTCCTCTAGAAGAAAACTTGTGAGGGATTTTATCCAGGAACCCAAAGGTCTTGTTGCTGTATTGAGCAATTACTTCTGGGCCCAGGTTATCACCTTCTCATCCAGCCTGCTTTAATCTGGTCATACTGAGGGTCAGCATGTGATCCAGGAAGCAAATACAACACCCTACAACTATGGGCAGCACACATTTCCATACAGCTGCCAAGCATAGGTCGGTGTGGGTGGTACAGGGATACGACTCCCAAATGCCATAAATATAGACTCTGAACAGTTTATTAACTCATTAACGGACAAATGAATACTAATGTATTTACAACAGTAAAGCTAATTTTGCTTATCAAAATGCTAATAATTATTCTACCCAAACCAGAAATGTGCAGTCATCACTCCCCCGTAGTTTCAGTGTTCCTTTAAAGGCCAAAAAGTACTACTAAAGGGCAGTTTTCACCTTACATTTGTTGCATACACCTGGATCATCTCAGGTGGAAACCAGTAACTGTTGGTGGATGCCCTTTAAGTTTTGAATTCGAAAAAGTCAAGTGCAAAGAGCCTACTAGTGCTTTCCTTTCTTGGGATTTGACTGGTCAACTTCAGTTTCACTTCTTTACTTAAGCTTAGCTATTTGCTGAATATTAAAAATCTCTAGAGTTTTCTGCTAAAGAGTAATATGAAGCCTTCTATTTAAGCTTCTTGGAGAGGGCCCACAAAATGAACAGGGACTTGTGAGGAATAATTACAAAGGAAAATTAATTCCTTGATGAGTAAATATGAAGGATTAGATATTGTAAATTAGCCTTGACAACTCTATCCTTGAAAAGAGTAAAAGCAGACTTGCAGAGTAAATTAAATGCAATTAACTGGTGAGAATCTGTTTATTACAGTTCACTGTCTGGCTTATTTAAAAAAGGAATTTTTTAAGGTAGAAAAAAAGCACTTTGGTAAATACAATCTCAGCTTAATAACTGATGTTACTTAGCCGAGAATTGTAGTTTTATATCTCAAGTTGTTGAAAATCTGCTCTAATATACTTCTTAGATGCTAGAATAGGCAAGCTTTTCCTGCCATCAACGAGAACAGGCCTAAACCACAAACCAGGGAGAACTGACTCTACAAGATGACTTGTACAATCAGTGAAAGATCCTTTTACATTTTAAACGCTAAAATAAAATCTATCTTTCCAGAATAACTCAGTCCTGACCACATTACTTCAGAGCCCATCTCCAGATGTGTGCTTTTCCCTGGCACGTCTCCCTTCAGCTGACCATAGAATCTTCCCAAGAATTTATGCGAAGAGAGAAAAACTTGCTATTTTCAGGGAATGGATAAAGTTCCTATTTCTCAAAGAATTTTGAAGAAGTTTGATGTTGTCAGCAGTTCCCTTTTGTTCTTCTATAGTTTTGTTTTGTCAAAAAACAAACAAACATCTGCTGAGTCTTTCAGTGTACCAGAATAATCTAGGGGCCTTAGTGACAGAGGGAGATGGGCAATGCCAACACTGCTGTCTCCAGCAGAGCAGGATGGGGTAAAGCAGTTTGTTGTGTCTGCTCAGCAGATGTACAGTCTGTGAACTGAAGGAAGCTGCACAGTTTCTAAGATAATGAGGTACAATTAGTGCCAGATGTGAATGTGTCAATTTTACAGTAAGTAAACACAATTCTGAACAATGAAGCTATAAATTAAAGAAAGTACACAATGCAAATGGAAGCAGAAATTTGACTTATGCTGCTGGTTTGCTGTGCGAGTCACTTCTTGTGTTACAGATATGTGATGCTGTGGCATCTTCATGAAATATTGTAAGAATTACAGATTTTTAGAAGTTATTCCTTATTAAAAGCATTGCAAGATAAGTGACTAAAAATCACCAGCAGTAAACCTGAGGATAAAGTAAGCTGATAACAGAAAAAGTCCATCTTAGGAAAACTGATTTCCTCTGAATAAGCTCTATGGAGATTTGCTGTGTGAATGCACTTTGATTTTTTTCTGTGGACTGACATGAAATAATACTGTGCAGAGACTCTTAAAGAAATTCAAGCTGACCCTGGGCTTTTGCCAAGCACTCAGGGAAAGGTCAACATACCGAAGTCGAACTGCTGCATTTCACCTACTCAAGACGTCAAGGGAAGTGTTGCATAAATTGACAAAGCATCTGAGCAAAGATTCTGGAAGCTGTATTTTGATTTCTGTGTGCTGACTCTCACCCTCAGCATACCCGCACTTTTCTTAACAGCGTAGTTGTGGGTGAAGATGTACAACTCAGTGAAGATTTGTAAACGCGGCTCATCTGAACAGATGTATTTCAGTATTTTATGTGCCCTCGCTTATTCAGTGGGGCTTGTGCAAATGGACATACAAAGCAACAGCAACTCCTCAAAACAGCTAAAAGCAGGCATCTCTCCCTGTGTGGGTCTCCTTCATACTGGGCCAGTCAGAAGCCCCTTTATGGGTACCGACTCCCAGTTGTTTCGTTTTGCCCATTGAACCGATACACCCACAACCAGCAGTGTCTTATTAACAGAGCCTTGAGTTTCGTAAGACTGAGTAACTACAGAGCAGCTGAAAGCTCTCCAGTGGTTTGAAAGCTTGTGGCTTACAGTGTAACTGAGGGTGTTATTCATGTGGAGTTGGCTTTAAATTCTTCTCTCTAGCAATAAACTACATTCTAGAATTCCTCTTTTCAATGTCTTACTCTTCTATACTTACTGATGTTAAGGTGGGATCTTATTACATTTCCTACCCCGTTCCTTTTCTTTACAGCCAATTACAAAGCTTGGAGCGGTGTTTATAGGATTTTAGTGTCCCAGTCACTGAATGATTTAGTTCAGTCATCATCCAAATATAGAGCATTTAATCAGACGAAGCACTTTCTGGCCGCTTGGCGCTAGGATCCCGTTGTTGTCCAGAACTCAAGTATTTATAACTAGGTAAGCTCGCTGTCATCAGAGACCTTCTATTTGGAGTGCTTAGCGCGCTCCGTGACACAGCACAGCTTCAAACACGGCGCNGCGGCTGCTGCGGTGGCTGCGGGGCGCCGAGGGGCTGCGGGAGATCTGCCGGCAGTACCCGCTCTCCTGCTGCCTCCTCCTGGGGCTGGGCACCGCCACCCTCCTCCTCAACCGGTAACCGGGCGGGCGGGGGAGCCGGGCGCGGGCGGCGCTGCGCCTTCTCACGCAGGCTTTTCCTTCCCGTGTGTCTGTAAAGGTATCTTCATATTTTGATGATCTTCTGGTCGTTCGTGGCTGGGGTCGTCACCTTCTACTGTTCCTTGGGACCGGACTCCCTCCTGCCCAATATTCTGTTCACAATAAAATATAAACCCAAGGTAAATACGCCTGTCAAGAGTCTTGTGCTTTCTTTAAATATGATAATTTATATGGAGTAGCAATTCTAGTCTAATCCTAACTGCTTTCATAAATATTGTGCATCAGTGCAGCTCATACACTCCCACTGACAGGTGTTTTGTGGCAAATAGGTGTTGATTAAGACTGAATTCTTCATGTGTTTCTGCACAGTCCCATCAAATCCACATATGGCTGCAAGGCCGGTTGTTGGAGTGTCCATGGATGTTGTTTCCTGCTATCCTCATTGTACATTTTGAGCATTTGAGTAGCAGGCAGTGCAGAAACTATGTTGTTGTTTGCTCCTTTAATAGTTTTTTTCTTGTCTAAGGAGGCCCTCCTTTTGGCAGGCCAGTGGTGAGTCTTCTTTGCTCACTGTAATCAAAATCCTCTAAGCAGTACTGCACTTCTAAGCAAAAAACATTCCCAAAGCAAATTGCTTTTTTCTAACTTAAAATATTTAAGTGTAGAATTTCATAGGGCTAAAAAGTTATAGTTGCAATAGTTCAAGACTATGAGCAAGGCAGAGGAACCATCTGGTCTGTTACTAGACTGATAAATGTACAGGGAGATGAGTGGAGATGTGAAAGGATATCTGTGTCCTCTCACTTTGTTTCAGCGGAAGCGATTTTTCTTTTTGGTTCAGTTGTTTTTCATACCATGCCTTGTTACCTTGTTTTCCTGCTGGAGGAACAAGTTTGTCTTTATTCAGTTCTCTGTAAAAGCTGCTCTAAAAGGAAATTCACAAATATGTCGGTATATTAGTAGAGTTGTCATTTTGGAGAATGTAAACTTGTCCAAATCTCTTAGCAGTTGGAATTGCCGGAGCTGTTTCCCCGTGGTCACAGTTGTGCTGTATGTGGCAAGGTCAAATGCAAGAGGCACAGGTAAATTACATATGTGGCACTGGTACGCTTAGTACTGCTGCCATTTTACACATCACAGTAGGAAACTGTCAGTTGCACATTGTTGCATAAACTTCTCCATGCTCTCCTACAGACCTGCTTTGCTTCTGGAAAACTATCAGCCATGGCTGGATCTGAAAGTGCCTTCCAAGGTTGATGCATCACTTTCAGAGGTAATTGGTGCATAATTTCTTTAGTACATTAAAATTCTGTGGGTTTTTATTACATATCTTTGAAACTTTTTGCTTCTGGTTCAGATGTACCTTGCAGGTATTTTAACTTGTTCAAGTAAAAGTCAAATCAAAAGAGTGTTTGCTGGGAGCAGGGAGTGAAGGTGGCCTGCTTTTAAACATGGACTGCTTCTGTAGTAGCGCACCTAGAACATAGAAGAAATGTCTGTGTAAATTGGGAAGAATAATGGAAAGAACAGTTACAACTGAACATGTCCGAGTCTTAAAAAGTTAAGGATTTCAGCCTGCTTAGTTTCTTGGAGTTGAGGGTGAAAGGTGATTTGCTCCAATGACAAAAGTTCTGTAATCGAGATGATAATTTGATGGTAGGGAGCCTACAAGAAGGCTGGAAATACACTATTACAGGAGCATGGGGGAAAACAAAGGGGAATGGATTCAAACTGATGGAGTAGGTTTAGATTAGATATTAAGAAAAAATGTTTTACTGTGAGTGTGGTGAGCTGCTGGAACAAATTGCCTAGAGAACTTTTGGTTGCCCTATACCTGGAAGTGTTTAAGGCCAGGTGGGATGGAGCAACCTGGCCAAGTGTAAGGTGTCCCTACCCATGGCAGGTGGGTGGAACTACATGATCTTTAAGGTCCTTTCCAACCCAAACCATTCCATGAATCTATTTGAAATCATCAGACAGAGCTGTAACAAAAAGAAATTGCTGAATTTACTCAAAGCAGAATAGTGTATATGTGTATCTTTTTTAGTAAGACTGTAAATCAGGAATTTTGTTTTGTTCGAATCTCTTTAAAAATGAGCTGTTTGAAGAGCAATTTTTCTTTGGGCTTGGTTTTTTGTTTATTTCCTTGATTACTAATTGATGAAATGTATTGGGAGCTAAACAGATAAACTTTGTGTTTTTTGAAGCTAGGAAAATGCACAAGCACATAGTAGATTAATATCCATTTATTTAGATTTCCAGCTTTGGAGTTCTGTGGTAGGAGGATGAATAACTGGCATGGCAGAAGTGAGAGGATTTTTGTGTGTCAGTTCTTGCAATTAACAGCATGGTGTATGAAGTTAAAGCCATGTGCATCTGTGGTATAAGCTAACACTTTAGTTCAGCTCTGTGAGATGCTGTCCCAGGCATGGCCCACTGCAGGAGTGGGAGGAGAATGAAAACCTTAAGGAAGACATGGACAGTTGAAGAATGTTTTTGAAACAGAATAGGTGTCAGCTTGTTGACTTCCTCTAGTTGAATGAAGTGAGTTCTTCTGTGATTTCAGAAGCAAACAATTATTCTTAAAGTTACTTCATCTATTTTTTAAAATAAGTTTAAGTGTATTAAAAAGACTACTGCCAAATAGAATTTCAATAGACTTCTGTGTTAATAATAGAAAGAAAAATAAATGCTTCTATGCGTTTACTATTTTTAGGATTTAGGGTACCAAATAGCTGCGGCAGTCTACCCAAGGATGTTGTAAATGCTGGAGAACTGGAAGTTTTCTTGTTTGGCTTAAATAGGAGTTTGATGCTGAAAAGGTTCTTTGTAGCATCTCTTCGTAAGCAATATGAGTAGATAGCATAGTTATCTTCTTGGCATTTTGTATGTGATTGCTGTAGTTCTGCTTTTACTAAAAGAGTGGCCTTGCCTTTGCTGTTACTTTTCACTTCAGTGGCATGTCCCAGGCCCTGCTTTATTTAGCACTGCAGATGTGGGTTTTGTGTATCCATGCCCATGCTTCTCATTCCTTTACCTCCTTTGTGTACTTAACTAGAGAGAAGAACCAGGCCTGAGCTCTGGACCTTCCCAGGGCAGCAAGCCAGGGTCACCTTTCTGGATGGACCCAAACAAGTAGTCCTGAGCCACCTTATTCACCTGTGTAGGACAGATACTGTTTGGGATGAAAAATCTCATTGCATGGCTTCTCATTGCAGCTGTTCTCTATTGGTTAAAAGAGTAGCAAGGGGTTCTGCCCACACCATATTCCTCTTGACCATCTGCTCTGAGGATGCAGTACGTAATGCTGGCCTGGAATTGGATATCCTGCTTCAGGTTGGAAGGAGAGGCTGCTCTTACTTTCTTTTGTGGGTTAGTCATACATTAGAGAGAAGCTGATAACAGTGTGAACTGAATTAAGGTTAATTAGATTCTAACAGAGTGCAGCCTGTTTCTAAAAAGCCCTTTCTTCAAATACTTGGAATAATTTTGGATTTTTTAAATTACGTTTTAATTTTTCTAGTTCTTTTTTTGCAGCTTGAAGAATTTTGGCAATATTCTCATTTCCAAATGTTTCTAATTGGAACCAGGTGTATAGCCTTTAAGCTTGTGTTTTCAGGTGCTTTCAGAATAGTTTAATACACATTCAAATCAGAAGAAATCCAAGTTTTCCTCACAAGTATGGATTTTTCTTTCTTGGATTGTGATGACAGTTTGTCTCACTTTGCAAATTCTTAATCTTTTGCAGCCTTGTTTGAGTCTATTCAGCTGCTGTGCATGATTTAGAAGAATAACAAAACCTGTGCCTAGAGTTTTTTTTCCTCCCCACATTTATATTTGTTGTTATAGTTGAACTCTAAACTGTCTCAACCATGCATCCATCAATATTTTATAATTTGGGCTGTATCCTGCACAAAAATAAGGCAATGACCTAAGTATAATTTTGCTTCCAGTTTCTAATCCATTTTCCATTATGTTTGTTTCTTCAATGTTTTCTTTCTTTTTGAATTAGGACATGATATCAGTTGGTTAGTTTTACATTGTGTATAATCCAGGTGCTACCGATTGTATAAAGGAGAATTTAGTCCTGTTCTTTTGATGAATTCATCTTTTTCTCTACAATTTCATTTTTGCTATGTGAGGGACCATTACAAGTCAAATCTGTGGAAAGCTACTCAGCTACTCTTTAACAGCATTGTGAAAAAAATGTCTCACTGTACCAAGAGGCTGCTGCCTTTTGATCTCACTTTTTTTTTTAAATTCTTCTCAGGTTCTTGACTTGACTATGGGACTAGAATTTTGTTTTGTTTTCTAAAAGCAAGAAATAGACAAATGCATGACAATAAATCACTTATTACCTGAATGTGCTCTTTGCAAGTCCTGAACTCTTATAATAACACAGTGGACTGTTTGCTTTCTTACTGGAATGGCTTGTTCTACCCCCAGGAAGTGGCCTCAGCTGTTAGGCTGTGCTGTCTTTTAAGGCTTTATAATTGTTACTGTGGTTTATATTTTAAATCCTTGCTCATTTCTATTCTAATTGGGCCTGGTAGTTCTGACCTACTACAGGCTCAGTCATCACTCATCTCTGCAGTTCCTCCTCCTGACAATTGGGTCAGTTGTGTGGCTGTCCCCAAAAAGCTTGTCTCAGTAGCAAAGACTAGCTTGCAGTGTTGCAGTGCATGCTAGAAAATAATTTATCTCTCTTTTTTTTTATATTTTTTTTATTTTTAAATTTAGCTGCTGCATGTATTGCTACCTGCTGCATTTGGTTTTACACTTGTAATCTCCTTTCAATTCAAAGCTGCCCACGTGTAGTAAAACCAGTCATTTTAGAAAATGCTTGAAAAAAATAGGTAAGCTTTCAATTAAGTGACTCATCATTTGTATTTAAAACTGGAGAACATTTTACAGACAAGGAAATGGCTTGTTATTAGCTGTCATTCTTTGAAGTGTCCCATCTACCTTATTGGTGTGAGTGAAGTGTGGGCAGTTGAGCCTGAATAATATTTTTGTTGTTGTTGGAAGTGGGTACACATGTCCTGGTTCCCCAGTGCTTCTTGAAAGTGCAGTGGATGATGTGGCAGATTTTTTCTGTCCAGCAGAATCGCACTGACACAGTCTGGAATGCTGATAGGGTTCAAGGGAAAACAGTATTGACAGCATGCCTTGAAATCCAGTTAGTGGCAGTCAATGGCTTGTTACTTCTTGAGTGCTTCTATTTTTGCAAAAGGGATTATTTCACACGGTAGCTCTGCCTTAACTTCTGTACAGCACCTTGGTGGAATGGGACATCATACTTAACTGCCTCTGCCATGCCATGTATTTAATTAGTTTGCAAGTAGGGGCTGCTTTCTGTGTCTGTTTTTTGTTAGGGCCATATAGATAACCTGGGTCCTAGTAGAATGTGTCCTGCCTTCTGATATCTTGACCAGCGATAAGTGGATGCCAATGAAAATTGCATTTTGAGTTAGTTGTCTGTCTCTGTGCATGCTGTCTCTGTCTGTGTCTTTGTCTAGTGAGATTATCTGCAGTGTTCTGTGGAAGCAGTACCATAAAGCTTGATTTTACAGTGTGGCTGTGGAAGGGAAACACTGGCTAGTCTGTAAAATGGTTCAGCTGGTGCTCAGTTACTACAACATGGGATGAATCTGAAGGAGACTTCTTTTGAAAAGACTCACTCTTGAGTGGGAAGGGTCATCAGGTCTTGCACTTTTTTTTACTTTTCTTGCTTATTTAATAACTGTGAGAAGATGAATCTCAGAACCATGTGTGTTTTGCTTAGGCAGCAGTAAGGATCAGATCTCTCACTGTTGGAAGTAATTCTAGTGCCTTCAGAGGTCTCTGGATAGGACTATAGAAGAAGAGAGGCCCAATAAGCTATGTTAGCATCTGATGAACTGAATTTGTAGTGGCACATTCATGGAAAGCTTGATAGACAGGCTCTCAGTTCAAAAGTAGTAGTCATAAATGAAGAAAGCTGTTTCAAGAGGAGTTAGTTGTATTCCCTTTGAATACACTGTCCCATGCTTGAAGGCTGTGCAAGTGCACTTTCCACTCCAAACAGAAGATGCTCTGCTGCTGTTGTTCCTAATGAGGAGGCACAGAGCAAAAGTGGAGGAAGAAGGAAAAGAGCTCCTTTAATAGACAGGTGGATTTTTTGCAAGCTTTCTGTAAGGCACTTCTTCTGCAGAGTGCACTTTGAGCCTTGAAAGAGGTTTGTTTTGTTAGAAACCCAACATGAACAAAAATAATGTCCCAATACCTGTGAGACTGAGATTTATTTGGGGTAAATTGGTGGCTCATGTAGTGGCAGTGCTAGGGAAGGCATCAGGGAAATTGGTTTAAGTAGTCTAATATACTGCTCTTAAGGCCAATGGCTTGTGATTGCTGACTGGAGCTGGATGTGATCTCCTTTCTATTATCTGAAGATTATCTTCCATAGAAGGTTTTCTGGGATTTCTTAATCTCCTCTAGACTGGGAATTGAAGCATCTGTTGTCATTTCCCTCACCCTTCCGCCCTGCTTATAAATGGAAATATGAGATTGGGGGGTGGGGATGACACAAGACAGTGTGATACAACATTTAGCTTATCCATCCATCCATCCATCATTAACACTTGATGGTATTACAGTTTCGAGATCTATTACTGCTGTAGCACGTAAGGGTAGGAGAAGAGACATTGATGGCTTTGTGTGGTCCATAACACAGACATTTAAAGTTATCCCAAGCTGCAAAACATCTCTTCAGAGAGAGGGGAAGAAAATCACTGAAGTGGAACAACTGGAATAGAGAAAGTATCTTATCAAATCTGAGTATGTGATACTCATCCTAGTGAAGACAGAAAAAGTATTCATGAGCTGCTCAGGTCTGAAGAGGTGAGAAGAATTAAAAAGGCCATGTGTGTTTTTTGAGTATGCTTTTATAACCATGACAGGAGCAGAGGCAAGTAGTGCCCTAAAGATAGTACAAATTTAGTAAGTCTTGAATTCTTGCATACTGTGCAAATGAGTGCAGCAGCAGATCTTGTAAGAAGAGAAACACTTATTCTCTTGAATGACACTTGTGTATCAGCTGTTACATTCAGCTTTCCTTTCAAACAGACTCCACATTTTTCTTGCAGACAGTGGCTTTGAAAACCTTTCCTTCTACAGAACATGGCAGAGCAGCCTCGCATAGCAACACATATATTCTCTGTTACTTCCCTCATCAGCATTGAGGCTGTTGGGGACAAACTGATCTCTGAAACACTGGTTCGAATTAAGGGATAGGTTACAGTGGGAGAAAGTAGTGTGGGTGATATTTTGGGGCTATAGTGAAGGAGGAGGAATCTTAAGAGAACTTTATCCTTCTGTCTCCTTGTTACGGATGACTTTCATGGGAATTGCTTTTTATGGCTTCTTTTGCTTTTTTTGAGAGTGGTGAGCATACAGAATTGACTGTCCCACCTTGCAGGTGGAGGTTTAGGTGAAAAGGGATGGAGGTGTGTAAGTGTAGTATATAACTGTGCCTGTGGGACACTACATCAGAAAAGAATGGGGACTGATCTGAAAAATTAGGGATGGGCTGTTTAAGACAAGATTACATTTTTATAGCATTTGCTTGACAGTGGCCACTGTGTGCTTCGTGTTACTGATAGTACATGTGGCAGATGTTTCTTTTTGATGTCTGATGAAACCATCACTTTGCTGTTACTTGCCCAGAGTACACTGATGACAATGCAAAATGGTTGATCTAGCAACAGGATCACAACTTGCACATTTTTATGTTTTATGATGTATGAATTATGTCCTATGAGTTTTGGAGGTGTTTGTGATATTAATTCTTCTAACAGGGATTTGTAGTAAACTGTTTATTTTTTAACATGATTGTCTTTGTTCTGCACAGGTGCTTGAGTTGGTGCTGGAAAATTTTATTTATCCATGGTACAGGTACGAGCTTTACCTAAAAGTTACTGTTTTTATTGTCACAAATATTTGTCAACCTATTTAAGAAGTTGTCATCTGAAAATAAACATTTCTGTTTCCTTAGTGAAAGATATAGCATACCTTTGAGTGCTATGAATCATTGTTTTATTGTCTCTTAGCAGAGTAGAACAGATATTTTAATAGTTTAGTTGTAACAGAGGTGGTTCTGAAATTTGGATTTCATCCTTAAAACACTTTCAGATTGTCTGTTTTTATATGTTCATTTTGTGATAACTCTTATTTGTAAGTAAATCCACATTGATGAAAATCTGTGTAAAAATTCAACCCATCACTACCTCTGAAGTTTACTTCCAGATTAGAAGCATACTGGTCTATTACATTGCTTTAAAAAAAAAGAAATAACTTTGCAGGGTTTTAAAGAAAAGGTATTTCAGATACATATGGCCAACTTCATGGAGATCATCTCATAATTTTCTGACTTCTAAGACTGTCAGTGATTATGTTGCACTGAATAGAATAGCACTGTGTAAATAACTTTAAAATAGTGAATAAAGAAAAGACTATAGCTGATTATTTTTTCTGTGGGTTTTTGTTTTTCCTTTTGCGTTTTCTTCCTTGCACTTTTATATATTAATTAGCGCTTTTAAGTACTTTGTGAGAAGATATTAAAATATTTCTAACTGATAATGCTGTCAGTAATGTGCTAAAACAATATCTTGCCTTAATTCTGAATTTGACTTTTTCATTGGATGGAAATGTTTAGTTTGTCGTTAAAAAAAAAAAGTATGCTTGCTTTTATTTTCACTTTGTATCGTTTGGATTTTATTCTGTCTCTGGGATTTAAAATTTACTGTTCAGACTTCTTTGCCTCTTGGGCTTTTGGTTGTGGCCAATACCTGCATGTCTCACCTCTGAGTTTGTGTGTTGAATATGCTGAAGTGTAAAACTTCACTGCTGATGCAAACGGCAGAGGGAGCTTTAGCACCATGTGTTGTGAATGCAAGTTAGAAACCTTAAGGTTTTAAACTTCTAAATACAGAAAACTAGAGTATGTTCTATTGAATTGTTGATAAAGTAACAAATGTAAGGCAACCATCTCCTGTATTGCATGATTGGAAAAGAGTTTTTTGTTGGCTGGTGGAAGATGTCTTCAATGTCTTTATTATGGACTGACAAGGAAAATTGGCTTCCACCAATTACTTACCTTTCTGACACCCAAGGCAGTGGAAGTCTGGAATACATCATCTGGTGAGGATAATAATTCACGATATATATAATATACAGTTAGAAATGTGGTGTAAAATATGCTTGGTATGAAGCCAACCAGCCTACGTTCTGCTCCATCTTGCCCTCTGGTGAGCAGTATAGGTATTCCTGCCCTGTCTTCAGTTCTGCATGGCTGCACCTCTGGATTTTGAACTAGTTCTGCGAATTCACACCGTGCTGATAAATCTAACAAGCTTTCAGTGACTGAAATATTGGGAGTTCAGTGACCTACAGTGAGTGCAGTGGTGTCCAAGGAATTCTACAGGAAACAACTTGGTCCTGAAAGGCTTACTGGTTTCAGTTTAACAGTAGTGATGTCAGATCTGATCCTGTTTAATCTGGACATTCAGGTGTTCCAGCAGGGGTTGTGCAGGGAGACCTGAACTGTGTCTGTGTGCCATAGCTTGAGAGCTGGCTTGTAAAGCACGTCATTTCCAACCTTTCCTACTCTAGCTGTGCCTGCACTGTTGGCAAAGCTCATATCACCTGGGAGAGAGGATTCTTGTATTCAGGACATGTTTGTTTTCTGAGCAAATAAACCTCACTCAGGTTAATTCTTCCCAGAGCCTTTGCATCCACGCTGTCCTTATTTGGCAGTGTGGCTGGGTAAGCACTAGCAGGCAATTCATACTTGACAGTTAGGCTGGTAAAAGAGTTGGCTATGTTCCTTTGCAAAGAAAAGTTTGGGCATGATTCCTTATGCTAGCTGCTCCACCTTCCACATGAATGAATTTTGTGCAGAAGCTACCTCTTTTCTTTCTTTCTTTCTTTTTTTTTTAATTGTTTTTTATTTTGTGTGATGTGCCAACTGATGCCGTCTTGGACAGTGTTACCAGGATGTATCTCAGTCAGAAGCCAGGGAAGTGTAATGTTTACAGGGTGTGTTGCAAGATAAAATCACGGATTTTTTGCTTAAGAATAAAAGTGCTGTAAGCAGATAAAAGCTGTTTTATGTTTGTTTCGTTAATAAACTGCGTAAGAATTTCTATTATTTTATCAGCAGGTTAAAATTTAAGCAGGTCCTAAATTTGGACCACTTTAGGGGAATGAGGATCAATGCTTAAAATCCTGTGAACTCTACTGAAATAGATCATTATACCTATGTGCATTTTTTTTTATTTTTCGAAGTATTTATGCTGATTTTATTAACATCTTTTTTTTCAACTGTATGAGAAGAATAGAGCATAGATGTAAGTAATCCCAAGTTTTTAGAGCTACAAAACACAGCTCTGAGTCTATTGCTTATGCTCTATTGCAAAACTGTATAATATCTTGCTTATACCAACCTCATTTTAAATAGTTTCAAGTTTGAATGGGTCACTTTGTGCGTACTAAATATTTTTGGTCATTGATGGTACTGCAGCTCCAGTTCTCTCAGATTAGAACAGATTTCAATTTTGTAAAACATAGCTATGAAAACATTTTTCTTTTATGGTGACTAAACACAATGTTTTCACATATGGAGCTGCTTCCATTTTAAATGCAAGTAAGGCAAGAAAAGTTCAGAATTTTTGTTGAGTTACAAACCATAGCTTTATATTCTTATTAGCTTATGACTTCTTTTCTACATCTTTTTGAAAGGAGTTAGCCAAGTTTTGTAAGAATAATTGACGCACAGATGAAAAATATCGCTTTGTTATTTGTATGTGATTTTCATTTATCAGTGGATCCCATAAGACTTTGCATGCAATAGCAGTTGGGTGTATCTCTTTTGAGACATTGGACTCGTAACTGCTTACAATTAATATTCCTAAAGTTCTGGGGAAACACAGGCGGCTTTTAAAACGTTTCCAAGAGGGTTATTTGGACTTTCCCATGTGTCACTGGAGATTTAACATTTTGCAGGGCCATGATGTTTTTTTCACCAGGCTTCAGTCTGCTGGTGATTAAAAGAATGTCTTTACAAATCTGTTGTGAGAATGTGTGGCATAAAGTCGTGTCCAAGTAGAGCTAGCCAAGATACTGGTTATCCAAGTGTCAATAAAATAACAACTTCTTGGTCCAAATTACTTCATGTATCTTGTGTTCTGTCAAATGATAGTAATACTGTAATACAGTTTGTTTGCTAGTCCCTTGGCAGTGCTAATCCCTTTGACAGTGTGGGTATTTTCTAACCATGTTGCTTATAAAATGTCAGCTGCTGATCTTAAACCAAACTTTCCCCTACAGTGTTCTTCTTATCTGCATGTGATTAGCTGCTGGAGGATGGTTGTGTTTCTTGTGCCAGGCTGCTTTCTTTGAGGTGATTTTTTTCATGCAATTAGTTACATACTTTGACTCTTAGGTCTCTGGTACTTCTAGTATCTGTACCTGATTGTTCATCATCGAGATGCCTTTGAATGTTCTATAACCCAGGCCAAAATTGCTTTAAAAGTTGGATGCTGAATAATGTAAAATGTTTTATGCATAATTTTAAAAATTATTTTTAAATGTCCTGTTCTTGCTTGTAGTGTTCTTTTATAACGCAAGTAATATTTCTACTTACTGCACTCATTTATCACCAAAAAGTGTGATGGCTTTTGCATATGATCATTAGGTAAAACTAATGCAACTTCCTTTGTTTTGTCATTATTCAGCTGTTATACTCCAGTTTTACCAATATATTAGTCATGCTCTAAAATTCATATTCATAACTGGTAGATTTTTGGTTTTCACTTGCATTTTCTGGAATGCTGGCATCATGATCTTTTTTTCCATTCAGTTTAGTTGCAGTTTCTTCATCTAAGACTTAGTGTATTTCTTGTTTTGTTCAGTTTTCAAAAAAAGTAATGGAATTAGGTATTTTTCTTCCTGAATTACGTTTAATGATTTTTACTATGAGTTTTCACTGAACATATTTTATTGCAGCAGATGGAAACTGGCAAACCAGATTAAGAGTTTGGATGATATTTCGACGTAGCGATTTGGAAATCTATTTAAATTCTTCTTTGCTCCCAAGCAGAAGCCACTTTAAATAATTTCCATTTCCTTTATACCGATGAGTTAGGATGTGTTTCCATATGTAGAAACTAGGTTAAGTTTTACTCAGTCAAAATCATGCAGATAGTATATGAGAGCAGGAATTGGGATATCATTGCAATTTCCTGACGTTTTCTTTAAGCCGTTGTGTGCAGAGACATTTTGGGAATGCTGTGTTTTTTCCTCAGACAGAATATTTCTGACTCTCTGGTAGCTTTCATTTCAGTTCTTTCTAGCTGAAGTATCACTGCTGTATATTCTTATTCTTATGCTTTTAATAGTGCCAAATGTATTGTGGTTGGATTAATAGAAATATATTTTATTCTACTTTCCTCTATGCCCTGCTTTGAAACGCTGCAGAAATATTACTGATGATGAGTCCTCAGTGGATGAACTGAGAGGGACACTACGGTTTTTTGCATCTGTCTTAGTTCGGAGAATTCACAAGGTAAGGTGACTTAAAGGTATTAGTGTTCGTTTTCTATCAGAAGTAATTGATATCCATCTCCAGTGAGTTCTTAATTTTTTTTTTTTTTAATTGTGATTCCAAAGTCAGCCTTACAGTGTAGGTTGTTTCTAATCATCTAAGTTACTTCTTTGTGGTATCTGCCCCATCTTTCTGGAGCTTGTCCCCTTCCTAGTTGTAAACCATCTCTGAAGATTCATCATTGGAAGTGTTCTGCATCATGTTGGATATGGCTTTGAGCACCCTATTCTAGTGAAAGATGTCCCTGCCGTGGCAGGGGATTGGAATAAGTGATCTGTATACGTCCCTTGTAACTTAAACCTTTCCCCAGTTCTTGCAAATGGATATATTTTTTACACCAGTGCAAGGCAGCATTAAAACCTTTGATCTTTTAGCTGTCTTTTGGTGGCTTAATCCAAGTGGAAATAATTTTGAGAATTACTGTAAAAGATCTATTTGAATATGGTGACCTGTGTTATAGCTTTTGCTTGCTTGTTTTCTTAAAGTGCAAACCAGGCCCGTACATTGTCTGTAAAGGATAGACTGTCATTAGTGACCAGCTTACTGCAAGAATTAAAACAGATGTGGTTCTTACATTAATGCAATTCTTGAGGAGCAATTTGAGTGCTAAAGATTAAGAGTGTTTATTTGCTGTGTTTAATCTATTAGCACGTACTTTTTTTGTATGTGCCCTCTTTTTAACAACACAGCTCTTTCCTGGTGAAGTGCTTCAAGCCTGTTTCACAGGAACTGCTTCTAACTTTCTGGCAGTTCTAAGCAGAAAGGGTTGCTGACTTAATTTCCAGAATTAGTCAATGCTGGCCTCTCTGTTGGAATCATTGCCATAAATAACATGTCTTTTTTCCCCCCTCCTTACTAACAGCAATATTTTCTGAGCTACAAGTTGAACATGTGTCCTGTCATGACTTATTAACAGCTTGATTCTCTCTTTACATGTCAAATCCAGATGACTTTCTTATTTACTCTAAATGTTGCTTTTTAAAGTGAACAAGGGGGAAGATTAGGAAATGTCTATGTAGCACAGACATCGTATGGAGATGTGAAAGTGGAGTAAAGCTTCAAAGTGAAAATCTAGACCAAGGTCTTAAATTTTAATTTGGAGTTGTAATACATGCTGATGTTAGTTGCATTGTTCATGGATCCATTCTTGACTAAGAGAATGACCATGTCTCCTGTATTGATCATGTAATAAGGCATTAATTGGGGTATCTCAAGTGAGTTACAGCATCTTGAGGGAGTGTTAATTTACAATCTCTGCCTTTGACAGTGAGGATTTAAATGTAGTATATTCAGTTTTCTGGGTAGGCAATATGTGCAACAAATATCCAAGACATGTGCCAATATTAAGCACTGTCAGGGGACCTACAAAATAAAGTTCTTCCCAGAAATGCATATGTAGAGGAGAAATTAATCATTATCATCAGTTGAAAAATAAAATAGTTGTGTACCTTTGCCAAGCAGCTGTATTCTGTTTTGGATTTATTATTAAATGCTTGAAAGCTATAGTTCTAGCTAATAGAGATAAAATGTTTAAATTGAGGAAGAATTGTGTAAGAAAACACAGGCTGTTTTTTAGTTTTTTTAGATTATATCTTCATAGTTTTTTTGCCAAAGAATATTCTACTTTTGAATTGGGACTTAAAATTACAAATTGCTTTAATGAAAAGAATGCTTTTGTCTTCTATTTAAAGCTGTAGAGGTTGAAGCATGGTTGTTGAATGAAGTTAAAACCACTTCAGGCCAGTCAGCTCTTAAATGTGTGCTGAAATACTTCAAATCTGGATTTTTCCTTGCTGTGGCCATTTCTGGATCAGTTATGGATTTTAAAGGGAAAGGGAAGGGTTTTACCACACCTTGTACAGCGTGATACAGATAACGCTGCACCTGACTGAAGTTTTTGACAAAAGTTCAGTGTCCACTGCAGTGTTGATAACAATTTCCTTGGCTGTGCTCTTTGGGAAGAAACACTGCCCTATACATATATACCACAGGAAAGTCTTAATTTCTAGAAATTACTGTTGGAATGTGAGGCACCAAAGACAGGGTTTTCCCATTGATAAGCAGAAGCTTGTCCTTTTGTGCTTATAATTAGGAGTTGACCTTACTTTTAGGCAGCTCCAATCAATTGTATTGGCTTGTCAGGGCTGGCCAGGTTAGGTCATAGCTGTGCACCTCAAATATTACAAGGGAGTATGAAGGAATATGTAATATTCTCCTTGTACAATTGAATAAAAACCAACTTTTCTCTCAGCTCTGGTGGCCTTTGCAATTGCATTGCCTCTTTCCTTGTCTGGCAAGATGCTGTATCAAGGAGGGATTCCTCCATTAGGAGAGAAACTTGTACAGAATTCCTAGATTTTGAACATTTACAGGTGTATGTTTTTGCATCTCTGAGGCATCTCCTGTTTAAAATAAAGAGTATGCAAAATGTAAATCGCTTTCTAGATGAGTTTCTGTGAAAACTGCTACAGTTGAAAGAATCCCTTGAAACTGTACAGTCTGGAGACTGACTAGCTTCAGGGGGAAGCTCTGCTTGCTGCAAAGGACCTGGCCCCATAGTAGGCTGTGAGTTGAGTGTGAGCCATCAGTGGCAGCTTAGAGCACCAACAGCATCCTTGAGTGTAGTGACAGGAGCAGAGAAAATCAAGGAAAGTGGTTATCTGCTTTCACTGGGTGCTCTTTGGATGGCATCTAGGATACTAATCCAGTTTTGGGCTCCTCTTTACAAGAAAGTGGAGCGGGTTCAACCAAAGGGCCACCAGGATGATTGGGGCTGGAGGAGATGACTGTGTTCAACTCGGGAGGTTTTCAGGACCAGCTTGGATGTAGCCCTGAGCACCATGATCAGAGCCTGCTTGGAGCAGGGCTAAGACGTCCCAAGGTCATTTGTGCCTGAATTGTTCTTCCATTTTTGTAGCCACCAAAAAAATATAGAAATGCAGGACCCTAATACAGTCCTTGATTAAATCATACATGTTTTTGTTTGGCTTATGATCACATGGCTTTGGCACTAATAGTCTTTTGTCTCTGTAACTCAAATTCTCTATCGGTTCTGCCATCACCTGAGGGGTGACAGTTTTTCTACCTATGCATAGGAGGGTTTCTCATTGGTTTTAGTCCTTGTGGACATGATTCCAGAGTGTTAAGACACACAGGTATTAGATGCAGAGCATAGTTAACTTGATCCTTTTGTTGGTGGTCAAATTTTCCAATAGAACTGGGCTTCATATACTGTGACTCGGAAGTCACACTGCCTTGCTATATTTATTGCAATGAAAAAATCATAATGGGAATGAGTTGATAATAAAGATTTTAACAGTGTTGTTTCTGGCATTTAGTTCTACACGTTCTGGTATGCCTTGGCAGAAGAATGAGGACACTTTCTGCTCACCTAGGGAGTTTTGAATTGTTTGTTAATGGTTCATTTTATGGTTCAAACCAGAACATATAAGCAAATTACCATATTTGATGGTTGTCTGTAATAAATTTTGAGGGGGGGGAATAGAACAGATTTGGTTTTATTTTGAAATTATTCTTTAGGTGGACATTCCAACAGTTGTAACGAAGAAGATGCTCAAGGCAGCAATGAAACACATTGAAGTAATAGCCAAGGCCAGGCAAAAAGGTAATGTCAAGACCTAATATGTTGTCAGTTCAAAGGGCAAGTATGGATATTCTTTTATGCATGTTTGAGATTATATTGCTTTGTCTTTTTATCCTTATGGCCTCTTTTTTAAAAACATGAAGTCCTTTTGCATTTTTCTTCTGATGGTAGCGAAGGCAAATAGGGAAAAATTTACAGTACGTATTTGTGTTCTCTGTTTGATTTTCATTGCCCCACAATGAAAATACTAAATTTCTATCACTGTACAGGGGTGAACAGGAATATGGGTTTTGTCTATTCAGAGCAGTCAAGATAATTTAAGAATGCTTCTTAAAGTTTTTCCTTTATCTTCCAGATGAGCAGTTATACATGAAAGGATTTATACATCTGTGCACTGTACCTCATAGCTCTTATAGATAGAATGATTTCAAATCTGTGTTAGTGAAGTTGTAGTATGTTGAAAAGTTAGGTTTATGTTTGTAAGTCATGGAGAGACTTTGAGCAGAAGAATATTTATTATCCAAGGTAAGAGTATCTTCACAAGCCTAATGTAAAAATTGCATTAAAAGTGCACGTTGAAGGAATATTTGGAAACGCTGCTGTTGTTTTTTCACTGGCTGTGTTCCACAGTGCTGCATCTACTAAATGTGGTTTCATTCAACTTTCAAGTGTAGACGTTTAACTGGAGTCGTGAACTTTTCTTCTTTCCCTCCAAATGTCTGCTTGATATCCATAAATACATGCCATTGGTCCTGTGAGTAGTGTTAATCATTAAGATGGATAATGAGACATAGTGTAATCACGTTGGATGTCTTTCATGGCACAATAGCAATTTCAAGATAGTAGATAATCTTGCAGGGCTGTTTATGCCAAATTTCATGTTTCCTTTGATTTCTACCAAGGAGTTGGAAACGCTTTTCTTTAGCAGTAAAGAGTGGTATTTTAAATGTACAGCTTTGGAAATACCACAATACATGGTTCAGAGGCAGCTTTCAGACTTTGCTTTGGTTACTGGTTGAGCCTAGCCTTTCCTCCTTATTTTCTAAATCCTTTTTCAAGGATTACTTTTAGGGGACATTTCCTTTTCTCCTACCCTTACTTCTCTTAGTAATCCTATTTACACCTCTACGATTCATTACCTGCCTTGCTAGAGGGTGCATTCCTTCTCTCTGCTTTTAGTGACACCAGCTAGGCAGATTTATCAGGTGATATATATTCCTGCATCCACTCTGTCAGCTGATACCACTCACGGATTTTGGTTGTGAAGGCCAAGCCACCAGGCTTCTCTCATATGCTGGGAATAAGCTTTAACCTTGGAGGTAACTGAGGAATATATTACATACCTCACTATGCCTGGTGGTGGTGTTGGCATGAGGCTGTTCCACGTTGCTAGTTCAGCTAGATTTGATTTACAGCAGCTCAGTTCTTGCCTTTGAAGTGATCTGAAGAAATATAACATTGTTGCTTCCAATTAATATCTGTCATTTTTAATCTGATGAAGAGGTATTCTTTCAATTCCACTATTATTTAAGAGGCAGTACATGTGCAGATCCTCCTGCAGGTTTTGGCTTGATTTACCCTGATTTACCCTGTGTTTAAAATGCATGTTCCTTCATGTTTGTTTTTAAGTGTTCTAAGCAGGAAACAGGTACTACAACAGATACTATAGGATTGAGTAAAAGTTTATGTTGATTTCAAATTGTGTTGTACGCCAAAAAAAAGGAGATCATGAAGAAGGTCAGGAAAAAGGCAATTAGAGGCAGGCTTTGCATGATGCAGTTTTTTTGAGAATCCAGATGCTGCATTTTTATATTTAGTTTATATATATATGATTTGATATATAAATATAAGTTTATTTTATATGTATTTATATATAATGATAAATGAGAAAGCATTCTGGATACCATGCAAACTGCAATTGTTTGGTGAAGGAATTCTTATTTCAGTGTGAGGTTTTCTTTTTACATAGCCAGGCTTCAAAGTCTAAGCCAAGGTTCTTTTGTAGAGTTTCAACATTTTATCCCTTTGGCAGTTGTGTGTGTACTAAAAGTACTAACATTTTAGCTCAAATGAAAACCAATTGCCTTTTGTTTACCAGTAAGAAAAAGCTAAAGGAACTCTGTAATCCTGTTTTTTTTACTTTCAGTAAAAAATGCAGAATTTTTGCAACAAGCTGCTTTAGAAGAATATGGACCAGAGCTGCATGTTGCTTTGAGAAGCCGAAGAGATGAACTTCACTACTTAAGAAAACTTACTGAACTTCTTTTTCCTTACATTTTGCCCCCAAAGTCAACAGAGTGCAGGTATATAAATTATTTAGAATTGTGTTTTTTTAAAGTGTCTCCATACTATGTAGTACAATAATTTTGGAAAGTAAAAGAATGAACTTCACAGTCATCTTCCTTCTTACCCCTTTTTATTATTTTTTTTTATTTGTCTTTAAAATAGCATGCTTATAGTATTATTAAATCCTAAAATATTTCCCAGTAGTATAGACAGAACTGGAAACTTCACTTAGAAGTTTATTTAATCTAATATTGCTTTGGATTTTTATTTTCTTTCTTTTCTTTTCAGATCCTTGGCCCTTCTCATTAGAGAGATTCTCCCTGGTTCAGTTTTCCTTCCCTCAATGGATTTCTTAGCTGACCCTGTAAGACTTTGGAGCACAAGAATAATCTTAATTTATTCAATATTACTGTTTGCCTACTAAGTATGTTGTGTTAAAGCAAATTATGCACAATGGCTTACTTGCTGTGCATTTTGACTAGATAAAAGAAAAAGAAATCTTGTGGCCAATTGTTTTGTTTGTTCATGTGAATTAACTCGCTGAACTGACTAAAGTAACAGTATTGGTGTGATCTCTTAAGAATGTATTTTTCAGTGAAGGATTACAGCTCCTGTCAAGTGGGAGAATGCTGTGCTAGTGTAAACATCTGCAAGTTACTATTGCTGCATTTAAAAATGGCATGATTACTTGAACTGTAGTTCTGTGGATCTTTACAGCAGTCTAAGTAACCAGCTTTTTTGGAGCTGTGTCGAAATAAATTTTCCCCTTAATTCTGCAAATCATGGGGCATTTATTTTTGAAGTTGCAACACTGCCATCCTTGTTTTTATATATGCATGCATTTTAATAGGCAAAATTGCAGTGCTTGTGCAGACATTGCCTGGCTGCAAACAAAAAGTACGGTAATATGGAAGTATTAGTCGTTCATTAGATTTGCACTTAGAGTAAAAATACTTGGGAGGGCTTTCTTCCACTGGGTAGAGAATAGTTCTGTGCAGGTCTCTTCAGAAATTCCCTGACTTGTAAAAACTTGAGGAGCCTGTTGAAGTTCAATTCTCAAGCGTGTATTCCCAGGCTTTTCTTTCTTAAAAGTATTAGTATACTCAGGTTTAAACTTGGGTGTAATACAGTATTGAAATTATTTTAATGTATTTTGTTGAGTTTCTTTAATAATAATTTTATTTGTTGTATTGTGTTTCTTGCAGGATACTGTCAACCATTTACTGCTCATCTTCATTGATGATAGTCCAGTGAGTACTGACGAAGTTAAAACAGTGGCATTTTGATCACCCATGAAAGCAGCTTTCTTACCCAGTTGTCATTTTTTTCTACAGCCTGAAATAGCAACAGAGCCCACTTCTTCCTTGGTTCCATTCCTTCAGAAATTTGCTGAGCCAAGAAATAAAAAACCATCTGTAAGAAAAGGCAGCATTTACTTCCTTTCCTGTTTTAAATAAGTGTTTTACTTTACCTGCTGATTTTGTTTTACCACTCTTTGCATTATTTATGTACTCATTGAAAGTTTGAAAGTTGGCTGACTGCATTTTTAACCTACTCAGGTATTGAAACTGGAGCTAAAGGAGATCAGAGATCAGCAAGACCTTTTATTTCGGTTTATGAACTTCCTGAAACAGGAGGGGGCTGTCCATGTGCTGCAGTTCTGCCTGACTGTGGGTAAGATTACAAATGTGTGCTGATGTTACTTGATGATATGGAAATCATTCTAATAGAAAACTGCAATTTGCATTTGGGTAATTTCGGAAGAAAAAATCATTCACATGCCAGGAGCAACCTCATAGATTTATCCCTACTGTGACAAGGAATAATTATTTTAATTGCAATATATTTTTAGTAATAACTTTATTAACAAATCTGAATTATAGTTAATAAGAAGGCAGCTACCTTGTTACCTAGGATCTTGAGATATCTTATGTTTCTTTTAATTTTGAAGTTTTCCAAATTACTTACCTACTGGAAAATGATATAGCGTGCTTCAAGATGTTATTTGTTTGCCAAGTTGATCAACAAATGCTTTTTTCTTTACTTCACAGAGGAATTCAATGATCGAATTTTGAGACCAGAACTATCAGATACTGAAAAAATGTCTCTTCATGACGAAGTACAGAAAATTTACAAAACTTACTGCTTGGATGAAAGCATTGACGAGATCAAATTTGACCCTTTCATTGTGGAAGAGATTCAAAGAAGTAAGCTGGAATTCGAAAAGAATAATGTACATTGGATTTTAAACCGTGTTCTGTAATAAAGTGAAAACAAATTTTGCTGAATATCAGCAAACTTTTTTTTGCCACTTTTAAAAATTACTCTCGTGCTATATTGTGCTTAATCCTTGTTTTGTCAATTTATTTCTATTTTTCATTTGTAAGACTTAGAGGACCTTGCAAAATAATCACAAATTCTGGCCAGAAGAAAACATGAACCTCATATATGCCTGTATGTGTATCTCTCTATTAATACTTAGTTTTTTTATTAGTTGCTGAAGGTCCGTATATGGATGTTGTGAAACTTCAAACTATGCGGTGTCTTTTTGAGGCTTATGAGCACGTCCTTTCTCTGCTTGAGAATGTTTTTACTCCTATGTTCTGTCACAGTGATGAGGTAAGTGTGAAAGATCTGAAGAGTAGTCTTAAAAGTGAGATTATATTTTTTTAGGATACGCTATTTACAACAGTTGTGTATGTGGAGCTGAAAAATATGGCTTCATTTTCCACTTCAGTTGACGTTCTAGAGCTGGACCATTCTCATTAGGAAAACAAAATTTATTCTAGTTCAGCAGATCATCACAGAATAAAAGAAAAGCTTCATTTTTTTGATGTAACAATTTGTATATATCACAACTATTACAAAATCCTCTCCACCCCTTCTTTTATGATTGCAAATTTGGTGCAAAAGTAGTCTGTCGGATAGATGTAGAACACAATCTCTTTATTTACTTTTAAAAATATAATGGTATTTAAAGATACAAAAGTTGTATTTAGTTTTTTTCAGAATTATGCATTCCAGCAGCTAAAAGTCTGGTGTTTGTTTTCAAGAAGATCTCTCAAAGCAATTTACAAAGTATTTAAGATCGTTGTGTGATTTGGTTCTAAATGCTACCTTAAGAATTCCCCACATTGGGTTGACTTTATCTAAGGCCTTCTAGTAGGACACAGTTTAATCACAGGGGTGAGTCTGAATTCATGTTCTTTTCAGAAGTTTATGTGTGTAAGTCAGGTTGTATTAAGCTTCTTGCATTTATTTGAGGCAGAATATATTGATTAGTCTAGGGAGTGGGTACTTGCCTTACTTGGCATTAATAAAAAACATTTCTCAAAAATGGTTTTGATGGTCATCTCTCCCATCATGGCTATAATGCTTCAAATGCTTGATTTTTTAACAAGGAGGAGACGTGGATTTAGGTACTTAATTTAATTTTTATTTCTGCTTTGTGGTTTTTAATTTCATGATTATGTAAGGTTAAGCAAGTAGTCCTAGTCTCATGTATGGATTATTGTATGATCTGTCCTTTTCCAGATTAAAATTCTAACTGCTAGGTTATGGTCAGTTTGGCTTTTCTTTCAGTTCTCATTTGCTGAATTTTGCAATGTTGTTGCACTGCAGCCTTTACCTCAGCTAATCCAGTGTTTTCTTTGATACCTTATTTGTCTGCCACAGTACTTCAGACACCTTTTAGGAGGAGCAGAGTCACCAACCCGCAATTCAAAGTTTAACAGGTAGGTATGGTAGAACTTTTAAGTGGTTTTCTTTGGTTTTTAATTAAAAACATCAAAATATTGAAGTGTAGGAATTTTGTTATTGTGTGATATCAATTTGACTAAATTTTTAGCTCTGCTTTTTTGTTTTAAAATGAACAAATTACATACTAAAGATGCAAGCAGTCTAATAAAAGACGTCTCTTCTCTTTAAGTGTTTTACATTAAAGAATTTAAAATGTGATTTAGACCTCAGCATTTGAGAAGAGGGAAGGGAAAAAAAATTGTGCAGTGAGAATAAAGTCACATGAAAATAAAGCATTGATTTAATTGACTGTGTATATGTAATACCATTCTAGTGGTGCCAGGGTATGTTTTCTTGGTTTTCAGATGTCACAGGGATAAGTACAGTGGTTATTTGATAGGAATCCCATCTTATTGTGACAAGGAGGGTTTGCCACTTCTCCTAGATCAAATGTGTTTTCTGTCCCCTAACTGCATTGCAGAAATGTAACATCAGAAGCCTTGTTTCTGGGCTTGGGCTGTATACCTATAGTCCAGACCTCCTTCAGGCTCCTTACTTGTGGTTCAGACCTCCCTCAGACTCCTTCCAGCCTGTGGAGAAGAGCCTCTCCTGTGATGGGGGTGGGTGATCCTACTGTGGGCTTGGGCTGGGCTGATAAACCTTGAGGTATCAAAATTTCTTGTTTCACTTTATGTTGGATGGCTCTGACAGTCATGGACTAGCCCAACTGAATTTCTCTTATGGTCTAGCCAAAAGAAAGAAAACTTCAGAGAGACAGTCTTCAATTTGGATAGTCTTTCTTTCTTGTTATGAAATAAGATCCTTGGTACTCTGGAAAATGCTAATGCTTGTTGTCTTCTAGAGAAGTAACACTGATTGATTTATCCTTTTCTGCTTTCATTAGAGTTACACCTGACAGCAAACTCTTGTTTTACAGCCTACTGTGAGATTTGTATTACTGGCACATACTTTTCTTCCCTGCTCCTGATCTTCAAAAATGGCATGATTGTCTTCTACATTATGTCTCCATTGGTGACATCTTTTATGTAGTGTTTATAGTTTTTGTAGATCCAGGACTGGAGCTTTGGTGTAATGCTATCTCATAGTGGTGCTGGCAAGCTTCTGTTTCTTAACAAAGAGCATGGAATAAAGGCATCTAGCCCAAACTGCATTCCTTTCCTACATAGTGCTCTGTGTAGGGTGACCTTAAACACACTTCAGCTTCTGTTGAAGATGGCTGCGGGGTTTCACCTAGACCTTTAAGGTCTGGTTTCTTCCCCCTAGTTATTCATGTCAGGGGTTGAAAATATTCTGTCATACACTTTTTACATCTAGTTAAAATATGAAAACATTTAGGTCACCTCTTTGGTACTTTGCTTTTAAAAACAGAAAAGGGGAAGTTACAGGCCATTTCTGCCTGGAGTTTATGAAATTAATCTCTGGCTACAAAATAAACAAATAAACAAATAAAATTTGTTTGGGGGCTGTTGCAGCATATTCTCAAACAGCATCCATAGCATTACTGAAAATTTATCTGGTTTACATTTTAGAACAATTCGAATACCCTCAGTATATATGCTGATTTACAATATGAGATACTGTGTGTTCCAGAAATGGTGCCTCGGTGATTATTTCCATGAAACAGAGGTCCTATCTTGCAAGTAGTTTGCCTGTTGCTTTGGAATTTCCCTCTGCAGAATTGTATACAGTCACTGCCAAGGGGGTGGGGAAAAAATCAAGATTTCTCACAGAATTATTCCAGATGTTATTCCATATATTTTGTCCTGCCTTCTCTTTCTTATTCTAGAATTAATTCCACTTGAACGTAATTACATGCCGAGAGATGAGTTTTGTTTCCCATATTTTTGATGTGCTTTGCTTTGGGTGCAGTGTGTATATTGCATAGGTACTGCTGGTAAAAAATCAGATTGAGAAGTAGGTACAAAATCCCAGTGGAACGTGCATGCGGGTAATGTATTAAAACATTTCCCTTATTGCAAGACAAGAAAATTACAGTTTCTAGAAAATATAGGTGGAAAGGTAGGAAGAAGTGACATCTGTGTAATTTTTGGTTTGAATCACTTCTTTGAGCTGTACAGAACAGTCACAGCTTTTTGCGGACAGGTAGGACAAATAATGTGCTATGAAAACTTCTAAGGCAATGTGTGGGCAGTGTCAAAGGTTTCTGGAGTATAAAGAAGTCACATTGAGGGTATCCTGACAACTTGATAACTAACCATGGTTGTCATCAGTTTTAACTCTGTAACTGGTAATTTTACCTAATGTTTAATGTGTGTGGCGTATGATAAGTGATTTCCAGTTCTGTCAACTTAATTTGGATAGCATGGAAGAGACAACAAGAATTCCCTCTCTCACATTTATGTATTTATAATACATTATTTATTACTTAAATGTGGTCTTTGTTGGAAGTCTAACAAAAAAAAAAGAAAAGTTGTTATGTAGTATAAATTCCCAGATTTCTGGATTGCTGTGTATCTCTCTTGGTTTTCTACATACCATAATCACAAATAGAAATAGCCACATCCTGGTTTCTCATATTGGAATAACAGTGAAATAAAAGCATTTTTTTGAGTTAAAGGACTGTGTAGAAAAGATACTAACAATTTCACGGAGTGGTTAGGAATAAAACCTCTGGAATTAAGGCTGTGATAAGTTCTATGCAATGTAATAGTCAGCATAATTTCTTACCTGATAGGTTATATTTCCAGTTTCACACTTAACACAGCCAAAGACAGTGTAGGATATCTTACAATCAGACCCTTCTGTAAAACAAAATGTAAAATTTTAATATTTTTATGCCATATCAGTTTATCCATAATTCAGTAGCTGCAATGAATTAAAATCCTGTGTATGGTGACAATGTTTATAGTTAATTCATTTAAACATGTCGATTGGAATTACTGGGTTGATACCCGAGGCATTGGTTGTATGTACCAGGTTATGTAGAATGTCAAAAATACATGACAGTTCTTAAAATCTGTGAAATAAAATTTTTTGAAAAAATATTTTAATTTTAAATAGTGGCTCTTACTATACCCATTACAGATACTATCCTGTATTATATATGTATATACTATGCTAATACAGAGGGAGAGAGGGCGTGTATTATTACATAAAAGTGAGTCCACAGCCTTCTCATTGTATTGGCCAAATTAACTAGATTCCTATATGATATCTGAGCATAGGTAGTAGGAAAAGTTAACTGGCTGTTTGGCACTACAGATCACTCTAAGAATGAAAGTTGTTCTCCATTATTTGGTGGCTGATTGTGCTGAATCTCTTGAAAGTTTCAATAACTGATGTTTTAAATTCAAAGGCCTGGCTTGTGATGATGACATATGCAGATATTGTTCACATTTCATTTTCGTAGGATTCTAGGTCAGATCATTCTAACTCTAATGGTACTACCTCTTTTCTTAACCCATGGTGATGGTCAAAGCCTATTCAGTTTTGTTGGGACAGGTCTGTCAAATTTGGTTTGATTTGGGCTCTTGTTATTTTGGTTTTGTTTTATTTTTATTTCCTGCTGGGCTCTGAGGTGTTTTATTTGCCTGTTGTTGCAGAAGTAGCCTGAGTTTGGATGACTTACGGTAAGTCTATCTAACACTCAATAAATGTTGTGTGTTAGTTATGCTGCATCTCTCATGACTTCATCATACAGCCTTTATAACAGTAATTAACTGTTCATTTTATTTGTAAAAGACATGAATGTCTTCTCTGGACTGAGGTGCATTTCTCCTCACGGAAAGTTTTACTCCCCATGTCCTCTTCACAAGTGCTTAGAAATTGCTTAATTACTAATTTCACGTGTTTGCATTACATTAACACTGTTTGCTGTACATTACACTGTTTCTTGTGAACAGTCTGTCTGTTGTCATTTGTTTTGAAATATATTTGCAGAGCTTGACACTTTTTTTTGCTTATGACTGCTAGCTGCTTCAAAATTTCCTTTACTCCATGTCCTATTGTAATCCACTTATGTTCTTGTTTTATCTGGCAAGCTGTATCTGGAGTGATCATTGTCTAGTATCACATGCAAATATAACCATTTTATGATTTTCAAGCACTCAAACCCAACAGTTGCCCAAATTAGTTCTCTCTGCAGTTTCTCTTGTGACTGTTACATGTTTGATGACAACATACACTATTTTTTATAATTTACTGTAGGTACTGTGTGACCATTCATTTGTGCCTTAGTAGCTGTCCAGTGGTTTGTTTTCTCAGTATTCATGCCTCTTTAAATACATGGTATCCAAACTCAGAAAACAATCTTTTCCTTAAGGACTTTTCCTTAGAATTTATCAGAGCATCAGTATGACACAGATTACTCCTACTCATTACTCATGAGGAGAAATTTTTCAACTTAATTTTCCAGGTTAAGAATCAAGATAATTAGATGCTTTTATATTTTATGTACCAATTCAGCATGTTGAGCTATCACTTGCTTGATTGTTGAGCAATACAGAGTTCTTGAGTTAAAAATGCAGCTCATTGATTTTTCAAGTGCAGCAGTATGTGCTCAGCATTTCTCTAACTCTTTGTGGGGATTTTAGTCAGCCAAAGGAAATGGTGCTATGACTTCACATGTTTGTTAATATCTGGCTTGTCTGATGTATACAACTGGTCTGGTCTTGACCCACTGAGGCTCACAGCATTATTCTTCAGCTGCATAGCCCTGGCTCATCACCTGCCAAGATCTGTTCAGTGCACTGAATGAGGCAGGCATCCTGTGGAAAGATGATTTTGCAACCATCCATGATTAAAGAATGCCACAGGGCACAGTGGACTACTGCAGTCTTCATTCTGCAATTCCCTGTTACAGAGTAAACAATAATTGTAATTTTTTAAATGTTAGGTATGTGTTACTTTTGAAATGTTAGAAAAAAAAGAAGTGTTCCAAGATCTTGTCACATCATTCTTCAGGAATGTTGGAGCCTGTAGACTCTGCACAGAGGCCCCTCTTGAGAAAGCAACCATGGAATGATGGTCTAATGCTATTACATGGATTAGCACTAGAGGGAGTGGGATATTTTTCCAACAACTTTTGGATGTATATATATCTGTTGACAGGTCTTAAAAAATCTAGTCTCTGTTCTAAACTGGCTAGCTCCTGTCATCTTTGGTCTTTCATGTCTTGAACCTGCCCCTAGCCTAGTCCCATCTCTTTCCTTCTAACTAGTCTCAAAGTCTTTCTTCTATTTCTTCTAAGCCAGTGAATCTATTAGATTTTCATCATGATCCCTTTTGTGTATCTTTTTATTGCTCTATTTCTTTGTAATGTCAAGTCATCGTGTTGACTGTCCATCCATCTTTGCTAACATCCACAGATTTCTTTTCCATGTTCATCTAATGTGATTTGTGATCAAAACCAGTTCAGTTGTGCCAAACCAGTTCTGTGTTCTCTCCATATATTGTGGCGAGTGTCTGCATACCCTCTCATTCACCAGTGTTTCTTCTGAATTTGTCTCTTCCTGTGAAGAGACTCCCATCCTAGTTTATCACTTTATACTTGTCCAGTTCAGTGATTGCTTTTTATTCACGAGGTGTAATCTTTGGGCTCTGCATTGGGGCTGGAAGGGTTGGTTCCTAGCTGTCAGGTTGAGTTCTGGCTCCATACAGCTCACTACAGGCACAGGTGAATGCTGACTTCACTTGGAGAATGCTCAGTGTGGGAAAGAACTGCTTTGAGACTGGAATCCTCCTTTCAAATTACTGACCTTGTGCAAATCAATGTTTTTGCTCAAGCTCTTGAGAACTGCACTAGTTTTTGGAGGAATAATGAAAACTCCTTTCAAGGTTAAGCTGGAAGTCTGAAATATCAGCCTTCCAGAAAAGCTAGTTTTGTCTGATTGAGGTTTATGTTTTCTACCCCAGTATTGAAGCCCTTGAATAAGATTCAGGTAAGGTCCCCTATGTAAAATGGCTCAGTTCAGCACAGTAATGTGTAGTAGAAGTTGTTCAAGAATGGAGTAAAATTGTTCAAATATGGATTTAGACTGCAGCAGCCAACCAACTTTGTCTTTGCATAGAAGAGATAATTAAGATAGATGGTGCTAGTATGTTTTGGAGCTGATGATTATATGAGATAGAAAAAGCAAAAGATTTGGAATAACAGTGGGTTGTTTGCACAACTTTAGTCATGTACACAGTTGTGTAAAATTATAAACAGGAAGGTTATTAGAAACATACATGTGCATGCTTGGAGTCAGCAGTTGATGTTATCTGCATGATTTTATGAATGATGAAAATGACCTGCTGATTGCTGCTGTTCTCTTTGTAATCCCTTCCAGTAGTCAATAGTTTCTGATTTTAAAGGAGAAAAACCAGGGTTTCTTCATCCTCCAAAATACTAGTATGTCTAATATCAGTCTATAAATTTGTTTTGAGCCTTTGATTCTGAAGTTCACTGTAGTGATTTTTAACTTGTTTCTCAACTGTATATATCAAATCACCATAAGGAACCTCAGGCTGGTTCTGTATTCCACAGAAACATTTTTTTTTCCAAAATGGCTATCATTTCTATGCAAGAAATAATCTTCAGTGTCAGGACTTGTGTGAGAGCATAAGAATAATAAAAAATCTGTTCTCTCAGTGAGGAGTGTGCTTGCTGCCCAGGTATTTTTTTTTTTTTAATTCCCATACTGATTTGTTGCCTTTTGGATGCTTTGTCATAAGCGACAAGACTTTAAAACTCTTCATCTTTCAGTCAGACTGGCTCTTCAAGCCAAGATTCTTCAGTTGCATCTGTTTTCTCTCACGCTTAGTCTTGGTCCTTGTACATTCCTTTTATCTGTCTCTACTGCTTAAAAACTGAGATCTGTCTTGAACGATATGTGCTTGTAAAATTCCATTAAAAAACACATCTACACTTGGCAGAAGGATAAATATTTAAATACAAGTACAAGGAAAAGGACAAAGTTAATGACCTACTTGATGTGCATGCCTGTAGCAATACCACAGTTTCTGCTGTCAAAACAAAGTTGTTTTACCTAGCTAATTGTTTATTCTGTGTCATGAATTACTAGGATACTATTGTAGGAGTTTACTCATGGTTAAGCATATGGGAATCCTGTGTTTCTTAAAAAGTGTAATCAAGAAATTTTACTGATTGATCAGAGAACAGATTTACCATAAATGGATTTAATTAAGTGGAGAGTAAATATATTGGCTACCTGTTTATAGAGTTGTTTCTCTTATCTGCAAATGGTGTGCAATGGCCTAATGAACAGCTGTGTAATAATATGCCTTGTGTTGTGGACTGTGGCTTCTGTAATCCTAGGACCACACAGAAGAGAGGAGAGTCATTTGGAATCAGCAAAATAGGGAACAAAATAAAAGGTGTATTCAAGAGTTCTGCAATGGAAGGAGCTATGTTGCCTAACTATAACTTAAATGAAGGAGAAGATGATTTTGTGAGTAAAGCCATTAAATTTTACTTGAAGTCTTTGCTGGGCTTGGATTTTTTTTTTTTTCTCCTTTGCACAGTTTTCATGTGCTGGCTTATGGTTAAGTTGCATTATCCTCCCTATATTCATTCACAAGCCAAGATGATATCCCCAGTTTCTGTGCTTCTGAGCTTATTGTTTTCCTGTGGAGAAGTACCAAAAGTAGCAGTGTCAGATGTTTTTGTAAGCAATGATTTTTTCTCTAATTCTGGGTAGTAAGGCATGCATAGGACTGCATGCATGGCTCTTCATCTGCAGCCTGCCACAAGACCTTAAAACCATAAATAACGTAGTGTAGAAATTGCTGTTGAGTTGGTCTGTGATGTAGCATTTTCCCTATAGATCAGGAGCCAGTAGTCCTTTCTCATTTGTCTTTGGTGTCTCCCTAAGTTAATTTTTTCTTCCGTGCTAATAAGCCATGAATAGAGCCAGTGGTAGAATTTACTGCACAAGACATTGTTACCTGAAGTACAGTTGGGGGAGAAATGGAAAACTTGAAAAAGGGGAAGAGGAGGGAGTTGATTTGAGGCAGAGGTAGACTGTACCAATTAAAATAGAACTGAAGATCTCTGTTTGAATCCTTACAGATTGAAGAAGGTGTTATGGTGATGGAAGATGATTCTCCTGAGGAGGCTGTTACCACCCCAAATACACCCCGCAACCTTGCTGCGTGGAAAATCAGCATCCCATATGTTGATTTTTTTGATGATCCGTCCTTGGAAAGAAAAGACAGAAAGGAGAGAATTCCTGTATTCTGCATTGATGTAGAGAGAAATGATAGAAAGTCAGGTATGCAGTGTTGCAGATAGGTAAAGTGGCATTTGAAGGTGAACTCAGAATATTCCAGTGTGCTGTATTCTGATGGCTCTTGCAGTGTGTTTTGTATATGTGTTCTGATTTCAAAATAATGGCTTGAAAGTTCTGAGGAAATGAGTTTGAGAGACAAATGATCACATTTAGCATTTGCAAGTTGAGAACTGACTCCTCAGCATGAATCAATTCTATTTAGACTTCATGCCAAAATGTACTCTTTCCAAAAATACTTAATCTTAAAATTCATATTGATAAACACCTGGCATATTTTTTTTCGCCCACTCTGAACTTTGGAATAATGAACAACAAATTTTTATATAATCTTAAAATGAGTTCTTAGGAAATGAAAATGTTTTGCTTATTAAGAACCATCATGGCATGCAGTTCATCAGTATCTAGATTGCAATACATCCATAAGGAGTGGGGGAAAATAGCATCATCCTATGGCTGCTGGGGTTATTAGTGAGACTAATACTTCCACAATAAACAGAAAGTATTTGAGACATTTAGTGATATCTTTAGTGATAGGATTAAGAATGATCAGTGTTCAAGCTGGTGGTGCAGAGGACTGTATTCAACAAATAATATTACTGTAAATCATTTGGTTAAGCGTTGGAAAATAGATCTAATATAATCAGCCATCATAAATGTTGAAGTTATGCAGGACTCCTTTGTTTATATTGTAGGGATCCCATAAACAGTTATTTCCTTGCTAGTACTGTATCTGTCCACCAGTTACGCATTTTACTGTAACATTAAAAGTACCTTGAAGTTTATGTTACTACAAGAAGGGGGCTAATGTCATTAAGATTTTGCTTATGATAATCAAGCCTATGTTTGCTGTTGCTAATTTGCCTCTCAGGTGCCATAAGACCTGGTTTATTTTTAACTTTTTTTTTTTTTTCTTCTCCAGTTGGACATGAACCTGAACACTGGTCTGTCTACAGGAGGTATCTTGAATTTTACGTGCTTGAATCAAAACTTACGGAATTTCATGGTATGTTCTCCATCATTTGGAAAGCCGTTTTCCCCCTGCTGATTGTCATATCAGCATTATATAATATATATGATTATCTTTCATTACTTAGATGAAATTTAAAATAATAAAATCGGTGTTTACTGCATTACAAAAATAATTTTATTTCTTTGATATGTTTGTTAGGTACATTTCCTGATGCACAGCTTCCCTCAAAGAGAATCATTGGCCCCAAGAACTATGAGTTCTTAAAATCCAAGAGAGAGGAGTTTCAGGAATATCTGCAGGTACCAAACAAACATTTTGAGCAAAAAATATCCTAAAACTAACAATATAAAACGAATAGAATAATATCTGGGGGGTTTTTTTGGTTTTTTTTTTTGTTTCCAAGTAACTTCATAGTTAGAGAAAGGATTCAAGTGGGCAATGTTAAAGTTTCACATGACTGAAAACAGAAATCTCATGCAAATGGCAATATCTGTGGCAGTATAATACTCTTCTTTTTGCTATACAAAAACTGATTTTTAAAGACTAGTTTTAAAGTACTTATACCTCCTTTGTTCCTTCTGTTTCAAAGAAACTTCTGCAACATCCAGAACTAAGTAACAGCCAGCTTTTAGCTGATTTCCTATCCCCTAATGGAGGAGAGACTCAGTTTCTTGATAAAATGTTGCCTGATGTGAATCTTGGTATGTAATATGCTACTTGTTTGTACTGACAATTGGTAATGCTGTGGATGCTGTGATTGAATTCTGTGATTCTGTGATTGACAGTAATGAATAGATAACTCTTGTTGATGTACTAAATAAGAGTTCTGCTCCTTCACAGCCCCTAAAATTATAGCTCAGCAAGGAAGATTGGCTGATACTTTTTCCTTGAAGAAAAAAGACATTTTGAAATTTTGGAAAAAAAGTGTTTAAGTGACTTTTGAATTTTTATGTCAGAAAGCAAGATGATAAGATTTCTCTTAATAAATTGCATAGTTCATGAAAATTAACGGTGTTGTCACAAGTTAAATCTGCGCATGTCTGTCATTGTTTGCAGATGAGATGGCATAAGCATTACAAAACTACCTTTGGATTTTAATTGATTAAACTAATTTTATTCTGAAAACTATAATATTTGATATTTCTAGTATTAGCTGGTGTTAAGATCTTTTCTAAACCGAGCTACTTAACAGAATTTGAGGCAGCAGTGTGTGGGATACAGGCAGGTCAAGTGGAAATGGAGAAGTTCTAATGTCTAGTGAGAGTAGTTCATAAGAAATCAAAAAAGTTGACTCTAGTGTGACTTGGCTGCAATGTGGCTGTCTCAGAATAGTGGGCTTGAGCTGGGCAGGTCAGCCTCATGGCCATTCTGTCTTCATATCTTCTGCCACTTGTGGCTGGGGTCCTAGAGAGCCATGTTTGAGCAGTGTTGTCCTCCTGGGGCAGCCCTTCTCTTAGTCTGCTTCATGAGTTGTTGAATGAGATTTCTGTTCTCAGCCTCTAGTCAAAAGGTTTTGTTTTTGTTTCAGGTCTCCCTTCTAGATCCAACTGTACATCCTTATAAAAGCTTATAATTATGGTGTTTGCTGTAATACGTTTCCTGTCTGAAACTGTGCTTCACTTCCATAAAGAGCATTATAACAAGTCTTAGCATTTTGGTAGGGCTTTTTGTGAGGATGAGAGTTTTTATTATTATCGTTTGATCATTGCACATACTTTCCAATGTGAATTCCAAATTTAATGACATGTAGATAAGAAAAATATTGTAACTGTAGTGCTTAAAATAAAACTAGTCCTAGACACTTTCATTTAAAGTTACTGTGCCACATCCTGATAGCCATATCAGGACACAAGAGCTGATTGTTAAGGCCACACGTGTAACCTGTCCAGTTTAGAAAATTCAGGGTTTTTGAGGCTGGCTCCCCCCAGAATCTCTCCAAATTTGCTGATTTTTCCACAGAAAGGAGAATCTGAGTTACCTTGATTTCTTCTGTGATAAATATTTATGATTATATTACTAACTTGAATACAGGGAATTTTGCCTGTACTGGTGTTTTGGAAGTACTGTTGCTACAGTGCTAGAGGTAGTTATGGTTAAAATCTTGAAGAGTTTAAAGGTAGATCTACAGTACTTTATTGTGTGTTTTTAAAAAGTATTCAGAAAATAATTGTATATTTTTAAATATCTTTTCTTGAAGAGTAGTGACCGCTAGGTTACAAGCTGCTTATGTACAAGACTACTTGCATAGGGTTTTGTGCCAAATCAAAAAAAAATTATTTTTTTAATTACTGTGTTTTTAAATGACTACTAGGCAATGGCAATGACCACATAAAATCTAGCAGAGCATAATGTCTTTCAAATCAGACAGTGATAACAGAAAATGTTGTTTGTTTGTTTCTAATTGTAGGTAAAATCATAAAATCTGTTCCAGGAAAGCTGATGAAAGAGGTAAGTCTTTCAGATTGCCAGTATCTTAACTTCATTAGCTAATTTTATGAGATTACTAAGTTACAGGCTAATAAAAAACTTTGTTTGAAAATTCTTTTTTTTTGTTTTTGTTTTCACTTTCCTATAATTGTGCAAGTGACAGGTCACTCATATCTTTTTTCAGAAAGGTCAACATTTGGAGCCATTCATCATGAATTTTTTCAACTCCTGTGAATCTCCCAAGCCTAAACCAAGCAGGCCCGAACTTACCATTTTGAGCCCCACCTCTGAAAATAACAAGAAGGTACAGTAAGTCATGTTCCTTTCCCATTGTACAGAAGTGGGGAAAACTGACCATACATTTTCTCTCATTCTAGGGAGCTGTCTTAGAAATCATTAGCTAAAATTATTTCAGAGGAAGCCAAGCTGGAAAATGCTGTCTAGGAATGCAGACACTGAGAGTGTTCAGTCCAAAGGCCAGACCAAAGGTAGACTGGAGTAACACACTTTCCCACTCCCAGATATGTGTGGCATAGACTTGAGCTGTTCAGTTCTGCACTTTTGTGAGACATGACCTCTTTGTGCAGATGTGTAGCCTTCCAGTTCCTGAGGGAAGCCTACAAGAAAGATGGAGCAGGACTTTTACAAGAGTGTTTAGTGACAGGTTGAAGGGAAATGGAACTGAGAGGAGGTTTAGATTAGATATTAGATCAGGAAAAAATGTGTAACTGGGAGGGTGGTGAAGTGCTGGAACAGGTTGCTCAAGAGATTGTGGATTCCTCATTCCTGGAAGTGTTTAATGCCAGATTGGATGGTGTTCTGAGCAGTGTGGTCTAGTGAAAGGTGTCCCTGCCCATGGCAGAGGGTTGATCTAGATGATCTTTGAGGTCCTTGCCAAGCCAGTCCATTCTGTGATTCTGTGCAGTATCTGCTGTGCAGTAGCAAGGCAGCTCAGTTCTGGTGAAGGAGGTGAATGCCAAATGTCTGTAGCAGGACTGTGAGCTGCCTGTATGGAGTCAGTGTGGAGATCTGGCAGACAGCCAAAGAGATGAAAGGTTAGCGCTTCCTAAGTGCCCCTCTGTGAGAAAAGCATTACCACATAGCAAGAGAGTTCTTAAAATTTTTGGTAAATGGTAATCACTTTCCAGCTAATGCTTATATTGCCACTTTCATTGTTCTCATGTCTTTTCTGATGCAGATCTGTTTATTTCAGTTTCAACATGTTGGACTGTGCTGAGATTACGATGTGCATTCCCCAGTGCTTGTGCTGCCATCAGTGGGGTACATGCAGGCTCTCTCTTCCTCAGCAGGCTGAATAAGAAATGCCTGAGGGTTTGTCTGGGCAGGCTCAGTCAGAAATGTGCCTAATGCTCTGACAGATCTTCCCCATGCTCCTTCCTTTTGAATTTTCCTGGGATGTGTGATTGTTTGTGTGTTTTAAATATTCATGGGAAGACTTCCAGTTAAAAATGCATGATGAGTGTGGGTAGTCAACCCCAGTATAACCAGGAGCAATTGGATTTCATTCTATATCAGATCCACTAGAATAAGAGTTACCAACCTGCCTGGTTAAAAAAACCAAGTGAACAAAAACTCTGCTTCCCCCTCCTAGGGGCACTGGCAGGATTTCTGGCTATGTTACTCTTCTGAAGGTCTGTAAGCAGCTTGATCGTCTTCTGAACATACTTTTGTCAAACTTGCCATAATAGGTCAGGACTTCTCAGCTGATGCAGACTTTGCAAAATGTGCCAATGAAGGCACTGTTCTGCTGGCTTGTGTTGGCCTGCCAACAGCAATAAAAGCTGTTTTTGGAACGCCAGCGGTATAATACATGTTTTGGAGTAGCTACTTGGAGGAAGACGTTGTCACTTACACTGACTGCTATGATTCAGACACTGCATGCAATCTTCCTTCTTACCATTTTGGTATAATCCTCTGTACTTTTAAAATGAGCAGGAAGAGCAAGAGAGAGGTTTATGCCTCTGGCTGTAGATACTGTTAATAGCCATGGTATTGTTTCTGTACAGTTCACTCCTGTGCTGGAATGTATGAGTGTTTGTTTGCATATGCACTCACCATTGATTAAGTTGTTGTTTTTTTTAAACACTTTAAATGAGCATTCATGCTTCCTTTGCTTTCTTTTCTCAATAAGGTATTATAGCCTATTTGTATTATGATAGTACAAGGGATTACTTTGGTCTTTTTCTTAATACAGGCCTTTTATCTTTCACGGACTTCAAGAGCTTGACTCCCATTATTAATCAATACTAATTCATGGAATTTCCTCATTGTAAGCCTTTTAAGAATATTTCATGGTTATAATTATAATTACTGTTTAATCCTAAAGATACAAATGATGATAGCATTGAGTTTGTGGTGTTAGTCTCAAATATTAACATGCACAGAAACATCTAAAGCAAAATCCAGTGCCTACCTGAATTGTGAGTATAATCTCAACTTCTGTGCTGGATAACCAATTTTGTGTTTTTTCACTTGAATTTCTTGTGAGCCAAGATACTAAAAAGTGTAAACGTGGAAGTAGAGGTCTAATGCCACTTTGTATCATGGCTGCTGTAGTGCATTGCAGATTGCATTCTGATATGCTTTCAAAGTGTGCCTCTGATCAAGAAACCATTACTGTTTAAGGTGCAACACACATTATCTGTGCATGGAGGTACAGCCAGCATTCAGAAAGTACTTCTTCTGGTTTGGGGTGAAAGTGGAAATAGCACTTGAAAGTCAAAAATCTTTGCCCTAAGCTAGCTTGCATGTTTGATTTTTTTAATAGTTTACCTACCAGATTGCTGTTGATGATTTAGTTTGGCCTCCACACACTGTTCTGAGCCTATGTCTACATTACACAATGGGCTGCTTTGAGTTGGCTCAGTATGTATCAACTTTGTCATGTCATGAGGTGTATCTAAAAAATAAAGGAGGCTCTTGTTTAAGTTACAATACTACAGCTAAGGTTTTCCTGCTGTCTTGTTTCAGTATTAAGGAGAATGTAGACTTCAGTTTATACAGTTTTTTAAACAACCTACCAGGGATGCATCCATAAAGTAGGTGTGGATAGTTATGTGTTCTTTTTAGGTTTGTTACATTCCTGGATACCAGTCATCCACCAGTGCATTAGCCATATTTGCCCTTCTGTGTAATTTATGTAATAAGTTGGTGTTGTTCAATTTGAGGGAATCTTGTGAAGGTAATACCAGCAGCTCAGCACTTAACAAAAGAGAGGGCCTGAAGGAGTACAGGTCAAAAACCTGACTCTTGCCAGATGTCCTGATGTAATTTTTCCTAAGAGTGCAAAGCATTCTGTTTAGAGACTTGCGTGATTCAGAGATTGTTGGGATTTGCATGTTTTGGCTTTATTTATTTTGGGGAGAATTGCAGTACAGAAAGTGAACCACATATAAGCAAATTACTTCCTGTTCCTTGGAACTAATGTTATTTTGGGAGTGGTAAAAAAATCCTCTGTGAGTAGCAATCATCTCAGCCTAGACAATTCTATGATTATGTTGCGTTTGCTTCTAGTTCTAGGATTTTTTTTAGAACCCTGGCATAAACTTTTGAACTTTCTTCTCATAATACAGAGTATTTTGTATAAATACTATTTTATATCTAGATTAACTGTTTTGGGGGTAAGTTAATTTAAAATAAACTGTTAGTGGGGATTGCTAGGCATTAAACATGGAAAGCATCAGGATTTAGAGACTTTTTCTTTTCCCTCTGCTGAGATTCACAGACCTGGGGGCAGGGGAGGCAAGGACTACTACCTAGGTGGCTTGGGACCCCTTTTGGTGTAGAGGGAAGAGCCTCTTGGAGTTTTGCAAGAATTAGACTATCTTTTCAGAAAGAACCAAAGGCAAGGAAATAGAAGGGGATCAGGGAGGAAGGTGATGACACAGGAGAATAGAAGTCTAAAGGAATATAATTGAGAAATGAGATCAGTGGAAAGAAACACAAATGTTAGTTCATGAAGATTTTACCATAAATAATTAAGCTGGCGGGGAAAAAGGTATTTCTCTATGTAAAAAAACTTGTATATTTTGTCTAGAAACCATTGTATTTACTTCAAAGTGAAAACCAACTGGAACTTTTGGAACAAAGGAATATTTCAATGTTATGGGCTTCTCTTGTGATTTAAGGCAAAGAAACTGTTTCCTTTAGCCCTTCTTTTCAGAACAGGATGCATCAATGAAATCAGAACCTGTGATAAAAGTCTAGATGCATACAATCATACAATTGTTGAGATTGGAAGAAGGTAGTGGGAGCAGAAAGACTCATGAATTAATGTCTCAGTGCTGATTTATTCTGAAGCTAGGTATTTTGGTTGTTGTCTATCTTGGCAACATGTGATGTGTTCTTTATTGGAAAGTGAAGGATTTGAAAAAACAAAACCAGAAACAATGAAACAAATCAACACCCCTGATCAGTTCTTTGAAAGCTCTGCAAAGAAGCTTCTTCTATAAAAAGAAACCAACTCAAAGAACTGGTGGCTATCTTTTTCCCTTTGATTGCAGTAATTTCAGTCTCACATTTCTGTTTTTAGCTTTTTAATGATTTATTCAAGAATAATGCAAACCGGTCTGAGAATGCAGAAAGACGACAAAATCAGAACTACTTCATGGAAATGATGACTGTAGAAGGAGTCTATGACTACTTAATGTATATTGGTAAGAAGTGATTTCTCTTAACTATTCATATACTTCATGACAAGTATGAAGTTCACAGTCTCTGGTAAGAAATGAAATTCTATTGTAGCTGTCATACATAACTCAATACTTTCAATCTAATATACAACTTAGTAACATGGTCATTCCTTAGAAGACTTTATTGTGGTGCTAAAATGTAATTTATCGTTCATCATTGCTTAGTTGCTTTGTTATGTCTCCATCTTTCTGCATCTCAGTAGTATGAGTTTACAAGAGTAGGTGCCATACCTTTTCTCAGGTCTACCTAGGCTGCTGGTAGACTCTGGGAATTAGAATTGTTAAATTAATAGAAATAGCTAAAGGAAGTATTTGATAAGCACTGTGGGAGAATACTGATATTTTCAGTGCTGCACTAACAAAACTGAAATATTTTTTTCTTGCTTGCAATCTTTTTTTTTTTTTTTAATCTTTTCATTTGAAGAAAATATTCTTTTATCATGCATATTAGGAGACCCTTATGTATGTTACTACTCACAAATGTTGCTGTGACTTTGCAGGTAGGGTAGTTTTCCACATTCCTGACTGGCTGCATCATCTCTTGATGGGAGGAAGAATTCTCTTCAAAAATACATTGGAACTATACACAGACTATTACTTGCATAACAAGTTAGAACAGCTATTTGAGGAGCACCGGTTGGTTTCCCTGATAACACTGCTGAGAGGTCAGTAATAGTTACATCTTTGATGAAAAAATACTGCTTTAGTCTGGTGTTTGATGCTTCAGTGATGTTTCTGAGCGCTAAACTTTGCAACGCTGACCAGCACTGGTGGAGTATTAAAAATCAAATGGGCCTGGACTAACTTCAGAGCTTGTTGTGGAAAGATGTTGAGTCACCTATGTTGTCTGTCAGTGTTGATTACAGAGAAAAAGTATGATGAACAGTAATATGCACGGGTGTGCAAAAAACAAGAGGAACAGAATAAAGGTGGTTTAGTGTATCAATGCAAATGTTTCATGAAGTCATCAAGTTACTTCACTTGTGTGCTACATCAGTCTTCTATTGTTAATTTTTTGGTTCTCTTAGTTGTGGTCAGCTCTTGAGAGGGCTTGAGTGTTCCTGATCTTCAAATAAGGGAGAGCGACTAAAAATTTTTTTAAATTACCTCATAACTGTAGAGTATTACTGAAATCTGATCCAAACAATGCATCTGGCCAACACTCTGGAGTCAAGACAGCTCTGTCCTTACCAAACCAAAAATGAAGCTTGTGAAAGGCAAAAAAGAGTGCAGTAAGACTTTCAGAGCCTAAAACCAAAACTGAGCACCTGTTATTTCAGATGAACAGCAATTCTTGCTTTCTCATTCATAGGTGAATTTAAAGTTTTTGACAGTTCCAGACAGTTTTTTAGCACAAGGTGTAAATACTGCTTAGAGTTTTGAAAACATGAGGAAAATTGTGAGTAAGGAGGTCATATCTAACCTAAAGTAGACATGATCCAAACTTAAAGGAGAATGCTTTAAACTGTGAAAAGAAGAGAAACAAATTGTGAAAAGATGATTGTCCTTCAAACAGGGTGGGTATTCTGGATTTGATTGGGCTAATGTAAGCAAAAAGTATGATCTGACAAGACAAGAATTCCCCTCTAATCAACACAATACAGAGAAGTTCAGTTTTGAAGCCACAATCCAAAATACATTTCTATGTCAGTGATGTGTAGCTGCCTAAAGAAACATTTTTTTTCAACATGTCTTCACTGCAGATGCTGTGTTCTGTGAGAACACTGAGCCTCGTTCTCTCCAGGATAAACAGAAACGAGCAAAGCAGACTTTTGAAGAAATGATGAGATACATTCCAGGTTCTGTATTCCATGACTACCTGTATGAATGTGGTTAATTGGTCAAGGAGATATTTAACCCAAATATAGTCACACTGTCTTTCCAAATCAAATAATACTTGGGCTGCTGAGATTTGAGTTGACTGGAACACCAGGTGTAACTTCCCAGCTGTTCAGTTTTGTCATTTAAGTGTTGCTGACTAAGGTTGTAACATAGTGATTAATAAAGCCATGGTGATGGAAATCAAGAGCTTTACACATGTACTTAATACCATAATTTTTCATCTTTTGAATGTTCCTATGGTTTGTATTTTATCCAGATGATAACTGTGTTAAAAAAGGCACATCATTAAGCTGGAAGGTACATCTGAGCTCTTCTTGCACTGTATAAACTAGGGGAGAGGGGCCCATTTAATTGAAAGTAATTTTAAAAAATCAGCTTGTGGCTTATTAAACACTGCTGTGTTATTGTTTGTTAGAACAAAACATTGATATTATGAAAAGTGTAGTAATTACTAAGGTGTGGAGCCCTGAAGGAAAGGGAAGAAAAAAGGATGAACACAAAAGTGTGGGGTTTTTTTTCCATTTACCATTTGAGACAGAAAAAAATTGAACTCTTTCTTTAATTTAAACAGTTCTTTTCTTCTTAATTACTGGAGTTCTATAACTACATCATCAAGCTGCTTTGCAGTGCTTCCTCATTACTTATGTATTTGTTTTTGGAATTTGGTCTAGATTTGATAGGCAAGTGCATTGGGGAAGAGGCTAAATATGAAGGCATCAGGCTTCTGTTTGATGGACTGCAGCAACCAGTGCTCAACAAACAGGTAACTCATAAGGTGTTACAAACTCGTGTCTGGCATAGGATTTCGTGAAGTGAATGGTTGATACAGCAGAGAGCTGTATAACAGAAGTGGGCTGTTACTCAGAATTAAGAATAAAAAGCAGTAGTTTTGCTGTGGAATGTCCTTAATTTTCTGTATTTTCTTTTAGTTAACTTATGTTCTCCTGGACATTGGGATTCAAGAACTCTTTCCAGAGCTGAGTAAGGTATGTGCTAACTCCATTTGAGAACTGCAGAGTTCTTCAAGCTGCTACTGAGTCCGGTCACTGCTGCATTTTTGCTGTTGTTCTCTATTACTAATGTTAATGCTAAATTTGGGGGAAAATACATGTTTTTCCAATATGTTCAAATAATTGAAATGTAGCTTACTTACATTTTGGCTAATTAGCTCTTTCAGAATCAGCTCAGGCCCATTTGTTTAGCATGCAGCAAGTCTGAGTTGCCTTTCAGGAAACTTGGACAGATCAACAGCAGTTAGGATCTCTGTGCCTTTCTCTTTGATTGATTTGTCTCCACTCTATTTTATGCATTTCTCAATTCAGGAAGGGAATTCTGCATACAAAGCTCAGGTCAAGCTGCAGCATTTTTCTTGAGAATATCTGGCAGGAGGATTTCTTATTTCTAGTTGGGTCACTGCAATGTTAACTTTAGCTATCTAGATAAAGGAGAAAGAATTTGAACAACAGAAATTGCTATATAAGTGCATGTTATTAGGTTTGGGTTCTGGCTGATATTTGTACTTATGTATATAAAACCTTGACAGATTTTTGCATAGTAATTTTACAGTTTGGTCTTCATGGCAAGCAGGAGATACTTACTAGTTAGCCTGTAAAAAAAAAAAAACACCTGAAACAAATTTAAAAAACCCCTCACTAACAATAAATGTTCGTTCCATGAACCCTGTGCCTGAGAAATGCCAGGGTGCCAGCAGTGATTTGTTTTGCATGACAAACAGAAACAAATGCAAGATATTGGAACAAGCCAGGACACTTCCATTGTTTTCAGTGAAATGAGGCTGGCTCAGCAAGTCTGACCTACTTTATGCTTCAGCTTTGTAGCTGCCCTCCTCAAGCTAGTGCTCAGACAGCTAAAAACAGGCAAAAAAAGATCCAGCTGACCAAAGGAACAAGGAAGTAGCCTGGGAACTTGAGTGCAGAAAAAAAGACCTGACTTAGCCCTGCTGTTTTACTCCGCTGAACTGGTTTTGTATCTCAGCAGCTAATTATATATATGTATTGGAACACTGGCCTTTCTTCAGCTGAGTATTTAAATGCCACTCATTTTTTTTCCAGTCTTTAAAGCACCAGTCAGGCCCAAAGGGTGGTGATCAATAGAATGAAGTCTAGTTGGAGGCAGGCCAGTAACAAGGTCGTTATCCAAGGGGTCAGTTGTGGCTCCAGTCCCGTTTAACATCTTCAATAATGATCTGGATGGTGAGACAGAGTGCAAAGCGTGATGACACAAAACTTGGAGGAGTGGCTGATGCACCAGAGGGCCATGCTACCTTCCGAAGGGACCTAACCAGGCTGAAGAAATTGACTGGCAGGAACCTCATGAACTTCAAGAAAGTGAAGTGCAAAATCCTGTTCCTGGGGAAAAACAACCCCAGGTGCCAGGGCGGGCTGGGGGCCAGCCATCTGGAAAGACACAAAGCTAAACAAAAGGCTGATGGTATCCTGGGCTGCAGTAGGAGCAGTGTTGCCAGCAGGTCGAGGGAGGTGATGCTGCCCCTCTGCTCAGCAGTGGTGGGGCCATGCCTGGAGTGCTGTGTCCAGGTCTAGCCTCCCCAGTACAAGATAGGCATGGACATACTGGAATTAATCTGGTGGGGAGCCCATGAGGATGATGAGGGAACTGGAGCATATCTCCTGTGAGAAGAGGCTACAGAGCAGGGACTGTTCAGCCTGGAGAAGAGAAAGCTCAGAGGATGTATGTAGGTACCTGTAGGGGTGGTACAAAGAGGACAGAACCGGTAGAGCCCACTAACAGGACCAGTGGAAAAGGCACAAACTGAAATACTAGAGGTTCTCTCTGAACATCAGAAAACACTTATTTACTGTGAGGGTGACCAGGCACTCTAACAGATTGCCCAGAGGTGCTGCGGAATGCTCATCCTTGGAGATACTTAAAAGCTGTCTGGACATGGTCCTGAGCATCTCTAGGTGGCTTGAGATCTAGACCAAGTGACCTCCAGAGGCACCTTCCAACCCCAACCATGCTGGTTTTTCATAAGTGTGTATGGTTAATGGCGAAAAATATTTTTTCTTCAAAAACAAATCAAGGGAAGATTATTCAAGATAAATCAAGATCATGTTTACTACTTCTTAATCTATTCTTCTTTTCCTATGTAACTGTGACACTGCCTGGCTGCTCTGCAGTGTTTCATAACCACCTGCTGAGGAGGGACCTCTAGTGCCACCTTCGCTTCTGGTGAAATGGCATAGGTGAGGGGTGGGCTTCTCCTGCCCTCTGTGGCTGAAGCTGGTGGAGACAGAGCAAGGGAAGCTCTGGCCCAGATTTCAGTTGGGGAAAGGAAGAAAAATACTTCAACTGGAGCTTGAGCTATTTCCTTATTTCAGATATACTGAGAGCAATACGGAACAAAGTGCTGCATCTGTGATGTTTGGCAGTGGGACCTAGTTGTCAGTGTACCAGGACCAAGAGGGGAAATGCAGGGTGGAAAGGGTATGGGTGGAGGGATGGCAGTGGTTTTCATCCAGAGCCCTAAAAACATTTCCCCAAAATCACTGCAAACACTTGGCACTGTGAAGCCACTTGGAAAGAGAATTGTTTCTTCCTCACAACTGCAGTGGGGAAGTTTAAAAGTAATGACTGGTTCTTACTTAGCTATCCATTGTACTGGGGGGAATCAATCCAATGCTTGTTCTCTCTGTTCAGGACAGACTGGTCCTTTTTGAGTTGCTTCATACCAAAATGTTTTTGTAGTTACAGTGAAGAATGGAAAAATGTTTCCAGCCAGTCAGCTTTTAAAGGGGAAACTGAGCATCCCAGAAGCTTTGTATTGAGCATTGCTCCTTTGGCAGGGAAAACAGTGATGGGAGAAATGGGACGATTTTCCTTAGTGGGTATGTCAGTCTGCTTCCCACTCTGGAGATTGGTATCTTGAAGGTATTTCCTGCCGCACGTACCAGTGCGGATACGCTGGATCGCTTGATGTGTGCTGTGTTTGATAGCAGCACATGTAAGTGAGCAAGCTCTGAGAGCTGAAAAACTCCTCTGAGATAGTGTACAGCCAGTCCCTTGGGAGTCTGTCAGACAGGATACAAGGAAAGGGGACAGCTGAAAGGGAAAAAGCGTTCCAAGCAGAGTAAGGAAAGAAACCCAATTGAAAAAATATCTCTCCTGTACTATTTCCAGAGCAGAAAATTGCTGTGTTAAGAAAACTGTATTTAGCAGTTAGAAATGGGGGAGGTGAGAACTTCTAGAGAAAGACAAAAACGCCTATTTTGAGAAATAGTGTTAAAACCCAGTAGCCTTCCGTTCTCTTAACTCTGGTTTCAAGTGGATGTTTTCAGATAACATTAATCATTGCAGCTCAGTTCAGTCATTTCATGTAAATACACATTAATAAGTAAATTTCCCCCCTTTCCTGTTTAACAGGGTCCAAAGGAAGCAAGCTCTGTGTCAAGTTGGATGTGAGTGGACACCCAGTAGGATCTGCTGTGCACTCTTTTAATGGACATGTGACATTTTAACATTGCTTTGTATATTTTGTTGTAAATAACATAAAATTTAAGTTCAAAAAATACCTTTATGCAATAAAGACATTAAAATTTAATACCAATTGCAAGTAAATAAAATATCTGTACTTTTTATTTAAAATTTGTTTTGGCTGTTACCAGTAAAAGTCTAATTAATTTCACCAAAATCTCTCAGTGTGTGAAACTACAGGATGACATCAAAAAAGACAGCTGGGCGATCAGCCAACTTATGCTTTGCTAAAAGAGCAATTACTGGGTGTCTTCCTGAAAGGATGTGTAGAAAAATTGTTCTGAAGAAGTTGTAGATGCTCCCATTAAGTTATTTTAAAATGTCTTAACAAATCCTTATTTTTTTTTTTTACAACAGAAGTATATGATTGAATCTATTGCATACAAATAATTAATCTCAGAACTGTCTTTAGCCTTCATCTTTGAGCATGGAAAATCATATTTGTAATTTAGTCTTTTTAATACCTGACCTTCAAATCTAAAGCCCTCTTAAGATAATAACGGATGTGAAAAGTGGTTTTGACTTTTAACTTAGCTTTTATTTTTCTGCAGTTTCTTATCTGGCTTTAGTGGGTTTTTTCTGACATCCTCTTTACAGGCTGAGAAAAGAGGATGTGAATCTGTTCACAGCATTTTATAAAAATTCATTCATATAAAAATGTGTGGAAGGTTTTTCTCTGTAAATCTTAATTTCTTGGCCCAGACTTTATAAAAGAGATTTTGAAAAGGACTTTTATGTGTAGATTTATAACAAGTCTTACTCGCAGAACAATACAGAGATACTTTAATAGGCATTCCTTAATTTTTCTTTTCAAACAACCATTTTCTCCTTTTTTACAAACAAACCAACCTAATGCAGCATTGGTGTTCTTTGTCAGTATAATTTATCTATATTACTGTTGCAAACCTTTCCCTTCTGTTTCCCTTCTGTCAAAGGAAGGTAAAAGTGTTATTTCTCTCCTTTCTGGCTCTGCCAAAGCAGTTGTTGCAACTCTCAGAATTGGTGTGCAGGTACATCTCTGTCCATCAGTGCCCTCTCTATTACTGGTTTGATGTTGATGGGGGAAGACCATTCTGTAAATTAACAATTTAGGGAGTAGTAGTGACAAATCATCAATGCCAGGGCATAACTCGTAGTGTGTTGAGGTCAGTTGTCATTTGTCTCCCTGTTGTACACCCCTTACCTAATGCAGCTGTGTAGTCCAGAGCCTTTCAGGCACAGCCTTTGAATGGATGTGGAAATGAATGGGGCCTTTAAATTTCAGCATACTGAATGTTAATCCTAATGCACCTTCTCCTTGAAATCTACAGGTGCGATGAATGGAAGAGGCAAGTAGCTTCAGCGTTGAAGAAGAGTGTAGTGAACTTTCCAGGGAAACATAGCAGGTTTATTCAAAACACAGTCAGTTTAAAACAGCATTAAGCAACCCAAACATGTTGATGTCAAAATTCCCAGTAATCTTAGAAAAAATAATAATTGTTTTGCCCTCATTCATAAGCAATCATTTCTTGATAAAGCATCAGCAATGTACATTTAGCATGTAATCTGATTTCATACTCTGATTTAGCCTCTTACAACTAATTTTTTAAACACAGCCTTCCCATAGAAGAGGTATAATTACAGTTATCATAAAGGCAGGATATGTTGTAAAAAGCCCTGTTACCTGACTACTTCCAAAGGATGCCAAAAGTGCTGCAGGAGTCAATGTCATTCTTGGAATGTTGCTAATACAGAGTAACAGGCAGCAGTCCTGTGCTTTGTTCTTTGGAAGAGGTATAAAATTGAACATATTTCCATGAAATACAGTCACAGATTGTGTTCTCACTCTTGATACAGTCCCCTAAATGGTCATATTTAAGAGTGAAGAATACTCAATTTGTTAAAATTGATCAAAATCAAGTCAAGCTTTCATTGTATCCTTTATTAATGGAAAATATAAGTGTGATGTTTCTTTTTCAAAAGTAAAACAATTTTTTTTATCTGCCTATTAAATAGACCTCATAGTTTTAATGGGACCGAGTTTAATCCAGCTGCTTCAGGCATTCATGTAGGTATGATAAATATGACTGGAAGCAAACTAGAAATATTAGATTGAATACCTTAACCCTGAGTGGAGATCAAAGAAAGGAATATACATCTATAATAAATCAATTTCTGGAAGCTTGTTTCATCTGGAGTCATGTTCTTAACTCACTGTCTAAAGCAGCTATAAGAATTTGACAATTTATAATACCCTATTTCAGTCTGTCCCTGTTTTATGATTGAGCAGTAAGTATTCACTGGGACTTTGCTTTTGAGACCTCAATTTCAGGTACCTGCTGATTCTGACCCAGAGAAGTCATGGATTCTGCCCCCTTGCCCTGCACACAGTGCTGCAGTGGCAGCACCAGGTTAAAGGGCGTGCAGGGGCTGCTCACTGCTAACATGCAGCAACCTCACTGCTCATTCATTGTAAGGTGTGACAGAAGAGAACAGGTCTCTTACAGCTTCGTCAGTATCACTTCTCCTGTATTCCTCCAAACAAAAAAATCAAGTGTGCAAGAATGTTACTGTGAACAATACAGAGATCAGGGTGAGACTTGCTTCAGTAAGACTTCCAGAAGAAAATTTTATTCGACCTTCAACTGCTGGATAAACTCTCTTCATTCTCCGGAGGTAGTGGGAAACAACCTCTATGTCAGATTCACCTACAGAAACAAACAAAAAAGTGTTCTCTGCATCTGCCAACCTCTTAACCAAAATGTAAGAACTTGCCTAAATTCCAGTTTCAGCTCAGGAATCAAATTTTTTTCTATAGTTTGCCATTCTGAATCAGCACACATAATCGGTGGTGGTTTGTAGCCAGAATTTTTGGTAGAAAAAATTTTATTTGTTTGTATTTTACAAACAAACAAGTTACTTTTGTTTTGTCTGGCTTTTTTTGTTTTGAATTTGTTACAATGGTATTTTCCAGTCAGGTAGATTAAGATAGTCTCCCACCTGGTTTAGGGTGTACGGCTGTACACTTGGCAAAGCTATCGCTTATACTTTTTCAAATTTACTTCTCTAAGGAGAAGTTTCTAGTCTGGGCACTGCTTGTGTGCACACAAGGTATTACATGGGTTTTCTACAGTGGGAGACCCTTTTCAGTCACTGCTGCCAACCATGCAATGAGTCCCTTCTGATCCAAGCTCTTACAAAGTGTAACCCTCCATCTTAAGAATAGTTACAGTTTTACTCTTCGTTGTACTGAAAGACTTTCCCAGAACCTTACAGGTTGTTCCCTTTCACTATTCCTAATGATTTTTCTCAGTCTCACAGGTAGGACTGATGTTTTAAATGAAGTTTCACTAAACTTCATTTAAAACACCAGTCCTACCTGTGAGAACCGATTTTAAATTTAAACACCTGTAGAAACAAAAAATTGGCTTTTAAGAAAGGTCCAAAAGGAAAACTTTTTGAGGTAAAAGCATGCTTTCACCATGCACAAGCAGAACGTGGAAAATTCAAGTTCTGCAAAAATGTAGATGGGCTCCTATAAGGTATTTTTTTAAAAATACAGCACTACACCCCTTTTTTGTTTTCAGAAATAATGGGTTTTAATTTTTTTTTCAAGTTTCCCTTCATCCTAAATGATTGATGATGTCAGTTGTATAAACACCGACTTTCTAACACTTTTCATGCAGCTTTAGAGGACCTTAAGCCAGTGTTATAAACACCTCTCTTGTGTGGTGTCTGTGGCACCCTGCCTTCTCCTGCCTGCAGAACTCCTGGGGTCCCTGGTTTTGGCTGGGCAGGCTCATTCCCTTAGAGTAGGATGGCATCTTTCATCTCACTCTATGTTGTTTGCCTGAGCTGCACGTCATTTAATAGTGGAGGTGATGATGCTGTCTTTCCAAATACTTCTATATAGTGTCAATTTTAAGGTCTATAGAAAATAGCACCTTTCTTTTTGATGCAATGTTCAGTAATGAGTACAAGTGCAAGGCAGTGTAAGAGGTACACTCCGTGTTCTTTGCTGCTTTTCTGGTTTACCACAACCTCAGAACTCTGAGCACTGCTGAATTGATAAAGATGTTTCTCTTTGAAACTTTTGTGGTTTTAACTGAAAAAGAATGGAGTTGCTGCCTACAACCAAATCTAGCAATCCAGAGCTGTCAGAGTAGAAGCAGATTTGATCATTGATTAAAAGCAAAAAGTCAGAGGTTTTTATTGTAGAGAGATCTTACAATTTTTGGGAATTGTTTGTCTGCTACCCTGCTTGTGCCCATACTTACCTGGACTGTATCCTCCTTACCTTTGCTGTATCCCAGATTTTTGTCTTTCAGCATACTGTAGCCATCTCCTCCAAATAACATATAGGATGGCAGAGTCACATTGTAGATTTCATCCATCTGGAGTGGGACATAGGCTGGGACTCGGCAGGCTGTGCAAAGCACTTCTAAGCTAACAACTCTGCTTCCTGGGGCTCTGGAGAGATCATAGACCACGTGGATGCCTACAAAAATGCATATTGGAATGCCACTTAGTGCAGTGCATGTTGAACACAGCATTCTCCCTCATCTTCAGCTTGCATTACTTTCTGTGACTGAGAGTTGTATCATTCTGAATTACACTGGTTAATGCCCTGTGCTCTTTGCATACCTACTCAACTTCTATGCAACATTCAAGAGAAATAAGAATTGCTGAAGCACTGTCCCATGTCTTTTACTTATCTGATGTCTGTTCTCATCACTGCTCCACAAAAGGAAATTACTAGTCATGGGATTGGAATATGGCAAGATAAAAATACCTTCCCTTATTTCTGTAGTCATATGCTTTCTCATTTCCCTGGCCTGCTGGCTGAAATGACTTTTTTTAAGGCCAGCCAGCCAGCCTAACTTGGTAGCTATTCTGGATAATAAGCACTGTCCTGAAAAAGAAAAGCCAGACCAGGGCTGTATGCTGCAGTGTCTCCTCACTGTAGTAGAAGCAACATTTCTCATTGTGAGCCTTCCTTGATCAAGGCCAGGGGAGAGCCAGGCCCCAGAACAGCACTGCCAAGAATCTGCAGATGAGGAAGCCACTAAAGGTCGTTCAAAGCACAGAGGCTCTTCCAATCCTGGCACTCTTCCTGCTCTGGATCTTCCATCCTGAACCCTTTCCAGAGCTACTGGTTTTCTTTTTCTGTGAAGAGGCAGCAAGCAGAGCTTGTTGCTGTTTTACCTTAGAGGTACCTAAGAACATGGGAACTCACTGGTGAAAGTGTGAGACACGGGTTGTGTCTGTGGCATGTGAGGAATCACATTTTCAGGTTACATAGGATGAGAGGCATGGAGGGAGAGAATGCATCAGCCCCTCCCCTTGAGGTTAAGGTCTTCTGCTAACTAAACAAAAAAGTCTGCAGTAAATCACAAAGAGAGACCAGGAATAAACATGACTATAGCCTAATACACATCTGGATAAACATAGACTGCTGCAATTAAAGATATGAGTAAATTTTTTGTCTACTGTTCATCCATAAAATATTTAGAAATTCACTGGAGCAAATCCATAGCCCAGTTGGACAAACCCTAACACTGTCATCAATCATTAGAGAATTGCACAACATTATTTTGATAAACTGAAATTCAGCACAGCTATCCAGTTTGGCATTTCAGGTAGGCTGCCAGTTAAGAACTAAAAACTGGAGTTTGTTGTAGCTATTTCTGTGTTACAGCTATACTAAATTATATTTTCCTCTAGTTAATTGCAGTGTTAAACTGATGCCATTATGGTTTCAGGAACTTGGGAACACTGTGCTGAAGGGAACAGTGATGGCCTGTGTGCTGCTGTGGCTCAATTAAACACAGGGGATAAACAGCATCTGCTGGCTGGCATGTGCGAGGCACAGCGCCAGCATGTATGGCCAGTTTGACATTCCATTCTTAAAAAAAGGCTTCCACATGTAAAAAAGACAACAGGAGGGATGGCTGTTTTGGAAAACTGAGAAGAGGAAAGAAGAAAATATACCTCCAACCTGCAGCAGCTCTCCACTTCCTTTTCCATATCTCCTCACACTGTGCTCAAAAGCTTCTTTCAGTGTGGAGCCTTTTAATGTCACCATATCAAAACGACCTCCAAATGGCAAAACAGACAGCAAATCTTCCATAGTAATTTTACCTGGGGGAAAGAGACTTTGTTCACTATTTTTTTTTTTTTGTGATGGTGTTTTTTTTTTTCTTCTTCTTTTTTCTGTGATTTACAGAATTATTTTAGAGTTGTTTACCATGGAGTTTTTGACAAGGGACATGGCAAATACAGTTTAAGAAAATGAGGGCTGGTAGGGGTGAGAATCACATATATTGTCCCAAAGAACCTGCATCTTTTATTGTCCAGCAGGTGTCAAGACCAAGTTTGATGTAACTGCATGTACTGCTGTTAGAACAGAGCTACTAAAAGACATGACAAACCAGCAGCCTAAGATGAAGAAACACAGCTATTTATACTATGTCAGGCACTTTTTCCAGTTGATTAAGATTTACTTACATAGTCTTATAGAAAGACTTAGTTAAACTGAGAAAGCAGTTTGTTTTCAGTTTGCATTTATGTGGTATCAGGAAAATAAAACTGAAAACCTTAGCATTCAGAAAAACCCAGAATTTACTTACTCTACAGCAGACTACAGAAGGCTCACAGTGACCATACCAGATGACCCTTTACAGCAGGAGACCTTTCTTTGTTCCAAGGCAGCAAGGAGAGAGGGAAATGATAAAAAGCATTGTGTACAAACAATGCTAGAGACTTCTGTCAATGTCAGCCTGAGTGCAGTTGTGCTCAAATGATGGACAGACACCATTTATGAAAGTTTGAAATCACTTCTAAACACTGTGAAAACCCCATCAAAACAAGCCCATACCTAAAAGTGTTCAGGCTGGCATAACTTGATTCCTTCTTTCAGATGAAGTTGTCATTCAGCTGGTAGTTTTACGTACCATTAGTGCTCTGCTCATCAATGGGTGACCGTATCCCACCTCCGTTCAGGATGCACATTGAAACGTGGTTCCACGTCTTTTTATCCGGACGCCTGACATTCTCATAAAGCTACCAAAGGAAAACATTTAAACAGATTTTATCTTCACTTATTATAGGCTCTGGAAATTTACACCAAGTACAATCTGAGATTGAAAAGAGACAGAAAGGTGGGTTGTTGTTGGGGTTTTTTTTTACATTATCTTCAGCCCCACTATAAAACACTTAGTTATTAAAAAACCTAAACAAGTATTTTGCTTTTTAAAATTCTTAACATGAAAAATATTTGCCTTTTACTGTAATGAACTCTTGGGCTCTGCCCTAGTCTGTGTGTCAATGGCATGGCCAAGGCAGACCAGCTGATCAGAGGAAAAGTGATTATTTATTTCAATGACTGTGATAAAGACAAATTATTTAAGCATATTTGGGGAACTGTGAAGTGAAGAAGACCTTATATACTGTTGTTCATTAAAATCTCATAGGGAAAGCATAAATTAATAATTTTGCAAGGAATTATGTTTTTTCAGCTTCTCTGTGGTTGGTTTTTAATATTTGGAATGGTCTTGGTTAACTAGAAAGATGTAGAACAGTGGAAGAACAGGAAACATTCATACTAGATCAGAATATCTACTCTGCACATCAATGTGTCCACCCACAGCAGTTCAGTGGAAGGCTCTGACAAAATCCAAGGACAGGATAATACTTGCTTGTGGCATCCTGTGTAGTAAAGAAAATGGAGACCAGATATTTACTCAGGTGCATAACGATGATAAGCCTTCAGTGTTAATCCTCAGAAACAACTGAGGGGAATGGGAAAAGGCTGAAATGACCTAAGATAATAGAAAGGATGGACTAATTTCTATACAGGAATGACTATGGTCATAACTCTTCAGTCTCACAGGGGCAAGTACAGGAAGAACTTGACAGAAGGCAATAAAATGAAGAAGGGTGTGTGGAGGTAGGAATTTGTGTCTTTTCTCATTTCAAGAATGATAAAAAACTTAGAAGATTCAGAGAGGGGTGATGAGGATGGTCAAAGACACAGAAAGGCTTCTGAATGTAGAATGATGATGTAGACTTGGACTGTCTGACCTGGTAAAGAGATAATGGAAGGAAAAATTCAAGAAGGCGATAAAATAATGAGTGGTGTGATGGTGAATGGGGAGCAAGTGTTCCAGAACAAGGACCACTTGACCTCCAGCAGTTGTGCAGGCAGTGGGGAGCAGCAGGCTACACACTGACAGGATCAAGGGCTCTGCAGGATGTGCAGGTCTCGGGTGGAACGCCCTGCCACCAGCTGCTGGGAAGGCTGGAGACTGGCAAAGGGCAGTGGAGCTGCTCTGCAGGAGCTTATCCCTCCCCTTCTCCCTCTCTCTCCTTGTTGCCATTTCCTGCCCTTCCTGCATGTTCCAGTTGAGCCAGTAAATATCAAGAGACCACTTCTGCCTTGGGGAATGCCTGAGCTGCAAACTGGTGGGAGACCTAGACAGATCTGAGTACAGCAACTCCATAGGCTTGTCCAGGACTATGCTCGTGCCCTACCATCCCCAGTCCGTCATTCTTGGAGACAAGACTTTGGGATAAATGATCCTGTCATCTGTTCCAGATGAGTCACGTCTCTGCTGCACTCCTGTGTGAAGTGTTTGTGACCTCTGACTTGCAGCTGTGTAAATGCTTTGTGCCCCCAGCTTAGTCATCAAAGTAATGCCCTGAGGCCAGATCCATGCTTAGGTTTGTAACTCACAATCAAAGGATTGCAACTTCCCAGCCCTGAGCAGAGACAGCTTGAAAGAGGAGCTCACACAGTGCTGTTATCAATTTCACAGTCTTTTCACATCTGAGTCCCTTTAAAGTCCTTCGTAAATTGCCATCTAGGCCTGTCAACATTTAATTCTGAGATTTTGGGCTACTGGTTGAGACGCATCACTGAACTAAATGTTTTGAACTAATGCTTTGTTTTGACCCAGCACAAACATTCAATCAGTCTTCTGCAATTCTCAATTTCTCCATTTGTCAGGACAACTCAAAATTTTAAAGCTCATGGAACAGGCAGGTCTATTTTTTACCTGTATACCTCTGACCACTTGTCAGCAGACAGGAAAGCAAGTATAGAACTGGTAAGGCAACACGTAGAGAAATCTGTGTGTCTACTGATGGCTGCAGGTGGTTGTCTAGAGACATTGATTGAACTAAAATAGATTTGACCCCCTTAAGAAAAAATATGTAGCAAAAAAATCTACAGACTTCTGAAAAATTACAAGGTTACTTTCTTTAAGCTTGAAAGGTGCCAAAGCATTTGTTCACATTTTTGCAAATAAAGATATTAAAAAGTCTAGCAGAAAAAAAATAGAAAGAAAGAAGCAAGATGCTGCAAATCTAGGAGAACTGTATGCAGAATTCTCAAACATTTATCTAATTTGAAAATTAGCCCATGAACTAAAGAATTATTTTAAGGACTACAACAAGAGCAATACCATGGACTAGATAAATAGCTTTCAGGACATATCTAAGTGAAAACTCATGATTATTAATTGTCTCTTTACTTTCCCATTATGGGAAAGTTAATTTTCTGGAAACAGTCACATTAGTGAATGTTTTCCCTGAAACACTTAAATAAAATGGTGCTGCTGCAGGGCAGTAAAACTGTCAGACTCAGGAGGTTTAAAAACTGGAAGTGACTTCTTGTAAAAAGACTTTTCTGAGTTATGTGACTGTTAAAGCCCAGTAGTCCCTGTCAGAACGCAGCAGGGGCTGGTGGTTCCTTCTGGGCTGGGGTGTTCTGTGCCCAGCTGGGTGCATGGCCTTTCCCACCCCCTCCTTGCTTCAGCAGGCACCTTTTGTGCTCTGCACAGTAACTTGACAGAAAATTGCCCAGATTTGTTTTCTGTGCCAGTGCACTGAAGTGACAGCAAACCCAGTGAGTAATAAGAGGACAGAGGGTGAGTGCTGTGAGCAGGGGACAGTAGCAGGAGAGGGGCAGGGGAAGCTGAATTCTCTTCCTTGCTGGGCTCTTAGATCAGACTGTCATGTTCCTTAAAAGTGCAGCCTCAAAACCACCTGTAAAAAAGCTGTTCTCTCTATGGGGCTATGCACAAAGAATAAACTGCTGCTTACTTTCTACAGCAGCATTCCCTATAGCCTCACTTCTGCCAGGTCTTTCTAGGAACACACTGGATGTTGCACTGTTGAAAAGCAGGCACAGAGCCCATGTGATGATAGGTTGGATCTGGATAGCTCTGGAGAACCCTTAGATGTAATTGCCAGCTATAGTGGTGAAAACATCTTACCACAGCATCACAAAGCAAATTTCCCATGTTACATTCTTGGAAACGGCATGCTTGGCTTGTACCATTCAGGTAAACACTAGTTTTTCCAATCTCTTCAGAATAATTCCCCAGGTTTTTTCTCCATCTTTCCACTTCTTGCATAATGTACTCATCTGTAAAGTAATATAAAAGTGTAAAATAAGCATCATACATATCTCATATTAATGACACTTCAGTGAATACAAACCTTAGGAAAAGAAAAAGGTGTTCATGATTCTAAAAGGTTACAATTTTCCTAAAAACTTCTCAAGCAACATGGCAATTCTATTCACTTCAAAAAAAGTATGTAAGGGGAGAAGGCGGGACAGGACAATCAAGGAAATAAGCCAGTCCTGTGCCACAGCAAGGTTACCTCACCTGTACTTTTGCCCAGTCCTGTTCTAAGCTCTGACTGATGGAGTTTCTAGTACCTACCTTGACAGGTGAGAGAATTTTTAAAATACAAGTGAGATTGGTCTTTGATTTTTTTTTTTTGCTGTTTATAATTTCCTCCCTTTAATATTTTGCTAAAAGGAAAAATAGTTCAAATATCAATGTCAAGGTATAAACCTTTTATAGAAATTAATTCTCTATGCACATCTGTCTCTCAGGTGAAAATTTAATTACTTCAGAAAAAAACCAAAGATACTTGTATATGCAGACAGATGTTACAACTATTTTATATCAGCTACTACTTTTAATCAATTTGCTCATACCTGTCAGCAAGAACATTTATAAAATTATACCACCAATGTATCTGAATTTTTAGTTTTATGGACTCCAGAGGCAGAATGTAAAGTTTCATTACATCACCTCACTACACTAATAGGTCACTGAGAATAACACAGAAAATATCTATGAACAAATAATTTTTAAAGGATTTGTTTTACAAATACTCAGCTAGAACCTAGAAAGTCTGATAAAAACTCAGATCTTCATACAGCAAACACTGGAGAAGAAACAGATTAGAAAACCAGCCCTGGGTAATTACAGAGCTGACAAAAAAGCAGTTAACAGAGCTCAGACAGAGTTACAACAAAAAGTGACAGACTCTCCTCCTCCCACTTCTTTAAATGTTTCAGAGTTAAAACCTGAACAGAGTTAGCACTACATACAAGAACTCATGGGTTTGTATATTATATTTGCACATTGGCAGAGTAGTTGGCAGGGTACTTCAAGTTTTTCCTGGAACATTTCCACTTTCCTATATCGCTCTAAACTGTTCTGAAGAAACCAGCCTCTGGCAAAACTGTAAATTAGTCCTCATAATCTTTTAAATCACAATTACAGGACTAGCTAAAACAAGTTCTACAAAGTGGCAAGGTATTGCATCACCTGAATTCTTACAAAAGGACTTTCAGGGATTTTAAATAGATAAAAAGACACTCTGAATGCATGCACATTCAACTGTGACACAGGCTGAACCCTACACAAAAGAGAGCAGCAAGCTCAGAAAGAAAGCTGAATTCTTATTCAGACATTTTATTTAACATGTATTTAAGCTGAATTGTAGCAGAGTGCTGCAGGCAAACTCAAATGCCTGGTCCACATACCTTCAGGAATACTGCTGTCCAGCAGAATGGGGTTTCCAACTGCTTCAACTACATTTCCTTTCTCGTCAAATGTAACATTTAAGTAACCAAGATATTTTCCATAAGCGTAAGCTTGTACAACTGGCACCTTCCTCCCATCATCTGAGTCAACCATGAATGGATAGGGGCCAGCTGGCAGTTCAGTAGAGGGTGGGGTGCCTGCACAGAACAAGCATCAAAAGTGGGTCTTCAGCTCATGTGACCTTCAAGGAGTTACCACTCCTTGTGGTAATGTCACAAGGAGTGACATTCCAAATGTTTCTCAGCCTTTAAAAACTCAGACAGGATAGAAATAGCCATGACTGTATTGGACAGCAAGCACAGCTTTGATTGTTCAGTTATCTCATATGAGAAAATGTTGTTTTCAGGACACGAGCTCAAATAATTACCACTGTGTTTAAGTTATGACAGCACACTCTGCCATGACATCACATCACAACAGCAACAAAGCAACTTTTCATTCCAATTATTGCAATCTAAATCCTCAGTAATGCAAACATATCAGCCACTGAATGAAAAGTTTATTGTTGAGCCTTCATACATTATTCTGCATCAGACAGAAAATAAGAATCTTAGTAAAACATACCCCAGACTTCTTGATCAGAAAAAGTCTAATGCATTTTTACTGTTGATAACCAGATAGAATACCTACAAACAGTTCTGTGAATTTGTACATAGAGCCAGCTGATTTTTTTTCACTATACCAAACAGCCTCCAAAATTTCAGACAGACTGCAAGCCCTCTGCAAAAACAAACTTCATTAGCATTAAAGTTGTGTGGTCATGGATTTAAAACTCCTATGAACCTGCAAGGTCTTAAAGGTGACTAGAGGTAGGACTTGGAAACAGATTAAGGCAAGGCACTGGCAGAAAAGAAGAGACAACTCAATTGGCATAGGCTACCACAGGATTTAGAAACCACACAGGGGCAGAAAGTGGCAAGGAAAACTGGAACTGTGCATCACAGCTCTTGCCTTAAGGGCACCAGCCTTCTCTGTGTCTCCTTCACCTTATCTCGGTAGTGACAACATTATCTGAGGGGTATCTCTCCCTGCTGTCATTCCTATCATTTTTTCTGTCCCACTGTCAGACCAAGGCTGGGTAGCTCCAAAAGCCATCACATCCTGTGTGACAGAGCTCCCTCGGAGCCTGCTCCTTACTCCTGTCCCAAAGGTGGTGGCATTTCCCATCCATGTGTTGGTGAACACTGGGCTGCTGGCAAGGCAGGGCCACGGGGGAGCAGGTGCAGAGGACCTGGATCCAGAGGAAAGCAGCCTCTTCACTTCCACTGCTCACAGGACAAATTGTTTCCTTCAATGTACAGTTGTTTACGTAATGTTAAATCCTAGGATAAACAGCATGATAAATATTCCTTCTAGAACTCCAATACAATTCACATTTCTCTCTAATCCCTCCTATTTCTCCAGGGAAAAGAGCTGCAACAAACTGCAAACTGAACCAAACTTCCCACAGAACTAGCTTTTCTACTTTCAGCCAGGCCAACAGACTTGGTTTCTTGGAGTGCTTCTTAACTATTCATTTATTTGGGGAAGAATTTAAGAAATCCTGTAGCTAATGAGGACTCTACAGGATTTAAGCAAGCAAAAGTGGCTTTGGGGTTTTCTGAACTGAAAAAGGAATCAGTTTTGATTTCTTGTCCCTCTTTAGTCCTCAAATGAACAGAGGATTAGAAAGATAAAATTTTTTTTTCTAGGCATTATTTTAGTTTGTATCAGCTGTGTATAGTTAAGTGCTTGTCCAGAGTCTTACTCATTTCTTGCTCATTTCTCTAACAAAATACTTTCTGATACTGATGCTTCCTTGCAGGATCAATTAGCACCATGATATCTTTCCCTTGTAAGATAGATGTGTTCCTTCTGAGATGCAAAGACTATTCAGTGCATCTTACCCCAAAGAACACAGCACTAGAATTCATGCTCAGTCAAGGCATGAGATGCTACTTCATTACAAATGCACAAACTCATACTGGGTGACTGAAAAACATGTAACACTCTCCTATTTCTTATGCTTTTTAGCCAACACACTACATTTTAAGAACATCAGTTCTGATGAAAACCAGGCAATTAAACTGCTCTAACCCACAACTACCACTGCTGTTTGAATCAGTTCTACAAACCAAATGCACACCTGAACAAGTCAGGACAATATTTGCCTTACAACCCATGGATAAACTGAAGATTGGCAAATATTTTAGAGACAGGTTGGACTAGTCCAAGATGAAGCACTTACACTAAGATTTCTCTGTGGAGATGTCTTCATGGGCAGTATGTCTCTAAACCTCCATGATAGAACAGGCTGAACAGCTCATTCATCTCCACTTTGAGCTGAAACATTCCCCCAGTTTTTGCTGCCAGTTATTGATTACACCTCTTGATTTAAATGAGAGCTTGTAAGCTTAATATTTGCATTGAGACATACAGAAAGACATTCAAATCAGATATTTTACTCTGCAGTGAAATCATCTCCACAGATGTGGCTGTTTCTCTAGGAGTGTTGACTGATGGCTTTGACTCAGCAGGGCATGGTTCACAAACGGACTCATGATGATCCTGAATGGGTGAGCAAGTGCTTCACAGCACTTGGGATAAAAATTACATGCTCAGACCACATTCTGTCAAAAATAGTATTTTGAGTAAATAAATAGATACTTTTGGTGTATCTCCCCCAGACATTACTTCTTTATTTTTCTCATTTTGCCAGTATTACTAAAAGAAGTAAGACAGTTTTGTTTTATCAAAACAGTAGTGTCCTTGGAAAAAGGACCAGAACTCATTCCCAGCTGAGATTTTTCACCTGAAGGCTGCAGAGTCTCCTGCAGTGTGCTCTCTCTAGCCTTGTGAATCTTGGACAGCTTCAAATGGAGAAGGATGGAACAGCTTAATGTAGTCTAGTCTGACAGCTGGGCACTGTCTGGAATGACTAGAGGTGTGCTTGAAAACTCCTGCAGATCTAGACAGGATATGAATTCAGATGTCTCAGCTCCTGCAGCCCTTCACATCATGATTCCAAATTATAACATGTGACGCCTCTTGGGATCACACCCAAAAAGGTATTTTGACTACTGTGACCACCACTATGAGGCACAAACTCTCTGCAGGCATTGGCCAACAAGACCATGCAAGAGAATGTGGATTCCACCGTGTAAATCCACAATGAATGCACACTTGGAATGTGGAATCCATCCTTGTTTTTTCCATCTCAAAAATAGTTCAATAAAATTGCAGGCTTCACCCCAAGACAAGACCAAGATTTCTGTGGGTTGTGCAGGTCAGTGTTGGAATTCCCTGCTATGGGTTGTTGTGGAAGTTGAAGGTAGTCAAGAGATGGAATCAGTAAATATCAAGACACCACTGCGGGCTTGGGGAGTCCCTGAACTGCAAGCTGGTGGGAAATATGGGCAGATCTAAGTAAAGTGTCTCCATAGGCTCATCCAGCCCCTCAACTACCCCCCTTGGTCAGTCTTAGATACATAGCATTGGGATAGTCCATCCTGTTGTTCATTCCAGCTTGGCTACTTCTCTGCTGCACCCCTATGCAAAGTGTTTGTGAGCTCTGACTTGTAGGTAGGTGTGTAAATGCTTTGTGCCTCCAGATTAGTCATCAAAGTTATTCCCTGAGGCCAAATTCAAGAGATATTCTGATCTGCTCAATGTATAACTGTGGCATGCAATTGTTTCTTTTCAACAAGTGAGATAACAAAAGGTGAGAGTCCAGGTAAGACATAAAAGGCATGAGAAACAGGGAGATGAATAGGGAGAGGAGAGAATGGACAGTGCAAACCTTTTCAGTGGTCAAGTTCCTAGGGTAGGGTACAGAATGTTATCCCTGTGACTAGGGCACATGGGAAACTTCTGAAAATTACAGAAAGTTCCCATTATACTCTCAACCAGTTATTAAAGTTTCTGCTGAATTTAAAGAACTTTAAAAAATTAAATCAAACAGAACAACAAAACAGCCTCTCTTTTACTTGTGTCCTTACACTCTGGGGAAGGTAATAGCATTGGAGAAACTGCTGATGGTAGGTGTTGCCTAAAGTAGTATTACTGCAGGAGAAACCAGATCAGCAATGTTCATCTCTGGAATGACGTCTGCCTCAAGAGAAAAGAAGAATAAAGTCAGAGATTAAGAGATTGAAATAAACAGATGAAACTTGGGGAAAGTACTTTAATGGCAGGTTTAATGGAGACTTATGAATATAGAATCAGATTACATTAACAGTAGTAGTAGTTTTGAAGTCTTCTATGAGTGATTTTTTTTTTTTGTCTAAAAGTAGACAACTAATTTACTCTTTTATAGGTGTGAGCTTGAAAGACATACAGTATGTTTAGCAGTAATTTACCAGTATTACTACCTTTATTCCTCTTCCCCACTTTGTATAGGTCACCTTGAACCCCACAGCATTATGGAACCTCTCAGTGAGTTATGGCACTTGGTGTGCAGATGCTGTTTTGAGTTGGCTTCTTCCATGGAAGTTATGGACAACTATAAAACTATATTGGTGAAAGTTCTCTGAGTTTAAAAGACAAACAGTTTCAGCTTAGCTTTAGAAGCAATATTTTAATAAGAAATAAAATACCTGTGTAGAGAAATGTGTTTGTATGTCCTCCAATCACAACATCTACTCCTCTCACTTTTTGGGCAATATTTTTGTCCACAGTAAAACCGGAATGTCCTAGTGCAATTATTTTGTTAACTCCCATATCAGTAAGTTTCTCCACTTGCAGTTGCAATGTTTCAATTTCATCTTCAAAGGTTACATCATCCCCTTAAGAAGGAAAATAAAAGAATTTACTTACAAAGTACCTCAATTGCTAGTCAAAACTAAAGTAGTTGACATCAGATATTAGTTTATATAATTAAAAGGACTTTGAATGGCAGTGACTTTCAAATATCCTTCGCTGGTTCAAGCTCTTGATCTGAGCCAATGTTCTTCAGTCTCTCAGGAGCACCTGTGTGCTTAGACTAATACAACATTTCTGCAACAAGCTGTATGTACTTGCCTAGACTAAAAAAAGTTATAACTCCATAAAAAAATTCAGTGACATCAATAGTAGGATCAAAAATTGAATGGCTTTTATTATTTAACTAGGCAAAGGAAACTAAATGCATCAAGGTTTGCGTATAGACTTTGTATTCTATTACAAAGGTTTTTTTCTTCCCCAGCTGTATTTCTTTGAGATCATCTATCTTCTCCCAAGTTAAATCTCCCTTTTTACTGCACAGTCATCTTGTTCTTTCCTTTATCCCCCCTCCCCCAAGGCTTTAAATAGCAGTTTCTTCAAAGTCCCCCATTAAACTCTGAATTGCCTTTTTATACAAATTATCTCACCTAATGTGAACCACTCTTAGTAATACCGATACAGCACAGCACAGCACACACCTGAGATACCATCCTGAAATGACAGCATAAGGAACAGAAAGTCTGGAAAGGAGAAACCAAAGGATGTTGGGAAAATGACAACCTTTAGAAACTGCCTTTCTGCAAGTTTTCTGTGCCTGCTGAAATTACTCTAACGAGTAAACAGTTACATGAACACTAGAATAAT